>CM076575.1:1110391182-1110813661 GCA_034641835.2 Pinus albicaulis
AACGTCCACCCAAAATCCACTGCAAATCACCTACAGAAACTGAAGGAAATACCTTGCTCGAGCAGGCACTCGAAGTCCCCCGGAGCCAAGGGCGAGATCTCCGACCGAAGACACTCAGTTCGCACTAAACAGTGCTGCAGACCGACTAAACAACCGGCGTGCTGAAGTAGACAGAAGTCTAGCTCTCAATATCAATAACATATCAATAATGCCAAATGGAGTGAAAACCCCACCTTTTATAGTGCTAACTCCCTCAGAAACCCTAACTGCGTCCTTGACCTCCTCCTTGACCTGCGCAGTTACCTTAGGAGTCTACGTGAGGCCTCCCCTCATGTGTGTGTGGACCCCCAAGGCCACCCCTTTAAGTCACAACGTTCATCAACTAGGAAAACACTTTATTTTATTAAAGTGAGATGACCCCCTAATTCTCACTTTATTTATTAATTTAACTAAAGGCGGCAAAACTATACAAATGAAATATTCCAATTAGCAGTGCTAATTAGGAATATTACAGTCTCCCCCGGCAGAACGTTGCTTGTCCTCAAGCAACTGAAGTGATGGATGCTGCAAGATCCTCTCATCCTCCCAAGTGGCATCCTCATCCGGCAAGTTCTTCCATCTCACCAAGAACTCCCTGATCTTCCTGCTCCGCAGCTGCCTCTCCCTAGTGTCAATAATAGCCTCCTGCTGCAACACCAGATGCCCCTCATCATCCGTGGGTGGTAGCTCCTCTGTGACTGTCACCTGCTGGCCCAGTGCCTTTTTCAGGCATGATACATGAAAGATGTTATGAATCTTGCTGCCTTGGGGCAGCTCCAACTCATACGCGACCTGCCCGATCCTGCGTATCACCCTGTATGGCCCATAAAAGTGGGGCTTAAGCTTCTCCGCCCCCTTCTGCTTGAGCGAAGACTGTCGGTATGGCTGTAGTCGTAGGTAGACCAAGTCCCCTACCTCGAAGTGCCTCTCCACCCGACCCTTATCAACATACAACTTCTGCTGATTCTGTGCTGTGGCTATGTTGTCCTTGAGAGCTCGGAGGATATCTTGGCTCTCTTGGATCCATAACTTGGCTCTCGGAGCCCTGCTAACACCAAACATCACGTCCACGAAAGATAAGGAATGATATCCATACAAAGCATAGAAAGGTGACATACCAATAGACATATGATGCGTCGTGTTGTAGCAGTACTCACCCAAATGCAGCCACTTCAGCCATGCCCTCTGCTGTCCACTGACGTAGTTACGCAAGTAGCCCTCCAGCCACTTGTTAACTATCTCTGTCTGCCCGTCCGTCTGGGGGTGATAACTAGTGCTCGGTGTCAACTCGGTCCCCACTAGTCGGAAGAGCTCCTGCCAGAACCCGCCCATGAAACGGCTGTCCCTGTCACTGACAATGGTCTTGGGTAGACCATGTAATCTGAAAATCTCCCTGAAGAACAGCTCAGCCACCTGTGCTGCTGTGTGATGTGCGGATATGGCAAAAAAATGGGCATACTTTGTCAGTCAGTCAACGACGACAAAAATGCAGTCCTTGCCCTGCACCATGGGCAACCCTGTGATGAAGTCCATCGATATGCTCTCCCATTTCCCCTCCGGAATGGGAAGAGGCTGCAACAACCCTGCAGGATGGCTCATCTCTCCCTTGTTTCGCTGGCAAACATCGCACTCCCTGACATGCTGGAGTACGTCCTCCTTGAGGCCCTTCCATGAGAACCTCTCCCGAATGGCCCGATAGGTCTTGGTGAACCCCTGATGGCCCGCCAATGGAGAATCGTGTGAAGCTTGGAGTATCTTCTTCTTGAGCTGAGATCCCTCAGTCAAGAAGATCCTGTCCCTGTAATAGATGATCTCATCGACCACCCTGTACCTGTCATCTGCTACCTGCCCATCCAGAACCTCACATGCAAACCTATCCTTGGAGTACTCAACCAGCAGTCGAGCCCTCCAATCAGCGTCCAAGCTCATAAGTGATAACGTGGCCGGTCTACGAGAAAGGGCATCAGCCACCACGTTATTCTTGCCCTTGACATACTCGATGTCAAAGTCATAGGCTTGGATCTTGCTGATCCACTTCTGCTGCCTCTCCTACAACTGCTTCTGCTCCAAAAAGTACCTCAGGCTGTTATGATCTGTCCTCACCCTGAATTTGTTGCCCACTAGGTACTGCCAGTACTTGGCCAATGCATGCATGATGGCCAACATCTCCTTGTCGTATATGGGATACAACCTCTCGTGTGGAAGGAGCTTCCGGCTCTCAAAAGCAATCGGGTGACCGCCCTGCATCAAAACTGCACCAATCCCCTCTCCTGATGCATCACACTCTAGGACAAAGGGCTGTGTAAAATCTGGCAATGCCAACACAGGACAACTGCTCATCACCTCCTTGAGCTTGTCAAAAGCTCACTGTGCTGTGTCCGACCAACTGAATGCCCCCTTTCTCGTCAAATCTGTGAGGGGTGCAGCAAGCTGAGAGAAGCCCTTGACGAACTTCCTGTAGTATGTGCAAATGCCAATAAATCCCCGAAGCTCCGTCACATTCCGCGGCTCTGGCCAATCCCTGATGGCCCTGATCTTCTCCTCGTGGACTCTCACCCCGTCCACTCCTATAATGTGCCCCAGATATAGCATCTCTGTCAACCCGAACTCACACTTGGAGAGCTTGGCATAGAACTGCTGCTCCTCCAAGATGTGCAAAACAGTCTCAATATGCTGGAGGTGCTCCTCCCAAGTCCTGCCGTATATAAGTATGTCATCAAAGAAGACCAGCACAAACTTCCTCAGATGACCCCTGAAAATGTGGTTCATGCATGACTGGAAAGTAGCAGGTGCATTGGTCAGCCCGAATGGCATGACCAGGAACTCAAAGTGCCCATAGTGACACCTGAAAGCGGTCTTGGGAATGTCCTGTTCCCTCACGCGAATCTGATGGTACCCGGATCTCAAGTCAATCTTTGAGAAGAACCGTGCCCCTCTCAACTCATCCATCAGCTCATCGATCCTGGGGATGGGGTACTTGTTCTTCAGGGTCTTCTTATTCAGAGCCCTGTAGTCAATGCACATGCGCAATGTGCTGTCCTTCTTCTTCACCAGCAGTACAGAAGAAGCGAAAGGACTCGTGCTGGGCCGAATGTGACCAAGGGCCAGCAACTCCTGGATAGCCCGCTCTATCTCGTCCCGATAGGCCTTGGGATGCCTATACGGTGTGGTAATCACGGCCTGTATCCCCTGCTCAAGCTCGATCGTATGCTCAAACCCCCGATCCGGTGGCTGCCCTGGTGGAATATCCCCGAAAACCACTGCATACCTGTCGAGAATAGACTGTAGCTTCGGATGCACTGCCTGCCCTGTATCCACTGCCTCTGAAGCCCGCAACTCTACCGCCCACTCTATGTCTCCCTTGCGGAAGGTCGCCCATCCCGTTGCTGACACCGTCCGAGGTGGGTATGTGTCGCCCTTATCTTCTTGTGCCTCCCGTCTTTAGTCAGAGTTAACCTCTTCCACACGCCTTTCTGCCCATGTTCAGGAATGGCGACGAAGACGGAGCTTATGTCGAGCCCCTCCCTTTGAAGATCGGGTTTACATGGACTGGTTCCTTCGCACCCTCCCGTCTCCCATCGGCAAAGATGTCGCCTCTCACTTTCCTCAATCTGAAGAAGCCGCCCTCCAAATAGCTTTAAAATATGACCTGATCTACGCTCAATCTGGGTATGTTTATACCGTTCTTCCTGACATCCCCAGGCCCGGTGGCGCTAACGCCCCGGGGGCATCTCATTCCGCCGACGGTATTGTTGGATCTCTTTCCCACCCCTCTGCTCACCCTCCTATGAGCCATGGCCTTCCCCAGGGGGGGGCCAGCACCTCTAGCACTCTGCCCCCTCCCGGCAACATGTATCCAGGATACGGCATGCCTCCTCCTTTTGCCCAACCTCCTGCTTACCTCAATGCTGCCCAACCCAACCCTTACTTTTATCCGCAGCCTGGTGCGCCAGCTCCCCCAGCATATGTGTTTCCGCCTCCCTTGCCTCCTCACCACCTGCAACAGCCCTTACAACCCCCTCCAGGGCAAGTATTTGCGCAGCAGGGTGTGTTTAATCCCCCTTCCCAAAGAAGGCGGAGAGGCAACCAGAACCCATCTGCCCCTGGTAACCGAGGACCCAATTCTGGTCAGGACCCTAACACTAGCAACCAGCCTCCGGGCATTCCGCCCAGGCCGGACAAGCCGCTTCGCACAAACAAGCCCTGTTGGTGTTGCGGTGTTTACGGTCACTACACTCACGATTGCCCTCTCTTACCCCAGATGCGACAGATGTGGGAGTCTCAAGCCACATTGCGCGGACAGCACACCTCCCCTCACGCTCCTCCTAATGTGGCCACTACCCAGCCAGCTGTGTTCACTGATCCTTTCCCTCAACAGGGATTCGTGGCTACCCAACCCCCTGACAGCCATGCAGCCACACCCTCGTCCATTTCTGGTTCCTCTGACTATCAGATCCTCATGATGCACTCCGATCCGTCCCCTTCCGTCGACCTTCACCTTCAAACTCGGTCTCGCCAGTACCCCAAGCCCCCTGCTCAGTCTGCTCCCGAGCCTCCATCTTCAGGTTCTACAGAGCCTCTTTCGACACCCAGTGGCCCCTTACACATCCCTCAACCCAAAGTTGAGGTTCACCTAAAGATTCCAAAGGGTCCATTACGCCGAAATGCTGCTTCCGGTCGAGCCGCCCAATCGTACAGTATAGTAGATGATTTGGCACAATCCCCTGCTGCCATTTCCACACTGAAACTCCTCCAGTCGTGCCCTTCCCAACGGAAGGCTCTACTATCTGCCGTGGGTGCTGTTGATCCTGCTGATGACCAAATGATTGTTTTCGACGCCACTCAATCGGACCACCCTCCTCTTCCTCCTTCCGTTGCTTTCCAAATCCCAGTCAAAATCTGGAACGCCACTGTATCCCGGTGTATAATTGATGAGGGGGCATCCACCTGTGTGATGTCCGCTTCGGTTTGGAAGCAACTCGGATCCCCTGAGTTGGCCCCTTCCACGATCACCCTTCGAGCGTGGGATGGTCATGCCTCCCAGCCTATTGGCCTGTTTCGTAACTGTCCCATCACCCTCGCCGGTAAGACTGTTTGCGTTGATGTCGAAGTCATTGACGCCCCTCTAGACTACAACATCCTATTGGGGCGAAGCTACACCTATGCCATGTCTGTTGTCCCATCCGCGGTCTTCTGTAAGATGTCTTTTCCACATAACGGGAAGATAGTCACCATTGACCAGCTATCGTATCATGAGTCATCGTCTCAGTCCTCCTCCGAGACGACCATCTCTTCTGTAGCCAACAAGCAAACTGTCGATTCCTTGACCAGTGTCTCCCCCGTCGTTTATAAAGATTCCACCTTGCTTGGTACTTTTCCTCACCTTCCTCCCCCTCCCGTTACTGATCCCAGCTTGTCGAATGTTTGCATGATGCAATCATCTCAGGCTGCCCATAAACGGCCTGCCTCAGCTAGCCCGCACCCTCCTCCCCGCCCTCCGCAACCCGCTCCTAGCCATCCATCTCAGCCAGCCAGACCTCCCCTTTCTGGCCCTCCCCCTATAGCTGGCACCCCCGCACCTCTTTATCCTCCAGGATCGGTCCCCCCTGGCCTTAACCATCTTGGAGTCGTTCCTCCTGGTCATTACCCTGCTGGACAGATCCCCTTCTTGGCTCCCCCTCCCGGAGTATATTCCGTCCCCGTCATGGCCACTCTTTCTCTCCCTAACTTGACCTTGGGTATTCCGGTTTGGTACCTTGACCCCCCAGCCGCCACCCCCCCTGGTCACCCCAAACCTTACATGGCTTTGACTCCGGTTCAACCGGTCCCCCTCGCTTCCTCCATAGCCAACGTGCCCCCAGCACCTCCACAGGACCCTTCTCCTGCTGAGTCGGCTCCCGGGAAGAAAGGAAAAGCCCGCCAGGGGGCAACCAAAGACCAAACCACCACAACCACCTCGGCTCCTCCCCCACCCTCGAAGCCTTGTGCCTTATGTGATGTCATCGGTCATGCCACCCATGCTTGTCCCGAGTTACCCCGTATTCGCCCCATGGTAAAAGTCGCGTTCCCCGACACTACGGTCCCCGAAACTCCCACTCCTGCTTCGACCGTCTCCAAGAACCCCAAGACTCTCCGCACCAACAAGCCTTGTGCTTTGTGCGGTTTCCATGGCCACTACTCCCATCATTGTCCTCACCTGACGCATTACCGTGACTCCCTTGAGGTAATCCGCGAGTATGAGGTTGAACAAAATCAATCCGCCTCTCCCATTCTCGCGCAGTATGCTGCAGCCCAGCCTGAGGATTCCACTGATCCCATCCATATTCCCCCCCCTGATTTCCAGATGACGGAGTCTACAGTCACCATTCTTTACCTGTCCTCCTCCGCACGACACTTGGAACCTAGCCCGTCTGCCGCCTCCCCCATTGTGTCCCTTGATACTCGAGATCACTCCACTGGTGTCTCTGTTGACCTTCGCAGCCCCAGTCCTCGCCATGTTTCCGATAGCCCTCATACATCACCTTGTTTGAGTTTTGCTCATCCTGCCCCTTCCCCCCGCCATTTCCGCTTGATGACTTCTGCCCCCTCACGCTGCCGTCCTTTCCTTTCATCCCCTCATGTATTGTCTTGTCACACCACCTTGCGCATCCCCCCGTCCACATCCTTTATCGGTTACGCCGATGGTGCAAGTCGCTACTCCAGGAATCTTGCCTCGGCAGGGTGGGCCATCTTCACCCCCTTGCATGACCTCGTTCTGTCTAACGGGGTATGAATTGGTTCTGCCACCAACAATCAGGCCGAATACGATGCAGTGCGTGGCCTACTAGCTGATGCTTTGCTGCATCGCATTCGCCACCTGCACGTTCGCTTGGATTCCTTGCTTCTTGTCATGCAACTAAATGGTGTTTATCGTGTGCATAACCCTGTGTTGTTTCGACGCTACTTACGAGTGAAAGTCTTAATACGTGCGTTTGAAACCATCACTTTCAACCATGTACCCAGAGACCAGAATCACTACGTAGATAGTATTGCAAACCATGTTCTAGATTGGCATTTATCACACACAATTCATACAGGACAATAACATTAAATCAACCATCAAAAAGACGATGCATATCCATAATATGTGTCGCAAACCATATATTGATGAGTCCATTTACTCTGATACATACGACATGCCCATAGCATGTTCCAAAAACTGGGGGCACCATACGCCCCCCCACACATATACATCCGACATGCCCATAGCATGTTACAAACCAAAAACAAAAACTGGGGGCACCAGATGCCCCTCCCTACACTATAGGAGGCACCCCCTGCCCCTACATACATCAAAGGGGGGCACCATATGTCCCTAATCACTATCTGGAGGCTCCCGGGCCAATGGCTCTGCCCCTGCAGCATGTAGATCACGCATAGTTTGACCGGCCATCGCCATGCGCCGCATGATACCTCGCCACTCCGAGGGGAGACCAACACATGGCTCTATGTACTGGTCGTCTAAATCCTGCCACCCGCGCTCTGATACTCCGGTCAACAGCTGCTCACATCTACGGCGGAGGTCCTCCAGTAGGGCGGCTGCACCATCATTTTGCGCTGCTCTCGATCCACTCGGACCCGTAGCTCCAGACGCTGCCGGTCGTCCCATATATCCGGCCGGTTTTACCGGTGCTATATCTGCATACCAAAAGTCCATGAATCAGTATCATTATTTACTATTCAAAAAACTTTAAACATGCCCATATAAGAATAGCAATTTGTCACTTACCATCGGGCCCCCAGACTCGACCAGGCGGAAGTGGCTGATCCGGATCCCCACAGTAGCTCATCCCACTATAAGGGTAGTCGTCTATGTACAACGGCATCTGATCCCAATGGGCAAAAAACTCCGGTCGAAATGTTCGCCCGACCGCCCCTCCTCCTCCTTTGCAGAGTAGTCGTCCCCAACGACGCATCCTGGGCTCTCTCGGGCCCCCATCTGGAAGCTGCACGCGAGGCCTCAAGGTCGGGATCTTCTCAAAGAAGAAGGCGCACAACAAAGTCCCATATGAGCAATCATGATTCACCTGCCGCTTGCATAGCGACAACTGTCGTTTTAGCGACACCAAAATCATTTGGGCCCACCCAAAGTAGGTCCCACTCAACACACTCTCCACTATCATCATCTGCCCACCGGTGATGTGATGGAACGCCTGGGTGCCCAGGATTCGCAGCACAGCTGCGGCCACTGCACGGGTTTCTAGCCTCTCTAGATCCCCGATCGATATCCGAGTCCCCTTGACTTGAAGACCCGGTCGACAATGGCATTCCACAAACTCCATGATATGCCGCCCCCGCGGCAACACTGGCTGTGTGTCTCCCACTATCCCCAGTGGTGGGAGGCCGGTCAGGAAGTACACATCCTGGACCGTCAGTTTGATCCTGTGCCCCTGCACTACAAAGATCTCCTGATCTGGATCCCAATAACTGATAATTCGGGCCAGTAATGGTTCCCCTGCTCTCATCAACGGGTTCTCCATAAACTTGAGAACCCCAAATCTGGCCAATACACGACGAACGCCCTGATCCGCCTGGATCTCTGCCCGAAGTGTTCCCAGATCCCTCTCTCTCCAGTTGACCCGTAACTCTGCCATACCTGCACAAACACATTCTTTTTGTCAGGGTACAGATCGGGCAAACCATAACCACACACAAAAACCCAACTCCCAGCCATCAAACAGCACCAAGCCCCCCTCCTCTCCCAGGTCGCAGCTTTCTGCCCATTTCTGGACCAGGTCGCACCTTTTGCCCCAAAACCTGCGTCCTGGGTCGCACCTTTTGCCCCAAAAGGTGCGACCCGGCCGTAGAGAGGAGGGAGGGGCTGTTTCTGGGGTGTTGGGCCCTAAACTGAAAATCTAATCCATCAAAATGCAAGAGCAAGGTTAAGCCTCTTACCTCCAACTGACAGATCTCGAATCCAACGGTCGGTTTGTCCGCTACGTTCGCCGCAAGATTTAGGGCCTTCTCTCCTCTCCACATTCACCACAGCAACAATAGCAAATGAATGATTTTGGAGGGAAAACAGCCTCATTAAAAGAGAACCCCCGTTTCTTCTTTCGACTGCTGCGACCACACCGTAGCCCCGTTCGACGAACCGTCAGCACCGCTGGATAGATCTCACCGAGCTCTCAAATGGGTTTTACTTAGTTTTTGGTGATTTGCTACTTCACCCGGACACATTTTTCCACGAAGGGTCACTTCACCGCTCCTCAAACTCGAATTTCCTCACTTACGACACTTGTACTTGGGGCACCATATCGCCCCCTTACTTGTCCATGTTCGTGTTGATTTTCGTCATGAGTGCCCACCGTGTACTCATGCTTCTATGACCCCCCATTGGGGCCTTTATTGTGTGGCAGCACTATCTAGTCGCCCTTGCTTAGAGCATCCGAGTTGAGTCATCATTGCATTCATGGAGTCTATCCTGCATCCTTTTACACCCTACTATAGCCCTCCATTCTTTTTGCTTGGTTCCTCTCTTGTGTCGCATCTCATGACCTTCACCCCCACTGTCCCCTGTCCCTTTCGATATTGTGTCAGTCGCTGCCATGTCATTCATGCCCTTTATGCTCTAACAAGGGAAGTCGTCCATTCGCCACTCCACCCTTCCCATTTCCGCCATCATCATTAGTGTCAGTCTGTCCGTCGCTCTATTGATATTCTCTCGTGCCTTAGTTGAGGATCTCTCATTGCCTCACCTAAGGCGGGCCTCCTTCTGTCGACCTCAACACACTTATTCCAGAAGCAAGGTCTAGAGGGCGGTGTACCTTGGTTCCAGCTTCCACTTTTGTTCGGTGCCTCGGATCAGGCAGGGGGATTTCTTACCTCCCTTTGACTTGATTGCTTCTCCAACTCCTTTCAGCATGATCGAGATTCGTATAATGGACAGTCCAGTGACCCAGCAGCAGCTCTTGATGATTCCCGGGCGTGTGTGAGATGTCTCAGCCCTCATGAGGGGGTGGCCCTGCAGGTAGCCCCCCACATGCCCGGATGACCTCTTCATTGCAGCCTTTGATGCCGCTCCAGATTTTAATGATGTTGGCCTTAGCCACTTGCAGCACCTCTATGATTTGCATGTATCAGTCAGATTTTGTGAGCCCTTCCCCATTTACAGGGGGCATTTGGGTTGTATTTATCTCATGTACTCAGATGATATTGTACTAGTCCTGGCTGTTATCCCAGGCACAGCATGTATGTGAGACTATTCATTGTATTTTTATCTGGCTCTTGATTATGCCAGCTGTACTCTATGGTTCGGTCCCTTGTTCACTGGACACACTATTCTTTTGTACTTTGTCACTGCGGGCATAGGTATGCCTCCCCCGCCGCCTTCAGCACAGGTACCCTCTCATAACAGAGACTTGTTGCACCTGCGAGTCTCGTCTCCTCAGGGTCTAGTCCTTCAGCACACTATCTACCTCATATTTCTCTCTCTGACATACCCTTTTGTTGTCCAGTGATTGTCTTCTTACAACGTACTTCGGTCATACGATTTGCTCCTGACACTCGCACGCTGGGGGGCAATCTGTTACACCATTTTTTGGTCATCTAACTCTTCATCATTAGATGGACCCAAGTACACCATGTAAGACCAGCTTTACCCCAAGTAAAACTGCTTTCACTATGTTAATTAGGAAACCCCAAAAGGAATAATTAATTAAACCATAATTTAATTATTATTCCCAGTCATGTTTAACCCAAAAACAAAGAAATTAATAAGATAAACCCATAGTTATCTTATTATTTTCTAGGAATAATTATTTAAATCTTATTTAGATAATATTCCTTGTTAAATATGACCAACTCAACCACCATTAATTAAATAAATCATTATTTATTTGATTATATCCCAACCACTTCCTTAAAAAGATAAATAAATCATTTATTTATTTATTCTTCACTAATCAAGGGATTTGACCCAAGTCAAACACCCTTTCCCTCCAACAAATAATAATAAAATATTCTATAGAGGTGGATCTAGATTTGGTTAACATTATTTTAATCATGCACCAAGATCTAGAATGACCCAATATTTTGTTATAAATAGGAGGGTTTTCCCCTTCATTCTTCACCTTTTGTTGCATACTAGATCACTTTGGATCTATACACTCGGTCTCATTTTCTGTCATTGTTGCTCCCATTTGGTTAACATTATTTTAATCATGCACCAAGATCTAGAATGACCCAATATTTTGTTATAAATAGGAGGTTTCTTCCCATCATTCTTCACCTTTTGTTTCCTATTAGATCACTCTGGATCTATACACTTGGTCACACATCTCCATCATTTGCTCCCATTGAGCTCTACTATTTGCATTGGGTTTTCTACATCAACTAGAGAGAGAAATCTTAGATCTGAAGTGCTGAGGACTTCCAAGAACCCATCCCACTGAGGGGAATTGGATACTCCTTTTGGTTTTCCTCCCAGGTGCCCCATTAATACAAAAAATTCTTTCAAAAAGTGTTCTTGTCTTGTCTATTGGTATATGGAGCAAACCCTTACTTTTACTGCTTAATGTCTTTCCATGCATAGATCTGGTGTTTTGCAGCTCTTTTCTTGTTTAACTAACCGCAGATCTGAAGATATTGGCAGCCACTTTTGTTGTTAGGGCTATTAGTTATGCGTAGCTAAAGTGGTCCTTTTTCGTACACTTCGACAAAGGATTCATACTAACACTGGTCATGACCTTTCCAAGGCATGCTCGTGGCTATAGGTTGCTAGCCACTCCCTTTCCCTTACATGCCCACGACTAAGGCATAAATGGGTAAAACATCAGCCCCCCTTCAGGGTTTAGGGGTCTGGGAGGTTGGGTTACCTCTTGGAGGTGTTTTTGACGCAATGTAAGGTCTCTTCGGCAGGTTTCTGTCAGTTTCACTTCCTTAAGGTCATTTAGGAGGTTGAATCTGATATTAGTAGCCTCTCACCACATGTTTACCCAGGTTGGTCGGTTACTTGGGTAGATGTGGGAAGAGGGTGTTACATAGTGGTATCAAAGCATGGTTCAACCCTTGGACTGGATGGGCGGTGTGTTGGTTAGGCTTTTGTTGATTGTTTATGTGTTTTTTATACCTATGGTTTATTTGTTTGTTGAATCCATGTTGTGTTTTCCGTGGTGGTAGTGGTGTCGCCATGTATGGGTTAATGATGTTGTTGTCAACATGTGGTCATGTGTGTATGACTAATTATGTATTTTTCATGTTGGTGTATTGTGCATGCACATTGCTTACATATTGTTACATGTTGTATAAGCATTGATTATGTATGCTAGGTCACATATTGGTCATGCTTGTGTTGTATCCATCCATGGTTTCGTGTGTGATGTTATATGTTGAATATGCATTGGTCATTCACGCTTGGTTACATGTCACTTGTGCTTGTGTATGGTCCATGCTTGTGATGGTGTTTGTTAAAGTTGCATTGGTATGGTTATGGATTGGGTCATGTTGTATAGTTGGTATGGTTATGCATTAGTTCATGATGTGTAGTTGGTATGGTTATGCATCCATGACTGGAATCCACTAGAGTGATGTTATGCACTAATATAACTCGTGTTACATATTTATATGTTGATTATGTATATACATGTATTTCATTGATTGGTTGATCTAGCAGGATGTATCCTCCCAAAATTACACTAAGGTACATTGGTTTATTTATGAATTGGTGCAGGAAGAAATCAAATATGCATAACATAATGGTAAACTACAGAGATTCTCCCTATGAGTCATATGAGTAGCATGGTGTTGGAGATTCACCTGATTTGGAAGATACACTCAGAAGCCCAAAGGAGAAAATAAGGAATTGTAAGGTAGACAATGATAAACTTATACAAGCACAAGAAAAGAAAGCATAGGTTAATGCAGCCATACTTCAAAGTTAGAAAGAATTGTAGAAACAAGGGCTACTTAGGATAATCTATGGGCAGAAGGATGGTACCAATGGAGCATATGGCAGTAGGCCTCCTGGTGGTGACAGTTCTGAAAGGGATGACACGGTTAAAGAAGGCATATTGTTGGTCAATCCAAATAGGAGAGGTGATAGACATAGGTATCATTCTAGTTCGGGTTCATATAGGCATCATGTTAGTCATCGATATCATAATTATAGGAGAAGTGACAAGGGACTATTTTTCAGATGAGTTTAAAAAGGAAAAACTGCCTAGATTTGACAGAGAGATGAAGAAACCACAAGATGTAGAGGCATGGTTTCTTGGTGTTGTAGTGTATTTCACACATGGGTGGACGAAATATACTGTGCTTAATAGGGATGCTACTTTCCTACAAGCAAGTCACATGTCAATTGGTTTGTTAGATTGTTATTGGAACAAAATAACATGCATTAAACTAAATAAGAAACATAGCATGCTACATTAATGAAGAAATAAAAACAAAATAACCATGTATAATAACAAGCTCAATCGATTCAAAAACACTAATAATTCAAATGGGGAACTCTCTCCCTTTATTAGGTGCTGGTGGTATAAGAGAATAGGATACTAAATCACTTGCAATGGATCCTTACAGCTATGGAGCTCTAATATCCAAGCTGACAAGGGGGTCTCTTCCCTTCAAGCTTTCTGCAAGCCTCCCTCTCCCCTTGACGAATGGTAGAATGATAGACATTTTTTGAATTTATTCTCTTGGATTGAGGTGTTGGATGGCCAACAACTCAATCCTTCTAATCCTCTTGTTGCTTGGACAACACAAGTTGGTTTTCTCCTTAGCAATTTGGCCAACATAACAATGTGTTCTCATGTTTCCCTTCCCATGGCGGTATTTTATAGACAAATTTCAAATTTTCCCTCCCTTTCTTGGTACAAAAAGGATGTTGACACAAGAGTGGGAGGATGATTCCTTTATGTGTTGCACTAAAGCCTCAAGGTGGCCAAGGTGACTGTACTTGGTTGGATTGAGTGGGAATCTTCTACTTCAAGTGTGCCAAGTGGTCTCGGATGGTGACTTTCCACATACTCAGGACCACGCAGCTCTTTGAGGGATAGTTGTGATGATCATTGCAGATATCGAAAAAAAATCCGCAAATATCGCCTAGGGTCAGTGATTTCTGTGTGTAATTTAATAAATCTGCCTGCTTGACATTAGGAAAAGTTAAATTTTTTAGCTCCTGTAAATCCTTATTTGTACCTTTTTCTTGACGTTTCCTAATGTATTTTGCGTGTATGATTTTCCAGTGTTAAAAATCACCCCCTAATGTATGAGTTCTAGGAAGAACTGTATAGCCAGAGTACATTATAGTTTCTTTTTCTATATAATCCCTTTGAGAGAGAAAGAGAGTAACTTGCGTGAAAATTGAGGTTAGAGACCTCTTTCCATGAGTAAAAGAGGTATCATGCTCTGTTGGAAACCTGAAAGAGATAAAATAAATATAATATTTCTATGAGGCGGGCATGTCCCATGCTCATGATTTTTTGACTAGTTAATCTTATCTGATAGATAGAGGTTCTGCCTGTGTCACTTGTGTGGTAGTGACATGTTGTTTGTTGATGACGACGGTTGCTAATGCCCTTAGGGGAATTTTTATTTGATAGTAGGTTGAATGTGGTGCCCATATGCATAATTTTGGTATGACATGTTTAGAAAAAAAGCTCATTGTATTCATGGGTCTCTGACTAGGGACTTTCATGTGTAAGCATTGTTGAAAGAGATTCTTATGATGGCACAAGTCTTCAACGAATTTTGACAAAGTGCAATGGTTGTGAAGTGTGATACCATCTGGACATGAAAGCTTATGTTAAAGTAAAATTTCAAGAGGATCGATGACATCAATGGAAAATTATGACTCCCATAATGCCATCCAAGGATGCCCATATTGAGGTTAGGAGCCATCCAAGGTACTACCTCCTTCTTGGGATATGGTTGTTGAAGTCGAAAAGAAGGAAGTCTCAACTAATCGAGGACCAGGATATCTTATGTAGCAGGGTGGGGTCTGATAGGTTAAATTAGGCATGATGACAAGAAATGGATGTAACTGATGATGGAAGTTCAGTGGCCCAAGGTCGGAGCTTTTAAATGCAAGTGACGACAGTTATAACAAATTATGGTGAGGAAATCCCTAGAGTCGGTAGGACATCCAGGGTGGGTATGTGGTTGTTATGATTGTCATGGTGCGGTTGGGTAAAGAATGCGAAGCTCCGACCAAGGGTGATTAGGGACTGATGCCAGGTGAGAAATGTGGATGGATGGGTGGGAGTGCTCTCCAAAGAAAAAATAAAATAAAAAATATATTTGTACACTTGCCAAAATAATATATAACAGGGTTGGATTTACAAGCACGGAGACGGGTGCCCTAATAAACATGAAAATAATTCGTCACCATGGTGTGAGGGGGGTGTTTTTCTGAGGGTGGGGGGCCCATTGGTTGGTCTCGATGCGAGGGTGGTGAAGTGGATGAAAAGTCTCGCAAATGGGCTATGTTGATGGGGTTGTGATAGGCCAAGTGTGAGACACAGTGGTGCATATTTGATCTGCTTATGAGAATGATAGTCGGGAAAGGGGGTTTATCGTGACATGGGTAAAACTTGACTTGATCTATGATGGATGAATGAACATGAAGTGCTTCTTGAACTTGGATTTTATGGCCATGACTCCAGATTTTTGATGTATGGTATACTTAAGCGATGGATGCCATGGAGGGTGAGGCTCTACCGACCTGCAAGAATGTTTATCATGTGCGAGGTTAGGTGATGATAAACATTGTCGGGTGACTGGAACCTATGGTTGATTTATATAAAGAAATGATGTCAGGATATGCAATTCTTCTTTGAGGAGCCTATCGTTCTAGGGATAGAATGATACCTACTCTTGTACCTTGAGTTGATGGGGAAACAGGTGATTTTCGTGCTTGTAATACCTGCAACCAATACCCCAAGTGAAAGCATCTTTTCTATTCAAACATATAAAAAATAATGTTGAATGGAAAGCGATAAGAGAGGGACTACCTATCGTAACTGAAAAAATGATTGTTTGAGCCATGGATGTGTGAAGCCTACTTTGGACGTGATGAGGTGTTGATCACTGTGTTTCTTGTGGTTTTGCAATTAGGCATTCTGAGCTGTCGTTATGGACAATCGAATAATGAGAAAAGGGTGATATATAGGTTAATATTGCTCATTTCAGTTCATTTTTTTCATTTAAGAGTTTGAGGTTAGAGCTGAGCCCTTGCTGTCAAGCCTTTCTTGCCGTTGTGGTCAGCCTAAGTACCCAAGATTCGTACAGTCAATGTAAGGTAGGGCCCTGAACATCTTGATTTTCATTTTTCTTAGTTTTTACCTGGGGGGTTTGTACAAATTTGATTTTTATGGATTACATACCTCTTTTTTTCCTTGATCACACGGGCGATCAAGGCAAAGCTGCGCAAACCTCGCAGAAAAGGAGAATTTCCCGCAAGGTTATTGTGCTTAGAAGCACTTTTGCGCGATGAAGTGCACATGTCTTCTTGATATAGAGGCATGGACATCGCGACTATGTAGAAAACAGGCGCGATGATGGGCCAAAGACTTAAAATTATTTATTTTTTGGTATTTTCATCACTGATTTTTGTTTTTTCTCTGGTAACAGGATGTTGTGGTGCGAGCAGGATTGGCCTGATTTTTGCATTGCTATGGGTTAGGATGCCAATGTGTGGAGGCTCTTGGCACAGTGGGGTTTTCTAAAGTTTTTGGATAATAACATCCTGAGATCACAGGATAATTTTCTCCATTTCCTGGTCCGTTGTTGGAACAGGAGACGATGAGTGATGGTTTTGTGGCGTAGGGACATCCTCATTCATCCAGAGATTGATGTTTACTTTGTGACTAGCCTATTGCCTTAGGGCGAGGCACTACCAGACCAACTCCCTCCTGGGAGGGTGAGTATCCGATGTTGGGCTTAGTAGCATTACAGCGATGCGTCGCTTAACCATGGATGTGTCTGCATCGAGTCAGTGAATGACCTAGCTGATCGGTGCATGCTAGCGATGATAGTTCTCTTGATGGATTCATCGTTGCCTAATAGGGCGTCTGGACCACATATTGGTGTCTTGCGCCAACTACGAGCTGGTCACTTCTACGATTAGGTGTGCCATGTGTATGATGGCATGGTATTGTAGCTAGGGAAGGTTCAGAGAGGATCTTCCAGAGTTTTTACATATGCGAGCATCTTGTCCAACATCATGTTCGAGAGGGTAGTGATGCTCCGCCCGATTGTGCCTGTGCCCATTGGTCCTCGCAAGGATCCTCGGATGTGGCAGTGGGCGCCCATGATGCCTCATGGCGGAGGAGGGGAGGCGGGTCATTATTGGGATACGACCATTGAGGCATGGTTCCAAGAGAACCCACATATATTCTTGGATTTTCCATAATCAACAATGGATTTTCGGGGGGAATCAGATATGGGTCTTCCTGCCGGATATGTGTGGGGTCCCGCATGTATGACCTTTTCTGCATTTTTTGAGTATTTTATGATGTGTATATGTATATGTATATGTATGTTGTGGTGACACTGACACTATCATTGTTTCTCTTGCAGATGTGGGGGTGGTTGGCCATCCTCTTACCCACTTGGTGGGGCATCAACCACCGAGGAGGGGCCTAGGTGGGGATGATCAACCCCAGGCTGGGGGGCAAGGAGGTAGTGTTGGCCCTTCAGGGTAGGGAAATAGTGTTGTCGCTGCCAGGGATGCTGCCCTTCTTTCTCATGCCGAGGTGACTAAGGCTCGTGTGGCGACGGTCGAGGAGCAGCTAGGTACTGTTGAGGCTCGGGTCTAGGCTGTAGACGCTCGTGCAGCAGAATTAGCCGACTCATAGGTTTGGTTGGAGATATTGACCCGGGGCATTTCGACCCAAGGTTTTGTTGATGATTTGAAAAACACATGGCTCGAGATGTTGATGGCTCAAGAGAGGGCGCATCACCTAAAATTGCGTCATGTGGCACTTGTTGTTTCGGATGTTGCACCTGTATTTGTACCGAGTGCAACTGTGTGTCCAGAGGACCCACCTGGTGGGGCTCAACCCTAGAGATTTTGTATATTCAAGGAAAGCGCCTGTTATGAGGATGCTTCCCTATTTTTTTGATGACATATAGACATATTTTTTGGCTGAGATGTTGGTCAGGGACATGACTTGTACATTGTGACACACATATTTTTTTATGTATATATGTGAGATATGTATTTTTGCGGCTCTAATGATGTTTCTATGGTTATTTTATTGATGGATGTTGTGTCCCTATCTATTTTTTATTTTTTCTTCTTTTTATTGATGACAGTTTATACGACATGCATTCCAGTCTAGAATGTGATTAGCTATGCGATCATCTATCTGGTTTTGATTTCTTGGTATATGTGTGAATGTAATATGATCAAAGTGTTGAATTAATATTCGTGCATGAAAATACTTCCTAAATAGTTGAGAATCTTGTACTTCAAAATATTGGTCTAACTGCAAAACCACTAGATGGGAATCAAGGTAGATATGTAGATGGTGAATGCCTTGGTTAAAGGCATCGCTCATCAGCTCGATGACTGCATCGTATTCTGCCTGATTATTGGTGGCTGATCCGATGCATACTCCTTTGGTTAAGAATGGCGATCAGTTAAGATAGTAAATGGCCCATGCGACTGCTGCTATATTTTAAGATCATCACAAGGCTCTATCAGTGAATCCAAAATAGTGGATGGGGGGATGATCCATCTGTGACACCAAATAATTTTTAGAAAAAGTATTTGATGAATGTAATCATCACAAAAATAGATTATGCTACATGCATATTATCTCTAAGTCTTAGACCTCATACCCTTATGGGTGAAATTTTTGAGGTAGAGCCCATTGACGGGGTTAGCTAGGCATGTACCGTCAAGCTCTGATAGGATGAATGGCCCCTTGAGGAGGAAATTTTTTATTATGTAGCGACCTTTCCATAATTTTTCGAACTTCCTGGGTCCTAGGGCCTCTTTCGCAACATCGTAGCGGAGGACTAAATCTCCCTCGGTGAATGAGCGAGGGATGATGTTGCGATCAAATGATGCTTTTACCATTTTTTTAAGTGCCTCATTATGTTGGAGCAACCCTCATCGATTTTCGTCGACGATTTCTAACTGTACCAATCGTTTTTCTAAAGTTTGGGTATCATCGAGGAGTTTGATGCCGGTGTGTAAGTTGGGTATTTCACGTTCGGTGGGAATCACGGCTTATACCCCATATACTAGTTTGAAGGGTGTGAATCCTGTTGAGTTTTTAACTGCCGTGTGGTATGCCCACAGGGTAGAAAAAACCATGTGGTGCCAGTTTGTCTTATGGTTATTCACCATACGCTATAACATTGTTTTAAGCACTTTTTTGACAACTTCTACCTGTCCATTGGATTGAGGATAGTATGGTGATGCGAATTCGTGTGTGGACCCTAGGTGGTGAGAAAACTCCTGGAATATTTCATTTTCGAAATTATTTCCATGATCAGAGACTAACTCCTTAGGTACACTGAATCATGCGATGACATGATTAAATAGAAACCCTGCAGCAGTTTCCGCCGTGTTGTCGTATGTGGACATGGCTTCTGCCCATTTGGTGAAATAGTCGATGCCGACAATAATGTACTTGTGGTTGCCAGATGATGCAGGGTTGCAAGTCATAAAGTAAATTCCCATTTTCAAAAGGGACCGGCTACGATGACTGAGTGCAGCGGAGTAGGAGGTGCTCTTGCCTTGTGGGCGAAGCGTTGGCATCACTCACATCTTTTGACTGTCGTAATGCAATTGTGGAATAAGGTGGGCCATAAATAACCTCCCCGTAGGACTTTTTTGGCAGTATCCATCCCGGAGAGGTGGTCGCCACAAGCTCCACTATAAAATTCATTGAGGGCTTACTTAGCTTGATCATGCATTAGGCATCGACGTAGGATAGTATCGATGCCTTATCGATAAAGGATGTCTCCCATGAGGAAGTATCGGGGGGGGGGGGGTAGCTGGTGGCATATGCACCTTCTGTCTTCACGTGTGAGCTTTGGAATGAACTTTTGGGTTCGTAAAAATAATATTATATCACCATACCAAGGATCGTTAGTTGTCACTAAAAATAGATGTTCATCAGGTAGTGAGTCATTGTTTGGGGATCCTTTAGTCTGACTTGGGATCTCAATGATTAACTAAAATAAGATCAAATATTTTTTTTATCTTGGGGGAGATAAACTGTAGGTCAAACTCCTGTAGTATAACTATCCAGCGAGTGTATTTGTGGTTCATCAAACAGCGGGTCAACAAGTATCTCATGGGGTTGATAGCTGCGACAACTATTGTAGTCCGTAAGATAATGTAATATCGAAGCTTTTGGACTGCGTGTATAAGGGTTAGGGAATTTTTTTCTTCAGGTTCATATCTTAAGGCGGGGCCTGATAATTTTTTAATAACGTAATAAATTACGTGTTCTTTACCATGGGGTCTGTCTTGAATTAACACCCAGGTTAAGGTTGTTTCTGATGCTGACAAATATAGGGTGTAATCTCTGTGATAATCTGGTGGGTTGATCAATGGGGTTGATGAAAATGCATTTTTTAGCGCCTCAAACGATTGTTGGGCTTGATCGTCCCATTTAAACAGGATATCCTAACCAAGAAGGCATAGGAATCCTTGCGCACAAGTGGCGTAATCTAGGACAAAGAATATAAAGAAATTGGCTTTCCTCTACAAGCTTTGGATTTGCTTGAGGGTTCTTGGTGGTGGCACCTCTTTGATGGCCTAGACCTTGAGTGGGTTTACTCTGATCCCTTGTTAGGATACTATAAATCCTAATAGTTGACCCGTGTTGACGCAGAAGATGCACTTGAGAGGGTTCAAGCATAGGTTGTAATGTCGGCATATTTGGAATACAAACCATAAATCCTCTAAATGATCGCTTTGCTTCTTGGATCGAAAGGTGAGGTCATCCAAGTAAGCGAGGATAAGGTGGGCTAGGTCATGGAAGATATAGTTCATGGCTCGCTGGAAAGTGGCTCCAGTGTTTTTAAGACAGAATGACATAACTTGGTATGCGAACGTGCCCCAAGGGGTGGTGAGTGTTGTCTTGTATCGATCGGTATGTCGAATTTTAATTTGGTTATACCCTGAGAACTCATCCATGAAGGACAGGGCCTCGTGACCGGCGCAAGAATCAATAACTTGGTTGATAAGGGAGTTTCCTTTGGGAGAAGCTTTGTTCAAATCTCGGAAATCAGTATAGATGTGGATGGTGCCTTATTTTTTCATGATGGGAACAGGGTTGGAAACCCACAATGTGTAATCTATTAGGTAAATAAACCCAGCTTTGTGAAGCTAGTCGATTTATCGCTTGATTTCTTCTGCCTCATATGGGTGCAATTGATGTTTTTTTTTGTGTACTGGTGGTATGCTGAGCCAGGTGTCAATATGGTGCTCTATGATAGTGGGGCTAAGCCCCAACATTTCTGAATAATCCCATGCAAATATCTCTATGTACTCTTACAGCAAGTTTGTGTAAGATACTACTTCATTTGGGAAGAATGCTGCCCCTAGTGAGATTTCTTCAATTTTTTTGGTTTTATCGAGATATTTACCTTGATGGTTGGTTAAATATTTGATATGTTCCCTTCTTCGAACGCGTTAGGTGCCGAGATGGGATTTTTGAACCAATCAACTTTCCCAAATGGGAGGAAGTATTTTGATTCAATAACTTATATCTCTTGGTTTTCTGGGTTGTTAGGACTGAATATTTTTTATGGAAGGAAAAATGAGCGGCGATGCATTGCATCCCACAGAAAATCTAAGTCTGTCATGGCCTTTAGAATATCCTCGTATGAATGGAACAAGGCGTCAAAGGTGGATTATTTTTGTTAGAGGCCATGAGGAGTCGGTTCGGGTCTAACATAACTAGTCGACAGACACAAATAAGATTCCATAGTTGATGTTGTGGAACCATACGAGGTCGAGAGGGTGCAGACGGATTTATTTTGCATTGCCGATGATACAACTACTTTTGTAGTTGTAGCAGTCTCGACACTAATGACAGATGAGAAGACACCACGAGTCATGGTTTATATGCATGATGAGATGAATCGTATGTGGGGTTGCGTGTCATTGATGTTGGGTAGTGGAGGAATTTCCATTGTGGTGGCTTGCATGAGAGAAAGCTTATGTTCCTCATGTGGCTTACTAAGGGTACTTGCACTTTCCTGGATTTATAAGTTGTGCTGAGGGTAGAGGTGCCTAAATTTTTCCATTAAGGGGAACGACTATGTTTTGTGATTGTGACTTGTGCAAATGGTGCACTGTGTCATGGTACTTATCGAGTACATGGTATGAGAAGCAACACTACTCTTTTTCCCTGAAGTGGACGCTTGGAGATGATTGGTCATTAGGGCATGATTACGCTTCTTCCATTTCTGATTTTTTGGTTTTGGATGGTCTAGCTCTGTAATATTCCCAAATGGGAAAAGCAGGAATATAGTGCATAAACATGGAAAAAGCAGTGGAGATCAATGCATAAATGTGAGAGACCAATATGGAGCTTCTTTATTCATCATAACAGCATCAAATAAGTACAAAATGATGGGGAAAAAACCATACAACATTAATCAACAAGCCTCCAATAGATAAATCCCCTCAATAATGTGATGCTGCTACTACACAAAATGCCAGAAGACTGCTACAACGTAGTCATAGGAGCACTGCTACAACATATGAATACAAAAAAGATGAAATGTCTGATATATGCCTCAAAAGATAACGTACATGAAGATCAAGGCTCTATACAACCTCTAGCAAGAAACCCAAGAGGGTTTTCAGAAATACACCAATATACAAGAAATGAATCAAAGCCCTAGGGCTAAAGGTTCACTCCAATAATACAAATGGAAAGTTGTGGCTGATCTGATATGGCAAGAAATATAGCCTCCTCCAATAGACTCTCTATATGAAAGGTTGATCCCTTCTCTAGAAAACCTCCTCCCCAGATGGTGTACTCAAACCACCCCTCCAACTCCTCCCTAAAATAACGCAGTCCAAGACAGAAACTGCATCGTAGGGGAAAATGATAGTGTGGCTTGATGCCAAATGCTGCAATAAGGCTCAAGGGCCTTCCTTACTACCCTCCCAATGGAAGGAAACCTTCCTCCACTGAAATCTAGATCAGAAATCACCCAAATGTATTCTCCACTACTGCAACCTGCAACACAGCACAACCCTCTGCAGAAACTGTGTTGTAGATGAAAGATGGAGCTTGGCCTAATGCTGGAATGTGAAATGTAGTGCAATCACTTCTCCTGAGTAGGCACGCGAAGTCCCCCGAGGATGAAGGTGGGATTCCCGCTCAGGAACACCATATGATAAACAACAATGCAATCTTAGCTAAACAGCTAAAGAGAGCTACAAGTCTTAATAGACCATAAACAAATAATAATCCAAACATGTCCTCTATGGCTACCATCCCCTTCCTTATATAAGTGGTGAGATTCCTCACCCTTGGCCCCACTCATTAAAGCCACTACTTCCATGCATGGAGTCTTCCTCCAAAACTACGTTGTCCCATAATGAATGCCACTCCTCCATGACAACGTTGTTGATTTGGTTAAATTTGACCCAATCTATGTTCTCCAGCCCCTTTTCACACATAAGGGTGCTTTATCAAGCCACTAAAGTGATCTCCTTTCACATTAGCAGTGATTTTATTCCTACTAAGGAGATTTATGGGTCTCCATACCCTCTTATTTAGAAAATTAAGAAGAAAAAGAAAAAAATAATATTCCAACTATCTCATGGCTAATTGCAAATATTACAGTCCTCCCCTCCCAAATGTTGCTTGTCCTCAAGCAACTATAAAGGTGATCATTGCAACCCTTCTCCTCCTTCCTTGGTGACACCTCCATGTGATAAGCTCTCCCCATATACATAGTGTCTCCTAATCAATCCCTCCATGAAATGCTCCACCAAAGTACTCTTGAGATGCAAATGACTCATCTCATAAGGAAGCAAAAGATCCAATGTAGAAATCATGGTTTGCCCAATATTCTCCCTGAAACATGAAGCATAAGAAACATGGAGAAGCTCTCTCCCCATGGGCATGCTCAATCCTCCCATCCTTCCTCCATTCATTCCCATAATAAGGATAAGAACATCATCAATGTATGGGATCAAAACCAAGGACACATAAGTTGTCATATGCAGTAATGGAGGTGGATCATAGTCCCACATGTGGAACCAATGCAGTATATCTCCTAGCCGCCTCAGATAATGATATGGTAAGTGGTTTCCCCACCACTTACTTTCTTCCATAGTCTTCTGAAATTTTTTGAGAAGGTGAGTAATGTTTTGTGCCTTTGGTGCACACACGAAATGATATGTCATCTCCCTATATCCTCCTAGGGAGTGGCCATGATCAACATTGTTTATGGCCAAAATTTGACCATGAAGTTTATAAGGAAGAATGCTCCCACTTGGAGAAATGGACTGCACATGTATGGTTAAGGAATGCAGATATTCATTATATAAATCATTATGCATACAAACATGATCCTTACCATATGCTTTGTTCACACAAATGGAGTAGTCCATAGATAGATCCCCTCTCATTCCCCAAGAGGAAAGAGGTGGTTGTGATAACTCCCTCAAAGAGTTATGTATCTACTCCATCTCCACATGATCCATGCATCTCCTCAAATGTTGATATATCTCCTCTTGAAATACTTCCCAAGTAAACCCCTCCATGATAGTATGGTATGATCTCATGGAATAAGTATGGTTGAAGAGAAAATCCTCATGTGTTTCTTGTAGTAACTTCTCCTTGAGCTTGGATTCCCTAGATAAGAAGATCCTACCATGATAGTGGATGACCACATATTTGACTGAATACCCCTCCTCTAATAGTTGGTCATCAAGTATCATGCATGTAAAAATATCCTTGGAATAATCCACCAACAACTGGGATTTCCAATACGGATCTATCCTCCTTAGTGACAACGTTGTTGATCTATCATATAAAGAATATGTCATGTGGCTTCCCCCTTATTTTAAATATCCTATGTCAAAGTCACATATTGGAAGGCTGATATCCTCCCTCTACTGCTCCTTTCTCAATGCAAGGTCTGAGGTGAGAGTGGGTAATGATAATGTTTGGAGAATGTCTCCCTCCTTCTTGAGTCTACCAAAGACTCTCACCGTTGTACCATGACCTCCCAATGCTCCCACTCCTCTTGGATCTATGTGTGATGCAACATGTTGTAAGAAATTTATCACCAATTCTTGATCAGGTGACCTCCCAGGTGATTTTCCACAAAACAATAATGTCTCATGGGCCAAAGTCATGTGCATAATAGATGGGACTGTTAGGTCCTTGCTTCCACTACGCAAATCCGTCTTTGTTTTCTATGTGGAATTTGTTTGTGAGGGATATGTGTGCATGCCCCTAATCATATGATTTTTTCCACTTTTCTATCCACCCATTCCATTTGCAAAGTCTCCCAATCTGTGGTGACCTTCCCAAAGTAATCAACCACTGCACACCCAATATCACATTGGTGTCAAGTATGTCAACCACAAAGAAGTGATCAGTCAATGTATATGTCCCCATGGTGACAGATAAATATAGAACATAATGCATGCACTGCATAGTTCTAGCTCCTGGGACCAAAACAGAAAATCCCTCAAAATCATCAGTGGGTATTGCCCTCCTCTACACTAGTTGGGCATCAATAAAGTTGTGGGTAGCCCCACTCTCAATCAAAACTGATACCCTCTAATCTAAGATGGAACCTCTAACCCTCAAGGTCAAGTACTTGGGTACTCCTCTAAATGATGCAAGGGCCCCTCGATAAAATGCTCCATTCCCACCTCCTAGTGGTGGTGGATCCTCTCCTGATATCCCAGTGTTGTGACCTCATACTGGTTCTTCTTCCTCTTCCTCTTCATCATCTGAAAATACCTCTATATAATGTGCCTTTTCTGTTGCACATCTATGTCTGGGTGCCCATGATTCTTGGCATGTGAAGCAAATATTCCTCCTCCTCAAATCTCTTCGGACATCATCACTAAGAGGTACTTTGTTTTGGTTCTCCTTTGAAAAAGGAGCCTTCTCATCTTTTCCCTTTGATGGAAAAGTGGGCTTTTGTTGAAATTTTGCCTTTTCTTTTGGCAAGGAATATTGTAGATCTCTAGCCCTTTCAATGGCATATTATAGGGTAGTGGGATTGGTTAATTTAACCAACCCATGAAGAGGTTCCGCTAACCCATCAATAAACATATAGACCCTCCTTGCTACAGATAAATCGGGAACCATAATAAAAAGTTTTAGAAATTCAAAAATATAAGTTTCTGGATTACCTGATTGTTTGAGCTTTTCTAGCCCCATGAAAGGTTCCTCCGGATCTCTTCGATCAAACCTCTCCACCAACCTCCTTGTGAAATCTGAATATGCAGTCACATTGGCATGACCCAATGTAGAAATACCATGAAACCACTAATCATGTGCCTCACCTCAAGGTGCATCTCTGCTATTTTGATGTCCTCCATCTCCGGTACTTGGTTCAACTGGAAGTAGATGTCTAGATTCTTTACCCATGATTTGACAGTGCATTTATATGACCCATCAAAGTTGGGTAAGAAAAATTTTCCCATAGTCCGGTGTAGATCATGATTCTGTATGAATCCTCCACCTCTATTTTGATGTCGAGGTCTCCTATTTTCCTTGATGTGACAGAATTCTTGAAAACTTAAATGATCCTTGAATCTCTGAGATTGATACTCATACTCCATGAAATATTCTTCAAGATTTTCTTGTTCTTGAAACCCTCCATTTCCCACTGCTAAAAATGTAGGCATTGTAGAGCATTTGGAAACCTATTTCTTCATTAGTTTATCACTCCATTGATGAGAAATTTCAGAGTCTTCACTATGTAGAAACCCTTTAGTGGATTCCTTGTGTCTATCCATTCTCATCTCCTTTATTTATCTTGCAATGTCTTGCATAGTTCGAAGAAGGAGCTTAGGAAACTCCTTCTCCTCATCTCCTCCTGATAAAGGGGTTTTACCCTTGTCTTCTTTATCATCCGTATAATCATACTTCTGGTTTCTTTTGAGATACCTCTTCTCTCAATCTGTGAGAGGATATCCTTCTTCTAATGACATATTGGCTTAAGATGCATAGGTTGAGCCAAGATTATGCTCTGATACCACTCTAATATTCCCAAATGGGAAAAGCAGGAATATAGTGCATAAACATGGAAATAGCAGTGAAGATCAATGCATAAATGTGAGAGACCAATATGGAGTTTCTTTATTCATCATAACAGTATAAAATAAGTACAAAATGATGGGGAACAAACCATACAACATGAATCAACAAGCCTCCAATAGATAAATCCCCTCAATAATGAGATGTTGCTACTACACAAAATGATGGAAGACTGTTACAGCACAGTAATATGTACAATGCTACAACATATGAATACAAAAAAGATGAAATGGCTGATATATGCCTCAAATTATAATTTACATGAATATCAAGGCTCTATACAACCTCCAACAAGAAACCAAAGAGGGTTTTCAGAAATACACCAATATACAAGAAATGAATCAAAGCCCTAGGGCTGAAGATTCACTACAACAATACAACTGGAAAGATGTGGCTGATATGATATGGAAAGACATATAGCCTCCTCCAATAGAATCTCTAAATGAAAGGCTGATCCCTACTCTAGAAAACCTCCTCCCCAGATGGTGTACTGAAACCACCCCTAGAACTCCTCCCTAAAATAACGCAGTCCAAGACAAAAACTATGCTGTAGGGGAAAATGATAGTGTGGCCTCATGCCAAATGCTACAATAAGGCTCAAGGGCCTTCCTTACTAGCCTCCCAATGGAAGGAAACCTTCATCCACTAAAATCAAGATCATAAATCACCCAAATGTATTCTCCACTGCTACAACCTGCAACACAGCAAAACCCTCTGCAGAAACTGCGTTGTAGATGAAAGATGGAGCTTGGCATAATGTTGAAATGTGGAAATGCAGTGAAATCACTTCTCCTGAGTAGGCACTCAAAGTACCCCAAGCATGAAGGTGTGATTCCCACTCGGGAACACCCTGTGCTAAACATCACTACAATCTTAGCTAAACATCTGAAGAGAGCTACAAGTCTTAACAGACCATAAAAAATAATAATCCAAACATGTCTTCTATGGCTGCCATCCCCTTCCTTATATAAGTGGTGAGATTCCTCACCCTTGGCCCCACTCATTAAAGCCACTACTTCCATGCATGGATTCTCCCTCCAAAATTGCACTGTCCCATAATGAATGCCACTCCTCCATGACAACACTATTGATTTGGTCAAAGTTAACCTAGTATATGTGCTCCAGCCCCTTTTCACACATAAGGGTGCTTTATCAAGCCACTAAAGTGATCTCCTTTCACATTAGTAGTGATTTTATTCCTACTAAGGAGATTTATGGGTCTCCATACCCTCTTATTCAACAAATTAAGAAGCAAAAGCAAAAACTAATATTCCAACTAGCTCATGGCTAATTGGGAATATTACAAGCTCCTTCGGGGAGTTTAGACTTAATTTTTCCCTTTCTGCTCGTAGCCTTTGGAGGTACTCACAATCCATCGTATGGTGGAATTGGGAGAAAATCCTGCAATTGCAGTGTGTGATCTTCTCTTGATTGGAGAGATTGATCTATGGGATGGGGGTGACCATGCGAAGGTTGTTAGTAAGGTTCTTCAGTTCCTTACATTGATTGATTTGGTGGTAGATTCTATCGCATAGCCCACATGTCATCCTTGGTTGGTTCTGGGCCCTACTACGACGATGGGTTTTTTAAGTTCTCCTAACGTTTTGGTAATGATGGGAGGCAGGCTACCTCAGGGCAGGTTTCCTTGCGTTATGTTGTCTTGGCTTTAGACTAACTATATTCGGGTATTGGGCATCCAACGAGCGTATGGTGTCTATCAAAGGGTGTACTTGGGAGATATAAGTAAAGTGTCGAGTCTAATGGTTACCTTAACAAACCAGACAAGAGTGTCTTTCCTTGGTACTCCTTTCCCCTTGGGCTTCTGGAGTGATTGGATACCATTTGTGGAGCGATTCTAGATCCGTGCAGTGGGTAACCAAATGGTTACGTGTGTTGCATAATGCGCAGGTTGGTCTTATCCATGGAGGGAAGTTGGGGGTGAAGATGTGCCCCTTTACTGGTTGTTTTTCTAATGACACGAAGAAAATGGACCTGCTTGTCACGTTTTCTTGCATTTTCTAAATTTCTACGCATGCTAAATTTGATCCATCTGTTGCGGTAAGGCGTACTATGGCTTGGTGTAAATTGTTTAACACTGAACGGAATCAGAGGATATAAGTACAATGACAAACCGGGTGGTCTCCAGAACACACCCGACAAGAATACTAGATTGCTCGTAAGTTGTCGTAGTATAAAAGGTCAACAGGATACCATCTATGAAATAGCTCTAGGGCTTGTACAATCAGCAATGAAGTGATTGCATTCATCACAGAGTGCGCAGAGTTGAATAGGAGCCGGAGAGAGATAAGGGGGGAGGGGGGGGGGGGGTGGAGTTGGTCATTCAGGTGACTGCCTCTCCTCGGCCACATATAATATGGTCCTTGTTGTTTTTGTCCTTTGAAAGGTGGTGTCGTTCGCGGATTCTATGTCCGAGTCGACTATGTCAAAAATTTTAGTGATGAATCTACACATGAAATTCAACATGGACCGGAATCGATGGATGTGTGGACATCTACGCACATGATGGTTGCTTCAGAAAATCTAACACGTATGTCATCGATGCCAAGGTAAGTTACTTTGGACAACGTGAGGGATTTGGTACCAATGGGTGAAGGCCCTTAATTCGGGACACTGTGTGACTAAGTGGTCAGGCTCATCGCATAGTGTGGAAACTGGTGCTGACTCAGTGGCCTATGTTTTCCGTATTTTTTCCATTGGGGTGAATGTGTATGGGCAGGATGTAGGCTCCTCTCATAGGTACAATACGGTTCTAGGTTTTCTCTCGCCCATCTGCATGGTGGACTTGAGGGATCCTATTGGTATGATTTATCTAGGGCTTACAGGGAATCCCTATATCATGGCATCTCTGGGTAGTGATGGGTGTAATGCCCATAACGATCGCATATGGTGCACTTGTGGTTGGTGTGCAATGCTTTACCTTAATTTTTCGTGGCTTATTCCTTTTTATGGGAACTTGAGGCTGCAACATATATTTCAGTGCTTAGAAGAGATTTTAATTCATCTAGCTCCGGGAAAATATTGGTAGGATGACCTACGATATCACATAATGCACAAGGTTGCAATGCCCTAGGTATGTTGGGGTTTTCGATTTTCTTCCCTTTTTTTCTGGTTTTCTTGGTCACTTTAGCTGGAGCTACTACAGGATTTTCATTAACCGGTGTAGCCTCCTGAGGAGTGATAGGGGTTATCCCTACAAAATTGATGCCAAGACTTCCCATCATGGCTGGTGGGACCAAATACCAAACAGGTATTGCGAAAGCCATGTTTGGCAATGTTACAGTTGTCAAGAATTTATTTGACACAAAATCAAGTGGGGGGTATAAAAATGGGGTTTGGGCGATGGCATAGGGTAGGAAAGCCATGTCAGCGGCTTTGGTTTCTATACTACTATTCTCCATCTCCGGGATGGTCTCGATGTTTTATGATAGTATCATGCACACCGGTGCCCCTGTGACTTCTAGGGATTCCTCTGGTATGATAGGGGGATCTCTTAGGAATAATCCTAGGATCGATGATGGTTTGAATTGACCGGGGCAATATTCTTGGTATCGCATGAGCGAATCCGTAGTTGTGTATACATAAGGTAGAACGACATCGAGAGTCGTCATGGGTTTCTTATCATAGTATGTAAGTTGGCCAATGGTGATGATTCGATCTTCATGGGGGAACATCATCACCCGAAAAACGGAGGAGGCTATGGCAGTCATGGCAGACATATAACTTTTCCCGAGGAGTTTATTGTAGTCAAGTTGGGCATCCAAGAATTCAATGTCTATGAGTACCGTATTTCCGGCCAAGTTTACAGGGACATTATGATATAGACAGACGAGAGTTGAAGGTCGATTGTCATATGCTCTAAGCATTATGTCAAATGGTTTCAGTTCAGGTGATCCCAACTTCTGCCAAACGGACTTTGACATGATTCATGTAGATGCACCTTCATCAATGATACATCAGTGTATGGTGATATTTTGGACTGACGTCGGTATCTGAAAGGCGACCAGGGAAGGAATTTTGGGGGTAGCTTTGTCTAGGTCAAAATCCATTAAGCGTGAATCAGAGGGGTCAATTGTGCCTAATGCAAAAAGTAAGGCTTTTTGCTATTTTGGTCATGATTGTAGGACCTCTAAGGCTGACATGGTAGCGGTTGATTGTGCTAAATCATCCACAATGCTGTAGTTATGGGAAACTTTTGAGTGGTGTCCTATTCACCTAGTTAGCCCCTTAACCATCTTTGGAAGGGGCTTAACAGGTACTTTGGATATGATCAATGGTGCAGTAGGTGCACTCATGCTTGCACTTGATGGTTTAGTGTCCGGGGGGGCGCCATAGTTTTGATTCCTTGTCTGGAAGAACATTTCTTTGCTATTCATGTAAATTTCGTGGTTGTCATTCCCGGTATTGTTTCGGGTTGGTTTTTGCTATTGGGTGTTAACCACTCCTTGGTGGGGGAAGGGCTCCTGCATTACAATGGTTTGCTGTGTAGGTCACCCTTGTTCATGGTTACCCTAAATTTTTTTCATTTCAGGGGGTTCAAGACAATGATGAGTATAATGGTCGTACTCCCCACATATGGCACAAGAATGGTTTGTCCTCAGACTGGACCTCTTGTTCCGCCCTTGGGAGTTATTGTTTGGCTTCTATTTTTGATTTTGGTTGGGGTTTCCCCCAAATTGAGATCGCGGGGGGAATTGTTGGTTATTTCCCCCTGTCCAGAGTCTCCCTTTTCTTTATTCTTAGGATTCTTTCTTTCAACGTTAGGAGGATTATTACATCTCTCCTGGTCGTAAGACTGGCGCTGCTGGGCATGAGGAGGTTGCACTAAGTTCACCGGCGCATTATTCTGTAGTGGTGGATTTTGTGCAGGGAAGGGGGTATATAGGTTTCCCTGTCCTTGGTTTGTGTATGGTTGCTGGGGGGGGTCTCTTCCATCAAAATTCCTAGCTGAGTACTGGGTCCCCTGCGAGGGAGGGTACGATCCTCCTTGTTGTTGATGGTATGATGACACCCTATTTGTCATATTTTGTAGAGGTGAAGATTGACTTTGGTGGTAGCCAAGTTTTGTCATGTTCTGGTTAGAATCATACGAGTAACCCAGGTACTGGATACTTCTGCCTAGGTGACCTTGGGTCAATGACCCGATCAAGCCATCTGTGGTATTCGACGTGCCTAGAAATTCTTTGTAAGTTTGCAGGCACGGGGCATTAGGCATGACATTGTAAATGTATGCTGACTCAGTATAGATAAGTTCGAGCTGCTGGGCTTTGAAAATGGCATCCTCCTTGGAGGTAGGTCTTTATGTCACCACAAATTTTGAGATCTATGTTGTGAGAGTTTTCAAAAACAGGTCCAGTAAAACTCTATCGTCGAGTTTGGCTTTGCACAAACTATGACATCATTGCCATTCATGGAGATTATCCGAGATATGGACAACTGGAATTTACCTAAACTGAGTCAACAGTCCCATCCCCGAATCATGGTGGATGGGTAGCTAAAAATAAGTCAGGAACACATTAGCAAGGGTGCTAAAGTTTCCATGTGAATTAAAAAGCTGCTCCACATACCATTTCGTGGCAAGCCTGATTAGGGTGTGTTGAAACAATCTCAATCGAATAGTATCGTCAATAACACTATTGGACGAACACCATAGGTGGAAAGTCATAATATTATTTCGAGGGTCTTCCGCTTGCTTCCCTTCAAATTTTGTAATATCTGAGGGGAGATTCGTGGGCATGGGGGGCCAATTGGGGTTGTGCGCAATGGGGTAATTAGCTAGCTTTGATAGATCCAGAAATTTTAATGATGCTAAAAATGGTAACTGAGTATTGACTTCCATTTTGTACTGTGGAAACACGGGTATCTGAGTGTAATGATGTGTGGGTGGTGCCTAGGGAATATTACCCTATGACGTACCCTGTTGTGTTTTTTGTTGACTCCCCAAAGGGGTAGTGATCCTCTTCCCTCTGGGGGTTGTGGGAGGAGTTGAATAACGATGTGACCTCTTGGGGTTTGCTGAGTGTGATGTGGGGAGTAGGTCTTGGGGTTTCATCATCTTCACGACAATGATGAGCAGATAGTGTGAGTGATGTGTAAATCACCCAACTTCAATAGCGAAGACACCGCACTCCCTCCCTCTCCGGGGAGGTGAAAAACTCCTGAATAGTCGAGATCTTCATTGGATATTGTGATGGTGTAGCTTAATATTGGAAATATATATATATATATATATATATATATATATATATATATATATATATATATATATATATATATATATTATCTAAGAGAAGGAAGATTACTATCAAAGGAAATATGATCACATACATAAAACAAAGCGAAAAAATAAAAGGTAATTTTTCCTTTAGATTAATTCTATGTGATTAAGCAAGAAAAAAATATGGTTTGGTTGTTTTGCGTATGATACTCAAAATGCTAAAAATACCTAATCGTCCTCACACTCTCACATGTAACTGGGCCTTGCAAAGATGTTTTCTAATGGGTTCTGGGGCTAACGTCCTGAAATAACTGGCGATGCCTTCCGGCGGCCGAAGAATCGACCAAGGTAAAGGTAAAAGGATCTAGTGTTGGCTGCATCGTCACCTATAGGAAAGGATGCCCTAGATTTGGCCACTAAAGTACCATCGTCCCACGTGAGCGTTCGAGTCTTAAAATTTCTTTTATTCAACTACCAGTACTGAGCACTAGATGGATTAGTTAGACCCAAAGAGTACCGCATGCACTAGGCCTAAGCTTAACCCCCTCTGAAACGGGTCTCTGTAAAGCTCAGGAATTCTATTCTGTGGGCGGATAGACAGATTTTGAGATCCCTAAAATGTCAACATCTATGTTTAAAAATGTAGAATGACCACAACGGCTTATTGGATGCCTACCCTCGATGGTCCTAACCTGGACTATAATTTCTTTTGTGGCCCCTGTGGGTAGAATCTAGTGAGTTCAATTAGTGGTTAGTTTTAGAGAGTCTTAATTTTCTTAAGGTGTGCCTTGGTGAAGTAACTATAAGAAGAGGACAAAGGTCCCAACACACTGGGTGCCTTTTGATCCAATGCTTACTGATGCTTCGTGTGTGCTTTAGAGTGTATAATCACAAGTGTTATGAGATATGGATATGCGATGATCCTTTACAATCCTTCTCTAATTATGCTATGTGTGATTGTTCCTTACAAAAAATAAACAATGTGCGGATGATGGGCCGCTTACACCTTGCATAGTTGGACTAAGTTTTCAACTATAGGGAGATAGAAAATTATCTTAAGAAAGATTTCTTACGCATACCCAGTCTCACTGAGAGGTGCAAGGGTGGCAGATATTACTTGCCTTATTTTCTATATTTTGGTCTTGGTCCCAAATCCTAATGCAAAAAATTGAACTAAACTAATGCAAAAAATTGAAAAAAAAATAAATTAGCTAAAGATGTGTGGATGTATGGGCCACTTAATTTTCTGCTAATTATTCTATGTGTTTGGTATCCTTTACCAGCAAATCATTTTTTCATATATAATTTGTGGACTGAAGGCCACTTACTTTCCCCTAGTTAAACTATGTGTGATTTGCAACGATAAAAAAATAAAATTAAAAAAAAAACTATTTTCTAAGCTAAACTCCAGAGAAAAGTGTCCTAACTAGCCATGAAATACTAGAGCACAGCGATGGAAAATTTATTATGGGTTTCCAACACCTTACAACTGCAAAAAAATGAGAAAAAACAATGAAAAATGAGCTCACTGCCTCTCGAGCGACTTATTTTGACATAGGCACAAGGTTCGCACGTCTCTCTGGGATGAACGCGCATGGATTATAGTGACTAAAAAAATTTTCCTTCTCTGAGCCGAATTTCTCACTAAGGGTGACTAAAAAGTGCTGAGAGGAAGCAAGAGTGATATCACGGCAAGTCTGGTAGGAGAGAGGACCTGCAACAACAACCACTAGCTTAAAATAAAGAATGAAGTGGAGTCGCCATTCCTGTTGTAGTGTATTCGACGCATGGCCGAACAAAATACACTTTGCTTAATAGGGAGGTTGCTTTCCTACAAGCAAGTCACATGTCAATTGGTTTTTTAGAACATCAGTGGAACATAATAAAATGTAGTAAATTAATTAAGAAACATAGCATGCTACATTAATGAAGAAATAGAAATAAAATAATCATGTACAATAACAAGCTCAATCAAGTAAAACACACTAATAATTAAAATGGAGAACTCTCTCCCTTTATAAGGTGCAGGTGGTATAAGAGAATAGGATACTAAATCACTTGCAATGGATCCTTAGAGCTATGGAGCTCTAATATCCAAGATAAGGGGTCTCTTCCCTTCAAGCTTTCTGCAAGCCTCTCTCTCCCCTTGAAGGATGGTATAATGACAAACATTTGGTGAACTTCTTCTCTTGGATTGAAGTGTTGGGTGGCCAACAACTGAATCCTTCCAATCCTCTTGTTGCTTGGACAACACAAGCTGGTTTTCTCAAAATCAATTTGGCCAACATAACAATGTGTTCTCATGTTTCTCTTCCCATGGCAGTCTTTTATAGAAAAATTTCAAATTTTCCCTCCCTCTTTTGGTACAAGAAGGATGTTGACACAAGAGTGGGAGGATGATTCCTTTGTGTGTTGCACTAAAGCCTCAAGGTGGCTGTACATGGCTGGCTTGAGTGGGAATCTTCTTCTTCAAGTGTGCCAAGTGGTCTCGAATGGTGAATTTCCGCATACTTAGGACCACACCGCTCTTTGATGGATAGCCACAATGATCTTCGAGGCTATTGAAGGAAAAGCTACAATATCTCCTGGGGTCAGTGCTTTCTGTGCGCAGTTTAATAAATTTTCCTGCTTGAACTTAGGCAAAGTTAAAATTTTTAGCTCTTGTAATGTATTCCTTCCCTGTAAATCCTTATTTGTACCTTCTTCTTGACATTTCCTAATGTATTTTTCTTGTATAGTTTTCCAGTGTTAACACTTGGCATGAAGAATTTTTTCATATTGCGTGATTACTCAGAAAATATGAAAGATAGGATAGATACACTCAACCATAGAGGTAGAGCAGACATTTGGTGGGAAGATGTGAAGAACGCCAGAGATATTTTCGAGAAGGAGTTGAATTGGAGTGATTTTGAAAGGATATTCCGGAAGAAGTATCTATCAGAGAGATACTCCAATGACATAAATGAGTTTTATGAGCTAAATATGGGTTCTATGAAAAATGAGGAGTACACTATTAGGTTCTTGGAGTTATTGAGATATGTGCCTTACCTCAAGGAGGAAAAGACCAAGATTCATAGAATTATTAGTGGGTTCTTGATTTCATTCAGAGATAGGATTGAGTTCGATGAGCCTACATCATTAGAGGAGGCCATCCAGAAATTCAAGCATTGTTATGAACAATCAAAGTGAAGATTAGAAACCAAGACAGATTAGAGAGGTAATGATAAGAATAACGGAAAATGGGACAATAAGTGAAGAAGGCCGCAAGATATAGGTAACAAGGAGAATGTTTCCCCACCTAAGAATTTCAATACATATTGTAGAGGATAGGGATTTCAATCTAAGAAGAAAAATAAGGATGAAGGTTGGAATCCTATATAGTTTTGGTTTTGTGGCAAAGATCATCGTAGCAGAGACTGTCTAGAACATCAGGGTGGCAGGCCACATATCTACAGTGTGAATGAGGCAGAGACATCGGGACATGTTGGGCATAACATTCCTTGGATTTATGCAGTTGTGGATAACATGCATGCATATCATCAGGCTTCTATCATTCATATGGATGGTAAGATTTGTAAACAAGTTGTTTCTATTTTGATTGACCCTGGATACAATTATATCTATGTTAGTCCTAACTTGGTGGCTAAGTGTTGTTTTAGTAGGGAAATGCATGCAAAATCTTGGTTAGTGTAGTTGGCCACAGGAATGAAGAAAAGCGTTCATCATTGGGTAATATATTGTGCATTTGAGTTAAACGGTATGCCTACAGTAGTGCACTTGAACATATTTCCATTGGGTTCATACAATATTCTATTGGGTATGGATTGGTTATATCTCCACAGGACCAAGGTATATTGCTATGACAAAGCCATTGAGTGATGGGATGACAATGGGGAAACAAGATTCTCACAGGGAAAGAATAAATCCACGTGAGTTAGGATGGTGATGGCCATGCAGCCCAAGCATATTCATAGGAAAGGGTGTGTCCTTCCCCCCTTAGGAAGCAATGGTCCCCATTGCGTGTAGAGCCTCGATGAGGTGCAAAAAATTCTATTGAACTTGGTCCCTAGTGAACCACCTCCCCTAGTGAAGGAATTGCATTGCTTTAACGAATTGATATAGCTAGATCCTCTGTTGACGAGTGTTCTTGATCTATGTGTCCATGATCATATTAGTTGTGTCATGTTACATATAGTCTGGATTTAACTCTATGAGTGTGATTTATTCTCCAATATCATATGTGTCTAGTAATGGTGGAAAGTATGGCTAGAGGTGGTCCACATTGAATACTGGGTGCAAACTAAGGAATGGTGGAATTCTGAGCTCAAAGGCATTGTCTCCTATAGCCTTGGTGATGGTGGATGGCCCATATCAAAGCAAGTGATGCTTGCGGTGAGTTCCAATGAGGTGCTCTTTCTGCAAATGTAGCCACACTTTGTCACTCACCTGGAACTTGTATGGCACTTGATGTTGATCATGTTATTTCTTGTACTTAGCATTGGCTCTGTCCAATATTTCATGGACTTATTGGTGGATGTGTTGAATGCGCTAAATGAATTTGTTCGTCTGTCATCTTTGGATTGGACATGATCTGAATATGCCTAAATAGCTACAAATGGTATGGCCACATCAATGGGACATAGTGGTTGGAATCCCAACCCCAACTGAAAGGAGTTGTGGTCAGTTGAGATATGGAGAGCTTGGCTATAATTGTGCTAGACATAGGGGAGGATTTCATCCCATGTGTGAGGATGATTCAAGTTGTACATGCGCAAAATGTGTATGATCATCATGTTGATGACCTCTATTTGGCCATTAGTTTGGGGGTCGAAAGTCATGGACTTAGTGAGCTTGGTATCTAGCCTCGACCAGAGACTTGAAAAAAATGTACTTAGGAACCTACTATCCCAATCTAAGATAATGGACCGTGTGATCCCAAAGTGCACCCACGCTTGTTCAAAGAAGATTTTAGAAGTGGTTTCTGTTGTGATACTCTTCTTGCAGGACACCTGGATATCTTAGAGAATCTATCGATGACCACAAAAGCGCACTCATTTCCATGCTTGGTATAAGGAATGCCTGGCATGTAATCCATGGAGATGGACTCCTAAGGTCAAATAGGGGTGGGCAGTAGTGCATATAGGCATTTCTTCTTGATGGTCGGTTTTTCAATGGAACAGACAATGTAGGATCTGATGTAATTCCCAACATCCTGTTGAAGGTTCAGACAATAGAAATAATTATGTAGTACTGACATTATTTTATCCACCCTGAAATGTCCAACGACCAAATTTTAGTGTGCTTCCCAAATCATCTTGGCACGCTCGCTTGAAGGAACACATAGGTGTCCCAGGTGGCATAACAGTGCATCCAGGAGGTGAAAATTAGGAACATGATTTCCTTCTAGAAATGTCTAGTACATGTTGCAAAATTCTGAATCATTTTTGTAAAGATGTTGCCACACCAAAGTCTCGTGCTTGCAAGAGTCGAGCAGAGTGGTCATCGCCACAATCGACGATCAATTGAGGCACTATGCAACATTGTTGGAGCTACCCTTCTTGTACTTAATGTTCAAATGGAACTGTTGCAGGTACGTGGAACATTTGTGATGGTGATCGTTTTGAAACTTTGCGTGTGTCTGTATGAACTCCAGGGTTTGCTTGTCTGTGTGGATGACAATTTCCTTTCCCAGAATGTAATGCTTCCATTTTCGGCAGGACTGCACAATTAAATACATATCTTTATCATAGGTGGGATACTTTTGAACTGTGTCTTAAAGTGTATCACTGTGATATGCCACTAGATGCCCCTGTTGAGTAGGAAATACACCAATAGCATAGTCAAAGTCATATGTCTCAATCTCAAATGGTTGCTACAGGTCTAGAAATGTGAGAAATGCACTGGAGTAAAGCAGTATTGATGCTTAAACTTGGTGAATGCCCTTTGTTGGGATTCAAACCAAAATAAATTTTCTTTCACTCCTCCCTTAGTGACTTAACTCAAAGGCCAAGTGATATGAGAGAAACCCAACACGAACCTACGGTAGAAGTTGGAAAGACCCAGAAAGTTGTGGAGCTCTATTAGAGTGGTTGGGGCTAGAAAATACCGAATGACCTGTATCTTGGATGGGTCCACATGCAAACCCTGTTCATTAATGATGTACCCTGAATATTGAACCTGGGTCATGCCAAAAGTGCATTTCTCCAAATTGGCACACAACTGGTGTTGCCGCAGAGTTTGGAGGACTTTCCAAATGTGGTGGACATGCTCTTCCAAACTCTGGATGAAGATCAAGATGTCATCCAAATACACCACCATGAATGATTTTGTGAAGGGTCACAAGATGTCATCCATTTTCCTCATGATGGTTGTGGGGGAATTATTCAACTTGAAAGGCATGAACAACCATTCAAAAATACCCTCCCTGGATTTGAAACCAATATTCTACACATCGAAGGGTTTGATTGGTATCTGGTGATAACCATACTTCAAGTTAATCTTGTTGAAATATTTGTCCCCCTTGAGTTCATCCAGCAAGTCATCAATCCATGGGATCGGATACCTATTCCGGATAGTAATCTTGTTCAATGCCCAATAGTCAATACAAAGTCTCCAGGTCTTGTCCTTCTTATGTACCAACACGATCGGGCTCCCACAAGGTGATGAACTTGGCCTAATGTTCCCTTTCTGCAACAACTTCTGAATTTGCTTCTTGATTTCATCGTTCTCAAGAACAGAGCATTGATAAATCGATCCATTGGGTAGTGACGCACCCGGGCCTGTTAGATAGATGGAGTGCTTAACCTAACAGTGTAGAGGTACCCCTGTGGGTGAGGTGAATATGTCCATGTAATCCTCCACAAACTTGTCCATCTACTGTTGTCGTGAGAAGGAGCCTTGTCTTGAGGTCGTGGCTAAAATATTATTCTGACCCTGAGGGCGAATCATAAGGATAACAAATTTCCCAGTCTAGGAGATGATCTCACTGCATTTCTTCGCAATGATCAGAGAGATGGAGGTATGTGGCTCTACCTTTGGTATCTTTTACAACTTATTGCCCAAAGTAATAATAACAATGTGAGGCCTAGATTTATACACAACATGTCACTTCAACAAGTAAGGTTGGCCTAATAATACATCACAAACTTTGAGAGGAGCAACATCACACAATACCTCATCTGTGAAGGGCTTGATGATGTAGGTGAGGCGGCACTGCTAGTTGACGTGTAGATATCGTCCTTGGTGAAGCCACCCAATGGTGTACGAGTGTGGGTGTGTTGTCGTCAGTAAGCCTAGCCACTTCACAACCTATGCTAAAATAAGGTTCTTTTGGATCTCATTGTCGACAATGAACTGAATCAGATAACACTTCACCCACATCTATGAGTGGAAGAGGTGCTCCCCATCCTCTGGATCTTTAGGCTCATCCTTTTGGATCTAGGTGGTGGAAAGGATGGCACTGGAATCCACATCAATAATCTGCTTCCCTTTTCCAGTCCCCTTATCAGGTTCTGAATCAGAGTCAGAGCATGCATCTGATTCGGAAGCCTTTAGCTCAACCACTAGTGACTACTTGGCTCGGCACTCACTTATGTTGTGAGTGGAGCTCATATTGAACTCACACCACTTTCTTGTGTCCTTATTTTTCTTTGTGGTGTTTTTCTTTTCTTGCGGCTTCGATGGGTTTTCCTAGGTCACCCCACCTTAGATTTTTCCTTTGTTCTACGGTTTGGTGGCGCCTTTTCCTTGCTTTGGATTCGTAGATCCATAGTCCCACTTATTTTGGTCAAAATTCATCTCTATCTTGACATCATATCGATAGGCAGCACTAAGCGAGGAGATGTCCATGAACTCCATTTCATCCTAGATGTACTTATGCAAACAACCGCAATATTTTATTACCAAATTCTGCTCGAAGTCCTTGATACCTAGCTTTGTGAAAAGGGAATGAAAACCATTTCTAAATTCCTTAACATCTTGGTCCATTCCCCGCCACAGTGTGGTCCACTTTATGCATTTATCTTCATAGCTACTGACAAGGCAATATTGTTCCTTGATGGCATCTTGGAAATAATTCCTAGTGGATGCGAATGAAAATAGTGAGGATTCTCTCTCCTCTTTCTGCTCATAGTAGGTTTCCCACCAGTATTTGACATGGGGGGCAACTTTCAAGATTGAAAAAGTAATATCTTCCTAGTTGGAAAATTCATGAACTGAAAAATATACTTCGAATAGATTTAAACACTTATCTATGGCGTTCGCATCTATCTAGACTTAAAATATGGGAATTTAAAATTTAACTTGTACCTTAAAAGGAGTGGCGCCTCCAGAGTGGCTATCGGACGAAGATGTGTTGCCTATGGGTAGTCGTCAAAGGATCTGGGAAAAATTATCCATCATCAAAATCCTCTATTTCTCGAGGGCCTCCTCAAGAAATATTTTGAAAGGATCTCTTACTCCATCATCTTTATTTTCATCCGCCATGGGAGACTGCCAAGGTTTGAGAGGCTAATCTTGCAAAGTTTCAACCAGATCGAGCCCTGACTCCTTATATTCCGACCTCGTTGGGGACATGCAAATAAAAATCGAGGAGCAGGGCACTGTAATACCACTAATTCAAACTTATGAAAGAATGCAATAAAATACAAATATAAGCATAAACAAAAAAGTGTAGTGGAAATAAATATTCATTTCATTAATATCAAAGAACTAAACTATGCTTACATACATAATGAAAATAAACTAGCTCAGGCGATGGTATCTTATCTCCGAGAAGAGATGTGGTGGCTACATGCCTCTGAACTCTGTTACAATGAGGCTCAAGGGATTTTTTATTATTGAACAAGGGAAAACCCTGACCTTAGGTGATGGAACCCCAATATTTTGTGGGCCCCATTAGGGTTAGTTGGGCAGCAAACTTCCCGGGGTCATAACTTGGTCATATTATCTCTGTTTGGCGTGTACAATACCTTGTCGTAAATATCTCTCTGAGTATTATAGGATTTTCTACAAGCCCTTGCTTATGGAAATAGGCCTTCCGCAGACCTCAAAAAAGCGTCGTTTACGGGGTCAAAGTTTAGGACCCGAAAAATGCTAAAAATAGTAAATTCTGCTATAAACAAGGAAACTGATGAAATTGACTGGAGGTATAGGTGGAATAGGCGGGTGTCCACCAATATCCACCTGGATCAATTCCATAACAATGTGTTTATTGAAACCATGTAATTTCTCAAAGTATACTAACCACCCTACATTCCTAGATATTTCTAGGGCTTTTGGATGGTGTAGTAGCACATCAATGGAGTTTGTTTCGTGAAAAACTGTCGCTCCTCCCATGGTTGTTTCAGAGTATGTCACTTCTCAGAACTACTTAGAGACTGTTACAGGGAGACACTTGGTCAATAAAAACACTTGAGTAGAGAATATCAGTCGAATGAAATTGGCAATCGGTAGGGAATAATTAAGGTTACCATTTCAACGGATTTAGGATTTCAATGATAAATGATAACTACCAGGAACAATTTCCATGTATTCACATTTATTTTCACAAATGACAATAGGAGTAAGGGCGATAGTGGCTAATTACTAATTTGGGATCCGTATCTTGTGCGTCCACCAGATGCTAATTACCGAATTTGGTTTACCGTACACTCCTTCCCCACAACTTAATTACAAAATCCATCCTCGACATGTGTAACATAAAAAGTCATATCCAATGCCATAACAAGGAGAAATATACTATATTACAGACGAAGCTAAAAAGGAAGCTGAAAAGGAAGCTAAAATGGACACTAAAAAAAATGCCATAACCAAGGGCAAAATAAGACATTACACAGGAAGCTATACATGAAGTTACATCAGAAGCTAAAGGAGAGGCTAAACTGGGCGCTAAAGACAACACTAAAGTTGGTTCTAAATAGCGATGACTTTATAATTGAGTGTCTATGATTGACATTAAAAACACTAAAATTAGCACCATCCTGATAAATGCACCAATGTTTTAAAAAAGGTGGAGAAAAATACACTAAAACAATTAGTGGAAGCAAAAAATGGAGTTAGGTTTTTGGATTTTTGGGTTTTCAATTGTTTCTCAATAATAAATAGGCCTTCGAGCCTCATTGTAACATAGTTCAGAGGCCTATAGCCGCCACATCTCTTCTCAGAGATGAGCTACCAGTGCCCTAGCTAGTTTATTTCCATTATGTCTGTAAGCATATTTATGTTATTTGATATTAATGAAATGAAGTTTTATTTCCGCTGCATCTCTGTGTTTATGTTTATTTCTGTATATTATTGCGTTCCTGCATAAATCCGGATCAAATTCATTGCAAGAGAGTGAGTAGTTTATTAGCTTGAACATAACTTTTGAATCTTTTTCACAAATAATCAATGTTCCTTAAATGCGATATAAGTGATTAAGCATGTAAATTCATCAACTCAAGCATAGCAATTAGAGAAATTTTTATCCATGTGACTAGTTGATTCAAGGCTTAGTGCGTACAAAAAACATTCATAAACCATTTACCAATAGTTGTTTTAGATATGCAAATTAACCATTAATTGAGATACCACAAATTTATTATGTTGATTTTATATAGCTTGAGTGGGCTTAATGGTTAAGAGCATGTGTTTCCTCTTAAGAGGTTACAGATTCAAAACCAGAGGGGATAGAGTATATAGGCTTTCATAGACTTAGCAGACAAATCATTGTATGAAGGTAAATAGACCCATACACCAATTTAATATATGACTTGACCGTGATATATATATATATTCTTGGAATTAATAAAAATCAAATAAATCTATATTAATCTTTAAAGCACCTTTACTTAGAAAAAAAAACTATCCCATTAAAATGCTATGACAACATAGATTTTCAATGACATATATCATTTAGGATGTTAATAATGATTTTGACTAGATTCCACAAGTGAGAAACAAACCAAATATTATTCGTAGTGTGCAAGTATGATTAATGCGAAGCAATATCAACCATGAATATTCCATAATTAAGTATTGGTTAACGTACCTAAAAAAGCAAATTAGTGTTTCAAACTAAGTAAAGGAGCTTGTGGTAAGCAACATCCAAATTCAAGTAAGTTTAAGAGGTTTTAATCAAGTCGTTGGAATACGGTTGACTTTGTTTTAGTATATCACTTCAAACTCAAACTATTGCAATGCTCTAGGAATATTGCAATATTATCATGTAACTAACACTCTGAAGCCCTCAAACAATGAACAAGTAGATAAACCACTATTTAAAAAGGTGAATCGTTTAGCATTGTTTTAAGCGTCGGTTTGATTATGATGTGTCATATTTCAAACTTACAATTTTATTTATTTATTTTATTTTATTTTATTTTATTTTATTTCAAAAGAGTATATCATATTTTTTATTAATCGCAATTAGAACCACGAGATTCATTGTATTAAATTAATTAGAATTAATTAAGTTTTTTTAATTAAAATTAATTAGAATTTTTTAATTAAATTAAGTTTTAAAATCATGAGTTTCATTGCATTTAAGACTACATATGAACCAATCATGATTTTGTTAAATAAATTAAGTCTTAAAACATAAGATTCATTGTATTTAAGACTATATATAAGCTCAACTTTATATTGCTATTAGTTATCTAGTTAGGTTGTTGAAATATCATATCTATCGAGTAAGCAAACATTGAAATTGTTTTAGTTTCTAAAACATGAAACCCTTAACTCTTTTGATTGGTTAAGATATTGATTTATATCATAAAGGTTTTAAGTTCTAGATCTATTGTATTATGTGAATGAAAATATTTAGATCTAAGCATGAAAATCTCTTAAAAATGCATCAATGTCAAAGTGAGCAAACATTGAAATTGTTTTAATTCCTAAAACATGAAACCCTTAATTATTTTGATTTGTTAGGACGTCGATTTATATCATTAAGGTTCTAAGTTCTAGATCTATTGTATTATGTGAATGAAAATAGTTAAATCTACATTTGAAAATCTCTTAAAAATGCATTAATGTCAAGTGATAGACAAATTTTTTAATATCATTAATGTTTTAAGCTCATTAATGTTATGGAGTGTTAAGATAAGTAATGTTCTTAAGCTCATTAATGTTATGAAGCATTATTAGATCACACTTTTGTGTTTAATATGTTGAGATTTTTCAGTTTTAGTAAAATTGGCAAAAATCTCGCTTAGCATAAAATTAGAATTAGTTCCTGTGATTAGCTCCAAACTTGTTGGGAGGGAGTTAATGATCCTAAATTTGAGTTGAGAGGATTTAAGAGGAAGTTAGATTCTCCGATCTATAAAACAAGGTATCCATACGATTGTTTTGGGGTGTGAGGGTGTGAGAGTCTGTAATCTCCTGTTTGATTAATAAAGAATTGCCGATGCCTTTGTTGTGTGGACGTAGCCCAGAATGGTTGGGTGAACCACGGTAAACTTCTGTGTTTCCTGTGCATGATTTATCTGCTGTGTGTTTTGTCTGCTGTGTAATCTTGGCTCCAACAATTGGTATCAGAGGGGTGTTGGAGGCGTGGTGTGAGCCTGAAGAAGCTGCGTGGAGCGTAGTTTTTTGGTGCGTTGCTGGTGCGCACTATTGCTGGTGCGTTGGGCGTGGCTGTGGGGCTGTGTATGTCCACTATTGCTCGTGCTGACTGTGGATGCGTGGAGCGTTTCTTAGGATTGCTGCGTGGGAGCGTTGAAGGTGTTGCACGTTCCACAACATAAAAGCTGCCCCGACATCTAGGCCGGAACATTCCAGTTCGCCACCAAAGAACACGCAGGAAGACGTGTTGATTGCCATATGAATTAAGTCAAATGCAGCGACAGGAGGTGACAGGGACACTGGCGGAGGTGTCACCTGCGTAAAGAAAGCCGGTATAAGTTAAAAACCCATTTTAAAATTCGGTTGATATTGAATTTCAAAAATCGATTTTAAATTAAGTCATACAAGCCACGGTATGTAATTAGACGCAGAGAATTATTCACAAATTATTGCAATCATAGTTATCATACGTGTGGAGATGTCTCAGATTGAAACTGCATCATACATGTGAAAAACGATTTTTTGAAGCAGTCAATTTAAAAAGAAAAAGTCGATTTTAAAAAGGTTTAAGAATAAATCGATTTTTTGAATTGAAGAATAAATCGATTTATTGGCTTTGTTTTAAGTCGATGTTATTACCATTTGCACATGGTATTTTGAAGTGGTGTTTTTTTTTTTTAAAGATGAAAATCGATTTGCATTAAAGGTTTTTTTTTTTTTTAACATCGATTTATATAAATCGATTTGAGGGCTTTGTATGAAGTGAAAGGCTTTTTTTAAAGGCAAAGGCATTTTTTAAACACAAACTTCATTTATTTAAAAGTTGGGTTCTGGAGATTATTGTGTTTTTTGCTGAAACAAGATGGCAAAAACTCAAAATGCCCGGTTTGAAATTGAGAAGTTCAACGGCAAAAACAACTTCGAGATCTGGAAGGTAAAGATGCATGATCTCCTGGTACAACAAGGCGTGGCGAAAGCGCTGTTGGGGAAAAGCAAAAAGCCTTCTTCCTTGACGGAGGATGAATGGGATGAGTTGGATGACAGAGCTCTGAGCGCAATTCAGTTATGTATGGCGGATGACGTTCTGTTCAACATTGTGTCAGAGAAGACCTCCGCAGGCCTGTGGTCGAAGCTTGAGAAGCTCTACATGACGAAATCCTTGACAAATCGGATTCTCCTGAAGCGACAGCTTTATGGTTTGCGGATGAAGGAAGGTACCTCGATTACTGACCATCTGAATGTTTTCAATACTCTATTGGTACAATTACAAAGTCTAGATGTAAAATTTGATTCAGAGGATAAGGCAATAACTCTATTGTGTTCATTGCCCGAATCGTGGGATCACTTTGTTACTTCCATAAGCTTTAGTACTGCAGACATCCTTGAGTTTGACGATGTGGTTGGAGCTTTTTTGTCCGAGGAGACCAGGAAGCGGTCGAATGCTGACACCTCTACATCAGAGGCAATGATGGCTAGAGGTCGTTCTAGAGAAAGACGCTCTGGTAAGCACAACGATTCGCGTTCAAAGTCGAAAGGGAAGAAGAGCAAAGTAAAGTGTTGGTTTTGTGGCAAATCGGGGCACTTGAAGAAAGACTGCTGGAAGAGACAGCAAACAGAGAAGAAAGGAGACTCTTCGACAGAGAAGAAGGAGGCAAATGCGACAGATACAGGTTCGGCATCTGGTTCAGGTATGAGTGATGAAGTGTTGTCTGTTAATATGTCAAATCATGGTCAACATTGGTTGTTAGATTCCGGTGCATCAAACCACATGTGTATTCATAGAGAATGGTTTAAGACGTATAGATCAGTTAATGATGGAGTCGTGTACATGGGTAATGATGTTACATCTAATATTGTTGGGATAGGAAGTATACAACTGCAAATGTTTGATGGCACAACTAAATTGTTAACAGATGTGAGACATGTTCCAGACTTAAGAAAAAATCTAATTTCACTGGGTGCACTTGACACAAATGGATATAAAACTGTAATTCAAGGTGGAGTTATGAAAATCTATAAAGGTATTTTACTAGTAATGAAAGCTAAGAAAGTAGGAAATCTGTTTCAGTTAGAAGGAAGAACAGGGTCAGTTCATGTGTCTACGGTGTCTGAACATGACAGTAGTTCCATTCGCCCATGGCATCAAAGGTTGGGCCATATGAGCGAAAGAGGGTTGAAAATTTTGGCTGATCGAACGTTACTTCCTAATCTAAGGTCTGGAAAGTTAGATTTCTGTAAGCATTGCTTGTTTGGAAAACAAAGTAAACAAAAATTTAAAACAGGCAAACATACTAGTAAAGGCATACTTGATTATATCCATTCAGATGTTTGGGGTCCAGCACCTACAACTTCATATGGTGGCTCGTCATATTTTGTGTCGTTCATTGATGACTTTTCTAGGAAGGTGTGGGTCTACATGTTGAAAAGAAAGTCTGATGTTTTTTCAGTTTTCAAGCAGTTTAGAGCATTGGTAGAAAACAACACCGGTAGAACTATAAAATGTTTAAGAACTGACAATGGTGGTGAGTTTACTTCCAAGGAGTCTGACAGCTATTGCAAGGATGTAGGGATCGAGAGACATAAGACCACGTTTTATACTCCTCAGCAAAATGGAGTTGCTGAACGCATGAACATGACTCTTCTAGAGAGAGCAAGGAGTATGCTGAGTAACGCCGGGTTGCAAAAGGAGTTGTGGACGGAAGCAGTGGCAACAACTTGTTATGTGATAAACCGATCTCCATCGATGGCGATAGACTGCAAGATTCCGCAAGAGGTATGGAAAGGACACCCTTGTGATTATTCTAAACTCAGAGTGTTTGGTTGTGATGCATATGCTCTAGTGCCCAAACATCAGCGAACTAAATTAGATCCAAAGTCTAAAAGGTATATCTTTGTTGGGTATGGTGTTGGAACAAAGGGATATAGATTGTGGGATCCTACTACCCACAAAATCATCATCAACAGAGATGTAAAGTTTGATGAATCCTCTCTTGTACAGTTAGATGTAGATAGTAAATTGAAACAGGATGATGTATTTGATTTTCAGCACATTCAGTTTGACAGCACTTCTAATGATAGTCATGATGACCATAGTTCATATACTAGTCATGAACAGGTTTCAGAACATGAACAGGGTTCAGGTTTAGATCATGAACAGGTCTCAGATACTGATCGGCAAGAAGTTCCTACAGATGGTAGTCAACCAGAAACAACTTTAAGGAGGTCTACAAGGATAAAACGTGTTCCGAAAAGGTATGATGATTATGTTACTTCAGTTGCTTTGACCGCTAACGATGATGAACCTCTGTGCTATCAGGAAGCAATAGAAGGTTCGAAAAGTGACAAGTGGAAAGCAGCTATGAAGGAAGAAATGATGGCCTTAAGTAAGAATGGCACATGGGATCTGGTTGAGCTTCCGAAAGACAGGAAAACTGTGGGATGTAAATGGGTTTACAAGCTGAAACGGGGTGTGAATGATACGGAAGACAGGTACAAAGCGCGACTGGTTGCAAAAGGGTTTTCTCAGAAAGCCGGTATTGACTTTCATGAGATTTTTTCACCAGTGGTTAAAATAGTTTCAATTCAAATTGTGTTAGCTTTAGCTGCTTTGTTTGATTTAGAGTTACAGCAACTAGATGTTAAGACTTATTTTCTACATGGAGATCTAGATGAGGAAATTTATATGGAACAACCGGAGGGGTTTGTTCAGCATCGCAATAAGAAATTTGTCTGCAGGCTCAAGAAGTCATTATATGGCCTGAAGCAGTCGCCTCGGCAGTGGTATAAGAAGTTTGATTCTTTCATGCTGAGTCAGAAATATGTTAGAAGTGAATATGATCATTGTGTGTATTTCAAGCAATTGAAAAATGGCATGTTCATTATCTTAGTGTTGTATGTTGACGATATGCTTTTAGCAAGCAAAAGCATTGATGAAGTCAACAGGTTGAAGACTCAGATGGCAAGGACATTTGATATGAAAGATCTAGGAGCAGCAAGACAGATTTTGGGCATGGAGATTTTCAGAGACAGGAGTAATGGTAAGCTGTGGCTATCACAACAGAAGTATATTGAGAAAATACTTTTGAGATTTGGTATGAATAATGTGAAGCCTGTGTCAGTCCCTTTAGCTTCCGATTTTAAGCTTTCTTCCAGTTTATGTCCTAATACAGATGAAGAAAAGGATTATATGTCTCGAATTCCATATGCTAATGTAGTAGGATGTTTGATGTATGCGATGGTTTGTACTCGACCAGATATTTCACATGCAGTTGGGGTTGTCAGCAGGTATATGGCAAATCCGGGTAAAGAACACTGGTCAGCAGTGAAATGGGTGCTTCGATATTTGAGAGGCACAAGTAGTTATTGTATCACTTACAATAAGAATAGTGAATTTGTTTGCGGGTATGTTGATTCTGATTTTGTAGGTGATTTGGATAAGAGAAGGTCAACTTCAGGGTATGTCTTTACTCTTGCAGGTGGAGCTATTAGCTGGATGTCAAAGCTACAAAACATTGTTGCTTTATCCACTACTGAAGCAGAATACATTGCTGCTTCTCATGCTTGCAAAGAGGCGGTTTGGTTGAAAGGTTTGCTTGGTGAGTTTGGTAGGTTACAGGACAACATCAAGTTACTTTGTGATAGTCAAAGTGCAATACATTTGGCTAAGAATCCGGCCTATCATAGTAAATCAAAGCATATTCCAATTAAGTACCATTTTGTAAGACAGGTTATTACTAAAAGGGGAGTCTCTCTTGAAAAGGTGCATACAAAGGAAAACTGTGCAGACATGTTCACGAAACCAGTTTTGTTGGAGAAGCTGCGTTGGTGTTTGGCTTCTCTTGGCTTGCAGAAAAGATAAAATAATAATAACAGGGCATCAGGCTAATTGTTGTCAAGGTGGAGATTGTTGAGATTTTTTAGTTTTAGTAAAATTGGCAAAAATCTCATTAGGTGACAAAAATTAGGAATTAGTTCCTAGATTAGCTCCAGTTTGTTGGGAGGGAGTTAATGCATCCTAAATTTGAGTTGAGAGGATTTATGAGGAAGTTAGATTCTCCTTGCTATAAAACAGGTATCCATACGGATTGTTTTGTGGGTGTGAGGGTGTGAGAGTCTGTAATCTCCTGTTTGATTAATAAAGAATTGCCGATGCCTTTGTTGTGTGGACGTAGCCCAGAATGGTTGGGTGAACCACGATAAACTTCTGTGTTTCCTGTGCATGATTTATCTGCTGTGTGTTTTGTCTGCTGTGTAATCTTGGCTCCAACATAATATGCCACATTTAGCTCAAAAGTTAAAACACCATCTTTTAAGTATCATGCACATGCATGTGAATATAGCACAAAAGGTAAAGTGAACAAGCAAAACCAAAGTACCATAAACATGTGCGATGAAAGCATATTGCACTATCTTCTAGTTCATGTATCATTAGATGTGTAAGAGAGAAGAACTTATATACTATGGCTAAAGTGTAATATGAAGGAAGGTTATCATGTATATGAAGGAGAAAATAGGGAGAGTAATTCTGAGTCTAGAAAATATAAGTAAGAGAGTTTAAGCAAGTAGCTACACCACACTCCTAAGAGAAAGGTTCTCAGCAAACATTAAGGGAGCAACACATTTCAAATTAATAGCATACTTATTCTTGCCATTGGATGACATGAACTATTATTTTATTTATCAAAATTCTTTACCTTTAAATATATTATAATCTATTTATATAATTCATATCAAATATTTGAATATTTCCAATAAAATCAAGTTTATATAAAATTTCTTTTTATTTTTCTTCTTAGATAATTAATATTAAAAATGGTAAAGTGAGTTTTGAGGGTTAATTCAATTGGTTGAGTTTTTGTTGCTAAAACAAATTATTAATTAGAGGTTATGGAGTCAATTCTTCACGATGTTCTTGAAATTAGGTTCTGCTAATAAATCATAAGAATCTAATCTCTTCAAATAAATTTATTTTCTGAAAATAAATAAATAATAAAATAACTTTACATTTAAATGGTAAACATAAAAAATAACACTTAAAAAAATTAAATTCAAAACATAAAAAATAACACTTTTAAAAATAAAATTTAATTAATAGAAAAAAAAACACAAAGAATTAAAAGTGAAAAACATTATGTAATTATAATATACAAATTTTGATTATAAATTATCCAAACAAAGTAATGAATGAGTGGGTAATTGTGACCATATAGAATAATTTTAAATATGATTATTATTGGAGTTACCATTGAGGACGGACGAGTTAGAAAACTTGGGTTTATAATTGGAAGTAGACACAAGTCAATTAATTTATCCGTTGTATCATGTTACTAATGTTAAGTGAGAACCAAGATTGTCTTATTAAAAATTATTGGTGTATATTTGTTTGGTATAATATTAATTATATTGTATATTTTTCTTTCATTAATGTTGTTTTAGTTGTGTTTATAGGTATTTTTAAGTTTAGTATAATTTAGTATAGAAGGGAGGTTTTTTTGAATTTAGTATGGAAGAGAGTTTATGGGATGTAGTTCAATTGGTGATCGTCTTGTTATGAAGTCATATGTAAAGCAAGAGATTCAAAGTTTAAATCTCCGTGAGATAGACTAACAAACAAAAGTTTAGTATAGAAGAGATGTTGTCTTGCCTTGTCATGTTATGTAAATATTTTTCCTTTATCAAATTACACAAAATAAAAACAAAAATTAAATTAAATTAAAAAGATAAAATAAAATAAAAATAATCCTCAATCAAAATAATAAAAAATAACATTAACTTCATGGTATTGACTTATGGTATGAGAACCAATGGTATTCATGTGGAATATAATTTATTTAAGCGAGTAAATTAAACGAGCCTAGATTCATCTTAGCTTCTAATCTAAACTATCCTAGGTACATCTTAGCCAACCTAGGTATATCTAGCTTATGTTCTACTAAAAGCTTAGAGGGACTAAATCTCTTGAAATGTGAACTTTTTACAAGAAAAAGAGATTTGATCCCTCTTAGCCTTTGGTAAATCCAGAGTTAAGATGGATCTAGATTGATATTATAATTTATGTTAATATATTAATATTATAATTTATTTTTATATAATATTATAGTTTATTTTTTAGTCTGGAGTATGTAAGAATTCATCTTCCTCAAACGTAAGGAAACATGTTAATGACTGAAGACCTAAAGGCATCTAGTAGTAGGAGTGAATTTATGGAATACCATCAAATAATTATAGATGACATGGTTTTCTTTGAATAATAATGATGAGTCAACTTACATTTGTGGATAACAATGATAATTGTCTCTTTATTAATTTGAAAACTAAATTATAATAAATTTTTCCATTACTTTAAAAATATTATAATTTATATTAATATAACAATTTATTAATATTAATTTAATTAATATACAAAAATATTAATGTTAATATAACCTATCTTATTATATTAGATATATATATTTTTAAATAAATTACATAGAAATCAAAATATATTTGAAATGTAATTATAAATAAATTTACAAGTGCATGGAGAATTCGGACCAACTTTTTAAAATTTTAATAAAATTTTGAGTAAAGAGTACCTTTATAAAAGTTTTGATAAATGATAAGATAGCTTTGATATCATATGTAATATCTCAAATTTCAATAAATATATTATATAATTAAATATATAAAATTATTAAATTATTAATTAGTTAAATTAAATATACATTAATTATACTTATATAAATCATAAGGATCACTTGAAAGTTGGGGAAATTAACTTATAACGTAGGAATATAAAACCATTGTGTTCCAATATTTGATTCATCATGTTGTAATTGAGTGCGGGGAATCATTATCACCGAGAACCCAGCAAGCCTTTAATTAACTACCCATACCATCTTCTAATTCTTTCCGTCAATTTTACCTAGCAAAAGAAATTAGACTCCTTTCCCACCTTCATTAAATAGAATTATTATTATTGTACATCCATGTAAAAGGTTCCATGTTTAGGTTCCACTTGTCATCGTAGTTAATCATATAGCTTTTAACCTTTCTTGATTCATCTTTTATTTTATTTCCTTTAGTAATGGCTCGTATTTTACCTTTTTCCAATGTTAATGAATTAATTTCTTTATAAAGATAATTAGCTATTATTTTTATGTAATTCTTTATTATTATGATTTTTTTTTTTAAATATAATATAGAATTTTATCATTTAATTTTTAAGAAAAAATAAGATATTTTTTAGATTTTAAGGCTATACAATAATAAGGTTCAAAACTATCACAACAATATGTTTGATATGAATTCAGTGTATCACTTGTAAGAATTAAATTTGGATAAAAAGTATAATAAACATTTATCTCAACTATCTAAAATGAATCAAATTAACATTTATCATTTCTTTTATTTCAATTATTATTTCTTATTTTTAGGAAATAAATCTAATATTTAATTTTAATTATACATTTAAAATTAAATTATTATTATTAAATTAATATTAATTAATATTGAACATTAGAAATATATATATTCAATTAAAATCTTAAAATTATAAACCATTAATATGTTTGGAATTTGGCTTATGTGATTCATAAAATGTATATAAAATCTATTGGTGATAATTATATATGAACATATTTTGTCTATGTGTTTTGAACCACCAGTATGATTCATCATCATGACAAGATGAGAAATCAAATCTAGGAACAGGTTTAAATAAATAAAAAGACACTCCAACTAGCCGTTGTAAAATAATGGCTAGTTTGACTAGAAAGGAAAATTAAGATATTTAATTATTTTAATTTAAAAATGTATTAATTATTAGTTATATATTATATAATTTTAATATATTTTATGATATATATTTTATAATTGAATAATATAATTTTAATATATATACTAAATCCTAATTTAATTTGTTAATTAAAAGAATAATAATATATTCAATACATTATTTATAGTGAATAGTTTTAAATATTATAATTATTAAGTATTATAGATTGTATTAATTTTAATCTATTAAAAATCTCCAAAGGCGAAAAAGAGCAAGGAAAAAAAATGGGGTTAAGAGGAAGATAAAGGACAAGAGAGAAAAATGGGAAGGATGAAAAAACACCATCTAAGAAAGACACACACTGAGCAATATCTGCATGTTGGTTCTCATCATTTCCCTACTCATAAGCTAGGGGTTCTCAACACCTTAGCTATCAGAGCCTTACGAATCTCGGATGAACACCACCTTGAAGGAGAAAAATCTCATCTCCTAAATGTTTTCAATAAGAACGACTATAGCAAGGTTCAGTGTCTTAGAGCTATTAAAAAAGTAGAAAAAGGTTCGATGAATGAAAAAGATCCTAGTGATCTATTATCTGGATTTCACCTTCTGTTTATTCAATTTATTATCGGTAGAATCGCTAGGATCCTTAGGAGACATAATATTCCCTCGACCTTCAAGCCCCTTCGCACAATTCAGAGTTCTCTTAGATCATTAAAGGACCTGGTTTGCCCTAGGGATGGTAAGGGTGCTTACTTGATTTTGTGCTCCTGTGGGACACTTTACATCAGTGAAACTAGTCAATCCATTAATGAAAGAATTCACGAGCACTTCGTTGACCTTAAACAAAGAAGATCACGCTCCTCTCCCTTAGCAGAGCATGCTGAAAAGAAAAAGCATCACATTTGCATTGAAGATGCTAAGGTTATTGCGAGGATTGACCATTTCCATCACCGTAAGTTAAGGGAAGCCTTAGAAATCGAGAAAAGATCGGTTAACCTTAAAAGGGATGATGGGTGGAGTGTTAGCAAGTGTTGGATTCCTGCCCTCTATTCTTAGATGGTGTTTTTTCATCCCTCCCGGTTTTCCCTCTTGTCTTTCTCTTCTTCTTAAACCCCCCATTTTTTTTTCCTCACTCTTTTTCGTGTTTGGAGATTTTTAATAGATTAAAATTAATACAATCTACAATGCTTAATAATTATAATATTTAAAACTATTCACTATAAATAATGTATTGAATATATTATTATTCTTTTAATTAACAAATTAAATTAAATTAGGATTCAGTATATATATTAAAATTATGTTATTAAATTATAAAATATATATCATAAAAATATATTAAAATGATATAATATATAACTAATAATTAATTCATTTTTAAATTAAAATAATTAAATATCTTAATTTCCTTTTCTAGGCAAACTAGTTGTTATTTTACAACAGCTAGTTGGAGTGTTTCTTTATCTATTTAAACTGGTTCCTAGATTTGATTTCTCATCTCATCCTGATGATGAATCGCACTGGCTGGTTCAAAACGCATCGACAAAATATGTTCATATGTGATTATCACCAAAAGATTTTATATACATTAACATGTTATTTTTTTAGGGTGTTTTTCTCTCTTTATATCATTATTTTTATAAATACAATTTAGATAAATGTCTTTCGGATTAATCACATCAATTAATGTGATTCATCTTATAATTAATTTTAAAACTATTTAATAATTCAAAGTATATTTTTATTTTTTAGGGTGGGGAATTGAACCAATGACTTAACATCTTGGAGTACCTTAATAACACACCCGATCACTGACTATCCAAGACCATGTGGACCAAAGTATATTACTTTATAAATACAATTATCTTAAATTTTATATGTATGTATTATTTACTTTTTATTAATATTGAAATGTAATGCAATATTTCTCTAAAACAATGAGAAAATATATAACAAATTAGTTGTCAAACTAGCAATGGGTTTATCATCACTGGATGTTATCCATGAATGCAAGATGACTCATCATTGTTATTCAAGGAAAACCATGCTATCTGGAATTACCTATTATAAATTTTCACTTCTGTCAAATACTTTTGGATCTTGAATTGTTAACGTGTTTCCTCATGGTAAAAAACAAGCTCTCAGTCAAACAAAAACAATTTTAAAACATACTCTACACCGAAAAAATAATACAATACTTATAAGCAAAATATATTCACCCAAAAATACTACAATACTTATAAGCAAAATATATTGAAAATTAAATTACAAACTCCTGAAAAGGACAACCTAGCACCATGTCATGTCATGGATGTCCTCTCTTTAATCAATTATGAGACGCAGAATTCTTTGCTTGTAGTATTTACATTGCCGACAATTTGAATGTTAAAATGGTTGTGCCTTATAAATTATCATTTAATGTGACATCACAACTTTTTTTTCATTACTTCAAAATTATTGAAATTGAAGGATTCTTTTAGAATGAAATGACTTGTCATGTATTTCATCATTCTGACAATAACTATCTAAACTAAGATCTGTCGTGGTCCTTTTCAATCTCTTCAAAGTTTATATGTCCATTCTACTTTTCAATGTTTTTCTACTTTTGAATGACTTGTCATGTATTTCATATGGGAAGTAATTTTCAATCATAATTGTGACGATAACTCTCTAAACTATGTCCATTCAAAAGTATATAAAAAATCCATATGATGTAATTCATCATTATTTAATATTGATAATTTCAAACCCAATGTCTCATTCAAATTCCAAGATTAATTAAACAATCAAATCAATTGAAAATAAATTAAAACTTTTTGAGATATTGTTATCAACTCCAAATATTGTAAAAATGGCTTAATAAAATTGTGGTTTAAAATTTCTAATAAACTATATAATAGAATATTCAGTGAAATCTCTATGAAAAATGTTGGGAGTGAGGTGTTTTATCTAGAGTAGAGTATAGTCTATATAGAAAATTTATAATTAAGAGGGGTTAAATATAATTATGATGGGTCCTCTTATGATAATTTGGGATTGATTGAGAATTGAGAACCATGTAGATAATTTATTAATGGTATTTTTAAGTTTTTTCCTAAAAAACAATAACCAAGTTGAAATAAAGGTTTTGGTCATGAAATTATGCCAGTTTTATAAATTTGGTTATTTTGAGTTTTAAAGGTGATTTTAAATCTTATGATTGGGAAAAATAAGGTGATTTTCAAAATCCATCCTAGGATATGTGCAGCCAAAATGGTAGATGTGGGAGCTTATATATGATATTGAAGGTAATAAAAAGCCAAAATAGGCAATGCATAAGTATCACCACACGCAATGAGGTGGAGGCTGGCTAATTGTGTTTAACAATTTATCCATCCTATCATTAATTAGAGTTTGCAAAATCATAGTTATTAGTGACTCAATAAGCATGATAGAGGCATTGCAACATTTGAAACTCCCTCAAAGTTGAAGCCTTTTTTTGACTTTGTAAATGAGTTTTATCAGTGGGAAAAGATGTTTGTTGTGCATTATATTCTTTACAAGATGATTTTTTGCATCATTTTTTGGTGATTTTTAACACACGGTTTTTGCCTTTAGTGGTTTTGTGACGCATGGTGGTTTTTCCCATGGTTCTGTAATTTCAGTTAAGGAACTATGATTGTATTATATTCTATGGTAAATAGATTGGTGATTTATGGATGACATGAGATATATATTGTATTGTAATACAATAGCCCCGAGGGTTAGCTCAATTGGTCGAGTTCCTATTGTTAAGAACCTATACTATTGGGAGGTCATAGGTTAGGGTTAGGTTATGAGTTTGAGCCAATGGAAAGTGATTCCTTCATATGGATATTCCCAGAACAATATTCCATGGACGTAGTGAGTCACTGATATTTGGTGAATGTGAACCACATAGAAAACAAACATAGAAAAATAATTGTATTGTAATATTTTACAAATAATATATATTGAAAAAATCTTGATGGTATTCCCAGTTTAGGTTTTCCATTGCATTTTTTTTTATTAAGAATTTTTTGCATAAATTAATTGTATAAGATTAAAATCTACATTTGATATCAGAGCATTTGGCTTCAAGGATATTCCTTTGTGGCTAAGGGGTTTGTTTCAGGCCTATGGTAGACCCTATTACAAGGGTATATCTACGGAAGTAATTATTATAGTAAAAGAAAATGTCGAGAAATTCAAAGATAAAGATTAATGAATTCAATGGGCATAGTTTTAAGCTATGGAAGCTCAAAATGGAAGATTAATTGGTGGACAAAGATCGGTGGATCATCATGGATCCATGTTCTGCATTGATGGGGATGTTAATGGAAGACTGGACTAATTTGGATCAAAGGGAAACAAGCACATTATGATTACATCTAAAAATTTAGTATTACTGAATGTTTGAGGGGAAGCTACAATAAAGTCTTTGTTGAACAAGTTAGGGGCTTTGTATCAATTTAAGTCCCTAGTGAACAAATTGTTCTCGTGGAAAAAGTTATATAACTTGAGGATGAAGGATGGAGATTCATTGACAGAGCATTCGAACTCCTTCAATACTATGGTAAGTCAACTATTATACTTTAATATTAATATTTCAAATGAAGATAAATGTATCAGTTTGATGTGTTATTTACGAAACTCATGGGAAAATTGGTTGTTGCCATAGGTAGTAATACAACAACTTTAAGTATCAACGAAATATTCTCATCATTGTTATTGGAGGAGATGAGATGGAAAAAAAATGGAAATTCAGAACATAGATGCCTTGTCTGTAAGAGGATGCTCCCATACTAGAAATATAAATAAGTCCTCATGTGGGAGATCTAAATCTATAGGAAAACCAAAATCTCCTGGAAAATTTGTTAAGGTATGTTGGAGATGTGGAAAAGAAGGGAATTAAAATAAATACTATAGATTTAAAATTACTAAGAAAGGGAAGGGATCTGAAGATGCTTCTTCTATAGAAGCAAAAACCTCCTCAAATGAAGCAGGGGATGCATATTTCTGTGATATCCCTTGACTTGAAGCCTTTGTTATAAGTTTGTAAATGTGGTCAAGTATGATTGTGTTATAACTTTAGAAGATTTATTTGGAAATAGTTTATCAATGTGACAAACTAATAAAGGTTGAATGTAAATCTTGGATTTATAATGTCATTAATAAAATAAACATTTGGAACTGATGTTATAATTACACCTGGTTGGACGACTTATGGCTGCAAGTTAATTATTGATATTGATTACCATTAATTAGTTTCTACGCATTTAATCTAAATGATTAAATTATTAATGATCATTGAAGTAATTGATCATTAACTTCCCTAAAAGATAAGGAGTTGTATTAGAAAGTGGTGAAGTGGAGCTCATAAATGAGCTAGTAACTACCTGACACTTCTGGGGTAAGGTGAAGCTAGTTACCAACTACCATCTCAATGGTAGAAAGGATAAAGTGAACAATGTTGATTACTTTCACTTAGAATTTCTCAAGGAGATACTGTTGAGGAAAGTATCAAAGGTTGGGAGGAGCTAGTGAATTATTGTATCAGTTCTAGAATTAAAATTATCAAGTCAGTACCCTGAACTTCTCATTTGTGGATAACTTTCTTAATGATTTAAAAATATGATGTTATGTTATTAATTGGAAGGTTTTATTTTATTTGCATTTATGTATGTTTTTAGTGTTTGTACAAAAAGAAAGTTTTGTATTAGTTAATAGTTAATATGAAGGAAATTACTTTATTTTTTGTATATTTAATACATACATGTACAATGCTTTGTGCAAGTGTATATGTGTAATTGAATGATATTAACCTGATCTATAATTTAAACTATGTTTGTAAAAGCAAAGCATAGGTACATATAAATATGGTTATACCGGTCGAATTATTACACATGTTAGGTTTTAAACATTTGCTCAGTTAGTATAAGAGTAATTAAACACATGAGCCTTTTATTCTAAGAATCAAAATAAGATGAGTGTGTTGGTGAGGTAAATCCCCTTTGCAGACAGAGGCGATCCCACTAGCCCTAGAGTGGGTCTAGCCACAAACAAGACACACTATAATATTGATTCCTAGTTAACGAATGGACGAAGATTCGATAGATGACTTACCGGAGATCCTATGCTGTTGTTGTTGTCGAAAAGAGTGGCTCGCTCCTCGCTCTTGGTTTAACAGATCATGATCCGCTCGCTTTCATGCTTTGACACCTGCACACACACAAGAAACAATGACGATATACAACATACTACTTCACATTCGTAACTATCAGTCAGTTGAAGAGGAATAAATCAATTTCATTACATAAAAAACATAACACAACGATGGAACCAACACCATAGTCGAGTATATTAATAAATGGAAGGATGAGCACAACCAAGCTTCAACGTTGTGATCTCCTCCTGCAGGGTTCAAGAAGAGCACGTCTCACAAAGGCTCGTTGGGAATTCGGACGGGACTCTCTCTATGGAATTCTCCTTGGTTCTACCTTCTCAATAGCAATTACTCAGCTATAGTATTCTTCTTCCAAGTTCAGCTCCTTGGCTATCTGTTCAGCTAGCTTTCAGAAAGGGAGAAGGCTTGTTTATATAGAGGGATAGGGAGAGGTTAGGATCCCTATAATCATGGAAGGGAGACCTATCTTCAAGGAGTGTTCCATGGGAGGAGGAAACCACTACCTAAAGAGGGAGATCCGTGGTTGATCAACTTAACCACTTCCAGTGACTCATCCCTAAGGTGGTTAGAAGGAAACTTCCACCTCTATTTGTTAAAAAACATTCCTAAAACAGTTGGCGCGGACACTACACTAAGACAGAGTTCCAGGTGGCGCGGGCTCTAGTGCAAATCTTCCACATCGGCGTGAGGGATGAACTGGCTATCCACGGCAAGGCCAAAACATAGGTTTTGTGTGCTTTGTTGAGGAAATATCCAACAAGAGAAATTATGTCCTTATGCAGAAGGATGCAAAGAAGGTGTTTGCAGAGTATGACATTTTTCACAAGTCACGAGGATGATCCTCCAATATGCAGGACGAGGGATTGCATGGACGGTGACAAAATGTTGTGTAACAGATGCCCCCAAAGCATGAGGTCTGAGAGAGAGGGAGGGGTGAAATGATTTATGAGAACGCGTTCGACCCAAACACTGTTGTCGGAAAAACTGCAAGTACAAATACAAATGACATCTCTGGTACGTGATATGTGGTATGGGCGCAGCCATCCATAATAGAGTACATAAAAAGTGAGATCCGAGGTATGGACGCAGCCATCCAGTAATAAGGATCAACAAATAGACTTAGGTATGGTCGCAGCCATCCAATCAGAAGAGTCATGTAATAAGTCATAGTAATATACAAATAACCCGTAGCCTGGATTTCATCAGACAAAACCTAGGGTCTTCTGCTCCATCCCGACCCAAACAAAGTACAAGTTTGAGCATGCGAATAGACGAGTTTGAAGTCGAACATGCAGGAACATCGTCTGATTACCAGCTAATAATGAGAGATGTTAATAGACGCGAGAGAAACCACCAATAATGAAAATGGATCTCAAGGTATAAAAGGTACAATCCACGGAATGTGAACATTGATCTGGCGTTGAACACCTGCAGAATCATCCAATCAAAGGCTAATTATATAAACCTTGCGAAGGATGCAAAGAACCTGCCATTAAGGCATGTAGGCTCCAAGGTACCTGAAGGGAGTCTCTGGATCAGCTTCCTGGAAAATGAGCTGAAGTCGACAGGAAGCGACCTGGTCGAAGGAGGGCCATGATGTTTCCCACATCATCGACATGAGACAGATGAATATGATGAGTTGCGAATCAAGACCAACAGAGAATTAGAGGGAGGTTGAAAATTGCAGAGGCAAAACTTCTCTTGAACATATCGGTGGCATGACACTGGATTTGGCAGTATTTGACATCAAGGGATCTGAGGTCATGGTGACGTGGCAAAGAGAAGATGAGCGGTCAAAAGAGATTATCCAAACCCATGGAGGCAAACGAATGACGAAGTGAGATGTCCCCAACCCGACACGAATGCAGACAAGTGCCATGTTCAAGAGTGACATACTACCGACTAAAGTCTGGTTCCATTTTCCCCCACCATTTCTGGCAAGTACCCCAATTATTTTTGTAAACAAGCTTGAAGGGGATAGTATATGCTTGTGATGTAAGTTTGTCCTTCGGAAAAATCCAACCCAGTTCATTTTACAAGCCCTAGGAAGGAGGAACTCAAGTAACATCATAACGACGGAGTCCGATGTCATCAGTTTTTAACGAGTCTGACAAAGGGAGAACTCGACATCTTTTCATGTTTAGAGAGTTTGAAAAGAAATCGGAAAAGAAAACTCCAGCAAGGCCCTTTTCTTAAATATTCTCATAGATTCAAAACGGTAGAAAACAATATCCGAGAGAACCTCTTAGTCGCGATAAGCTAGGGTATTCCTTTTTCGTAAATAATCTATCCCAGCCCAAAAAAGGGGTAAACATATACTGGGTAGATATCGTTTCGCAGCCATTTAACAAGTTCAAAACGACAAGTGTCTGGGCAATCTTTTCAGTTTTAGAGAGTCAGAAAAGAGCTAAAAGGTGACTCCAGTAGTGACTTTTTCATGTTTTTACCGATTCTGAAAAATTATAAAATACAACTCATTTCTTTGTCATAACCATGTGAAAACCTGTAGCTGCACAAAAAGACGTGTGTAAAACGTATTCCTTGAAAAAATATGATAAAATAATCAACAAATATGTTTTAAAACATAATTTAAGATTTTGAAAAGTTATAAAATGCCGTAAGTGGTAAAAAATATTTACTTTTCACTTTTACCTCTTTGTGGAGCAACAATGACCCATTTGCCTTGCGATCTTGTGGCGACGATTGCGAGTGATCCAGTGAACCAATCTTGATTTGTCAGTCTCAGGTAAGATCCGACACCATTTTCCATCTTTTAAGCTAAATTTCATTACCTATATTTGTCATTTTGAATCCTTTAGGGGAGGATTTGTCAAAACTAGGGCATCGCAGTTGGCGCGGGTTTTCGGGCATGGACCCACGCCAATCACCCCTTTTTTACACAGAGGGCGTGCCCATTGGTGCGACTGTTAGAGAAACAGTCACGCCAATCGCGCAACCCAAAAATTCGCATAAATTTGAGAAAAATGAAGTCAATTGCTTGCAAATTTTGATGCCTAAGTAGACTAATAATGCTCATATGAACAATGTGCAGGTACCGAGCAGAAAAAATGGTGATTGAGTGGAAAGAGAGAGAACACAGTGAGGAGGATGAACTCGCCATGGAGAATGAGCGATGCATGAATGCCCTCAGATATTGTGGGCTAAAGAAATTCTTCCTAACACCGTGCCTCCGGGCTCAGCTGGAATTGCTTCAATATTTGATAAGCATTTGGGATGAGGATCAAGAAAAGTTTGTGCTTCGAGATCAGGAACTTGAACTCAAAGTCTCTGATGTGTATTTTATCACAGGATTGTCGTGGAGGGGTGCAGTCCCTATGCTGACCGGTACCCGTCCCTCTAGGGAGAGTATGGGGATGGTGATCGACAGAGTGTGCCGAGGGGCATGCAAAGGAACAGGGAGCGGGAAGGTTGACATCCAAACCATCTCGGATCTTTCTCTAAAAGTAGTGCTGCACACTATCACGCGGGCTGCAGGATCATAAGCACCGCATGAGGCCACAAAGACACAACTGCTTCTCGCCGTAGACTGCATGACCCCGACTCTCTACAACTAGGCAGAGGTCGTGACTGTTAACATAAAGTGGCATCTCATCAAGTACAAGAAGACAAAATTGAAGCAGTTTGGGTATGGATCCATTTTGGTATTTTTCTTCTTGGAACGACTACCGATATTCCAGTGTGAGGAGGTCATTTTCCCGATGCCACCACCCAGAGAACCACGGATGGCCCGATGGGCTGTGCTGATGCCTAGAGTAGGGGGTGGCCAACAGATGTCCTGGAGGCCAGATTTTTTTGATTGGCTCCGACGAAAACTTATTTTCGTGGAGGATTGGCCTTAATTTGGCACAGACTTCACCGGTGATCCAAACCTCCCGCTCCCGGAGGGAGAGGATTGGGACGAAGAGCTAGGTGAGACTCATTTTTATTTTCATGAGTTTATGAGTTTTTGGTATATATGCATGTTCTAACAGCTAATCTTGTATGTATACAGATGTTGGCCCAGAGGCCTGTAGGTATGTCGCCGATAGCGAGGCGAACTCCTCGTGATTTCGATCCTCATGGTGAGGGTGGCGAGGAGGAGATAGTACAAAATAGGGAGGGGATCGCCCGTGGGATCCCAGACTATGCTCGCCTGGATGATGTTCCTCAGACCTACCAGAGGCATACTGTAGGGGTGCCAAGTCGTATCCACCGCTTTTTGAGGTGATTGGTACGGGCGGTGACATGCTATCATGAGCACCACGCTGATTAGGCACCAAGGTTTTTTATTTCCGCATATTTTTGAGAGACGTGTCTCAAGATGTAACTGAAACATACATATATATTTTGTTGGGGTTTTATGATGCACACACTGCAAACAATCGATATATATATATATAAATCTATTTTATACATGAGTCTATGTACACATGATGATGTTTTATGAGTTGCGCAAATGTCTATCTAATACAATGTTAGCCACTGCATCAGTTAATGTATTCATTCGTCTTGGTATATGTTGATATGTGATGAAATCAAAATGTCTTTCAAGCAAACGAATACGTAAATACAATCTCAAAATGCACGGGTTTCGAACCGAATAATGACCATTAAATTGAAGAACAACAAGCTGCGAATCTAGATTTACAAGAAATGCACGTATGCCAAGGTTAACTGCCTCGGTTAATAGTTCCACAATAGCACTATATTCAGCGACGTTGTTTGTTGTTTGACCTAGACAAATACCTTGTAGGTTAATCAACTCACCAGCAGGATTATAAATTACCCAGGCTGTTGAAGACAAGCTCCTGGTACTACGGGAAGCACCATCCGCGAAACCGACATAAGGGGTAATAGACATCTGCAGAACCAGCAAGACCCAATAAGTAGAAAAAATCTTACAAAGCACATCAAACCTAAACATGCACAAAAATGAATGAAAAAAATAACCTATGTACACATATCATGCACGAATGACTCAAGCATAATATTTTTTCAGATACAACCCATTTCTGGGCTGTGCTAGGGGATAACCTTCATAATCAATAAGCTCATAAGCCCCATTCTATAACACACGTTTGATGATGTGGGGCTCATGCCACATTGGTTGGAATTTACCTGCCCCCAGCTTGTCATGAGCTTGGTCGTACAGGAGAACAAGGTCGCCTTCAATAAAAGAACGAGGGGAAACTGTTTGGTCAAAGTGAGCTTTGACTCGCTTCTTTTGTGCTTCGATGACCAAAGCAGCTAAGCGACGAGTTTCATCCAATCTCTCTAAATAGAGGAGACGCTCTTCCTCAGGTGAATTATTAGGTAGTAATTCCACAACTAATATGAGTGAAGGAATTTCACACTCAATCAAAGGAGTAGCTTCCAGATCGTACAGCAACTGAAACGGGGTGAATCCAGTTGCACTCTTAATCGACATACAGTAAGGCCATTGAGCTGAAAACAACATGAGATGCAAATTTGATTTATGGATCCCAATTGTTCGTTGAAGCATCGTAACGAGAAATTTTTTTATGGCTTCAACCTGGCCGTTAGCTTGAGGGTAATACGATGTCGAGCTGTCATGACGCTGACCTAACTTAGACGTTAGCTCCGCCATCATATAGTCCCGAAAATGTGAACCATGATCAGTAACGATGGCTTGACGGACACCAAACCGAGAAATAACATGATTGAATATGAATTGCGCTACTGTCTTACTGTCTGCAGCCAGTGTAGGCATTTCTTCTGCCCATTTCGTAAAATAATCGACGACGACGATGATATAGGCATGCCCCCCGGACAAGCGAGGGTTACACGTCATAAAATCGATGCCCCATTTGGAAAAAGGACCAATGGTAATGACAGTGTGTAAAGGAATAGGTGGCGCACGCATCTTGCATTGATATATCTGGCACGCATGGCATTTGCGTACTGCGACAATGCAGTCTTTAAAAATGGACAGCCAGAAATAGCCAGCACGAAGGATCTTCTGTGCGGTGGCATAACCAGACATGTGACCACTACAGACGCCACTGTGGTAGTCATTTAAAACTTTCTCAGCTTCCTCGAGGGTCAGACATCGACGGAGCATGGAATCGACTCCAACATGATAAAGGGTATCTCTGACAATACGATAAGGTTGCGATTGATGCCGAATGTTGCGTCGGGCATCTTTCGTCAACTCAAACCTAAAAGTAGAAGTCTGGAGGTACACGATAATATCACCGTATCATGGATCGAGGGTGCTAATCAAGAAAAGAGTTTCGTCTGGAAAATGATCCTCAGAATAAGAAGGGGCAGAGTCGGCGGGGGGAGAACAAATCAGATCAGCGAAAACGAGTGATTTATTTGATTTGGCGGTAGTGAAATACAAATCAAACTCTTGGAAGATAACAATCCACTTCGAGTACTTTCCCCCTAGCAACTGTCGAGACAGAATATAGGTCATGGGGTTACAATCAGAAATCACGATTACCATCCGTAAAAGGATATAATGACGAAAATGCTGAACAGCCTGGACCGCAGCCAGCACTAACTTCTCAACATGTGCATAATGTGTTTCAGGGTCGAGAAGGTTTCGAGACAAGTAGTAAATAACATGCTTGTTACCGTCATCATCATCTTGAACCAAAACCATGGTGATCTTACTGAAGGTGGCAGCTAGATATAGGGTGACATCACGATGATAATCCAAAGAATGTAATAGAGGAGCGTTGACAAGCAACGTGTTGAGTGTATCAAAATATTGCTGAGAAATCTCATCCTAATGAAAAGGGACGTCCTATTTTAAAAGTCGTGTGAACCCCTTGGCTATTTCGGCATAGTTCGGGATAAAACGTCGTAAGAAATTTACTTTCCCTTGGAGACTCTGGAGCTGGTGTAATGAGGATGGAGAGGGGATATTAACAATAGCCTCAACCTTAAGCAGATCAAGGCGAATTTCATCTTTGGAGACGATAAACCCTAAAAGTCTACCAGAATCGATGCAGAAGACGCATTTATGCGGATTGAGCCAAATTTTGTAGCATCTACAGCGAAGAAAGATCTGGTGGAGATGGTCCGGATGGTATTTTCACACAGCTGAATGAGCCGAAAGGTCATCCAAGTATGGTTGAACAATATGAAAAATATCGTGAAAGGCATAAGACATCGCGCGCTGGAACGTAGCCCCAACGTTATTTAAGCTGAAAGGGAGTTTCTTATACGCGAATGTTCCCCAAGGATAGATAAAATCGGTCTTGTGTTGATCGGACGGGAGAATATTGATCCGATTATAGCCAGAGAATCTGTCCATAATGGAAAAAATCTCACTCCCCGCACAATCGTCAATGATCTGATCGATGAAAGGGGTGGGATAGTTATCCTTAGGGCAGGCCCGATCAATATCGCGATAGTCAACACAGACACAAATTGTTCCCTGCTTCTTATCCACAGGAACAATGTTAGAAACCCACTTTGTTAGAGGGATCGGATAAATGAAACTCGATTTAAGAATTTTTTCAACTTCAGCTTTTATGGCGGCGGCTTTCCGAGGATGCGCTGGACGAAGACGTTGGTGAACAGGCTTCACACCGGGGTAGGTGGGAATCTGGTGCACCACAATACTGGGATCGATTCCAGGCATCTCTTCATAAGACTAGGCGAAAACATCACGGAATTCGCGAAAGGGGCTAGTGTACACTTGGACTTCATCGGAAGAACGAGTGACTCTGACATGGATGTTCTCGATAATTCCCGATTTCACATAAATGTAAATAGGCATTGTCTGGGTGATGTTACTCAAGTTACCTTCAGTGAAGACTTTGTGAGTTAAGATAGGCATTTGAAGTAGCGGAGAAGGAACTCGAGATGCAAAACGCTCAAGACAGTTAGACATTACCCCGAGGCCAGGCATAAACGAGGAACGATGATGCCCATCGCTCCATGGTAAGTCCTCTAGAGACATGGTTTCCATGATGGATTCATAAAATGGAGACACTTCTTTCAAAGGATCAGGCGAATTTGCGTCGCCAAGCCAGGGGGATTGAGAATAAACGTCGAGAGACATGCTCAAAGGAGCATCTTCAGAAGGGGGAGAATATGATGCAGCTACAAGCTCTCAATAATTGATTTCAATTGGAGTAAGCGGCATCGAATCCCCAAATGAATCAACCTGTTCAGGTAAAGGGATGATCCATGGGTCATCTGACCGAGAGATCATATTGACTTGAACAATATTTGGTGGCGGAAAGGGAAAGATACCCATGAGGGTAGGGTCTTTGAAAAGACCTGGCCCTATGCTATTGAGGGGAGAAGGAATCTGATCCACGTATGGAACGTTGTTCTTAGAAGACGAGGTAAATAACGACAACTGTTCAACAGTAATGATTTTTCCCTCATGTGGAAACTTTAGAAGACGAAAGAGGGTGGACAGAACGCACAGCATAGTGTGAGTCCAACTACGACCAAGTAGAATATTGTAATTGAGCTTAGCATCAACTACTTCTACTTCGAAATTGACCGTATTTCCTTGTAACGTGATCAGAAAGCTGGCGAGAACACCCAAGGGTTTCGATTCCCTTCCATCAAATGCCTCAAGGGCATTGGGTGATGAAGTTAGGGCTGGAGACCCAATATCCTTCCAGCAAGCAGATGACATGACATAAGTGGATGCACCTTCGTCCACAACGGATCTATGGATGTTGAGACCATTAATGACGACTTATATGACAAGTGCAATTTGGTGCGGAAGTCGGGGGATGAAATTCTCTAAATCGAAAGAGAGAAGGCTAGAATCAGCAATATCAATTCCGTCAATCGAAGATAATAATGCTTTCCATTGAGACGAACAACTATGAAGCACTTCCAACGCGGACATCGTAGATGGCACCTGTGCTAAATCCTCAACAATACTGTAATATTGAGCAACATTGGCGTTAGGATTATAAGAAGATTTCTGGAGAACACCTTTATAAGGTGGCCGTACAATGGGTTCAGCACTGGGCCTTTCAATATCAAGAGGACCAGAGGGAGGTGGGGGAGGAGGACCATCAACGATCTCTTTCCCGACTGCCTGACGTTATCCAACATAATCTTTTGACCGGGTAGAAATGGAAACAAGTGCAAAACCGTTCACCATAAACACTTGAGAGCCAAATGGTGCAGATGGCGCAGGTTGATCGACCATCTGAGTTTTCTAAGACGGAAAAGGTTCTTTGAGGACAGTTGGAGTTCCCTTAGTGCCTTTGAGCAATTTACTAACTTCGGCATGTCTAGGACAATCCTTAGTGTAGTGTTCCTCATCACAAATCAGACAGGGATACTTCGGCTTGCACTGTGAACCATCATCAGCACGAGGTTTAGACGACTCTGGTTTTGGGGCATCGAATTTGGCCTTGCCTTTGCCCTTATTTTTCCCTTTAGATGTCTTGTCCAGAGGATTGGCCTGAACGACGTTGACCTCTGAGGTTTTGCCAGAATCCAGGGTAGGCTGAGAAGCAGAATCATTGGAAGAATTTTATTTTTACTTCCTAGTGTTGGAAGACTTACATGAAGTCTGAGGCACAGAACCAATAACGCCGTCAACGGATGGAGTGGCTGGCGCTTTAGAAGTCCCAAGTTGCGAGGCGTCAGTCAAGATATCATACAAAATTCCCGATTGAGAGTACACTAAATCAAGGTACTAGGCACGTGTAATGGCTTGTTCCTCGGTAACACATGCCCCCATGGCTATATCTTTTGCAATCTGATTGAAAAAATAGGTGGTGAACCAATGGGTAATAAGTTGATCAGGGATTTGAAATTTGATCAGACGACGACGACATCTCCATTCATGAATGTGGTCCGAGATATGAGTATCCTAGTCCTGTTTCAAGGATTTTAGGAGATGCGTCCTGGCTTCATAATGAACCGGTAACTGGAAATGAGTAAGGAATGCCATAGTAAGAGAGTTGAAATCTTGAAAGATATCGCGAGATAGCTCGATGTACCACTTAGCAGTGGCTCCAATGAGGGTTCGCTAGAAAAGACGGAGTCGAATAGAGTCATCCACCCAAGAATTTGAAGAACACCATAAATGGTATTTCATGACATGTGCTTGGGGGTCTTCTCCAGCCTTGCCCTCAAACTTGGGGCAATCACCAGGAACCTTGGTTGGAACCGGAGGCCAATATGGATTATGAAGGATTGGATCATTCGTTAGTTTTGACACATTTGGTAATTCCAACGTGGCAAGAAAAGGTAATTAAGGGTTGAAAGGCATAACAGGTCCTCGATAAGGACCAATACCCACATTCCATCCTGGTTGAGTGTAAATTTTCCCCCATTGGTTCTGTCCCGAAGGATTCGGACCATAAGGGGTATAAGTCGGATAATTCAGCTAATACGATGGCTGAGGACCAGGATACTGATTCTGAGTATATGAGGGTCCTGATTGAGCAACATAAATATTTTGCTGTGGAATGTAAGTATAGCCTAGCGATTGAGGGTAATAAGAAAAACCTTGAGGCGCATTGTAAACCAGATGAGATTGACCTCGCGGGTAATAGGCGCCTTGGGGTCGAATGGGCTGCTGATAAGTAGGGCCTTGCTAAGCTGGATAAATTGGGTGCGCAGGTTGACCCGATTGTGGTGTAGAGTAGAGCGGTGGATGAGCAAGGTGAACTGTCTGTGCAGGTTGTCCCTGCTGAGTAGGTTGACCTGACTAATGGGGGCCACTAGGTTGCCCCTACAGAGCAGATTGGCCTGATGGCTGCAATGGGCCAGGGTGTGCCTGATGACTAGGTTGACCTGGAGCAGGACCATAAGATGGCCCTAGCTGTGATGGGTCAGGTTGTGCCTGATGACTAGGTTGACCTGGAGCAAGACCATAAGATGGCCCAGGCTGCACAACATTTGGACCAGTTGGAAGATATGGTTGTTGCGGTTGCACGAAAGGTTACCCTTGAGATGGGTAAATCTTCCCCCCAGGACCGTATAAAGGCCCTGGTTGATATATCGGTTCCCCGGCAGGTCCTTGAGGTTGCCCAGGTTGGATCATAGGCTGACCTTGTAAAGGTTGGCCTTATGGATTGTAGGACTGTCCTTGCAGACCGTAAAATAATCCTTGCTAGACCGAAGGTTGTCCTTGTGGGTCATAAGCATATCCTTGCCGAATCGAAGGTTGTCCTTGAAAGGGTTGTCCTTGTGGGTCGAAAGCATATCCTTGCTGAACCAAAGGTTGTCCCTGAAAGGGTTGTCCTTGTTGGTTAGAAGGTTGCACAGGCAAGGTAGGTCTTAAACCGAAAAGGAACTGATAAGCTTCCGAAGCAGGAAAATAGATAGGGTTGCCGTACTCATCATAATGAAACAGAAGTGTATAAATGGGGTTATCGACCATGTCATAATGAGAAAGATAAGGCTCACCAGAATCTTGAGGGGACTGGTAAGTATGGAAGCTTTTCTACTGAGTAGCCAGCCGATGCTCCTCAAAAGACAGGCCGTCGGGGGTTGCCATAGCAATTGAAGTCTCTACTGAAGGCGAGGCCCCTAATGACTGAGTGGTGACAACCGATGCCGTTGCAGCCACGTAGACAGTAGGTCTAGTTGGGATGGATGTGACAAAAGGCGTCGACGAGACAGGTGTTTTTGGAGACATCCCTAATAATGGAAGGACCAGACCCCTTGATGGATTTGACGCTGCCATGGAGGCAATACCAGCCATAATCTGACCCAAAGACCTATATCTAGCTGGAAGTGACACTGATGGTGAAGATTGAGCAGACTCTTGAGGGATGTTTTCCAGAAAAAGTTGGTATTCTTCATCAGAAACAGGAATCCCCTCACTGCCAAAAGGACCAGACGAGTCCATATCTGAATCCACCGTGATATCTTGCAAAATACTATGGGGAATAGGAGGTATGATAGCATCCAAAAATGGTGATCCCGATGTAAGAGGGGGGAAATACTCCCTGACCCCAAACCCAAACCAAGCATTTGAAAGAGGCCAATTGAACTCAACTGGTTCTCCAAAGGGGTACTCTGATGGGAGAATAGGCTGCTGAAGCTCGACAGACCTAGGGGTTTAAGAAGTTTCAGATGAATCGTGTGAGAAAGGACTACCACTGGAAAAAATTGATGGTTCCGCCACTGTGACCGTAGCACACTAGAAAGAAAAAGATATCGAGAACGAAGACTCTTGGATAAAAACCAAGGCAAACAAAGACAATCCAAGCAATCAAAATTTAATGGGCGTGTAATCGTAGGTAGTTTATTTTACCACATTGAAACCAAAATTTTGTTGTTTCATGTTTTAAGAGTCAAGAAATAGGAAAAATATGACTCTAGTCACTTTCAGTTTTAAGCGAGCGTGAAAGGACAAGTGCTCGATGATCTTTTCAAATTTATAGAGTCAGTAAAGATCAAAAATGAATTCTCAGGTAATCTAGGTAGAAGGGTGTAGCAGGTTTCCATGAACTGCCATATACACCTTGGTGATCAAATGAAAGAAGAAATGACCAAGGACTTGACGTACGTGCAGGTAGTCTCCCCAAATGCTGTGTTCGGTGTATCACGGTTACAAGGTGGCAGACTCGGCTTCCTACGGATAAAAGGATTGCAACCTGGAGGGGTCTCCCTTTATATACTCGACGGTACGGGGAGCACGAGTCTGTACTAGTGCTGTCTGAAGCCAGATGGCGAGCGACAACTGCTAGGTTTAAAGACGTCGAAAAAAGTCTCTAACTTAGACCACTAAATGTTTCGTTAGGTTAGGTTAATTGAGTAAATTTTAAGTTGATCTTGTATTTACGTTTCAATTCCAAGGTCCTACCGAATGTTGGATCTCAAAAATCCCTAAATGCAAGCTACATGCCAGAAAAAACCATTTCGTTCGATGAAAAGCTATCTACGAGAAAGTAGGTGTTTTCAAGTGAGAGAAAATAATGAGAACACGCGGAAAAATCCACTACAGTATCTGATGCAAGTTAATGAAAATGAGAAATATTTCCTAGAATTTTCCAATGCTAGATATGCGAAAGAATTTCAATTCCACAATGCAAACAAGAATGCAAACAATTTTTATTTTTATTTTTCAATTTAATAGAGCAAACAGTGCACTAAATGACATAAAAAACAAACCAACACACTAGTTCGAGAATGTTAATGTGAGATTTGAAGTGAAATAACTTCAATCAACTCAAAACAAACAAAGCCAAACTCAAACCAATGTTGCAATCTCTCAAATCGAAGAAAGATTTCGAAACAGGCCCATAAAAGCAGTGTGATCTATGCTTGGAGTGACAAGAAGCAAAACTAAATGAAAGAGGCAAGAATCATTCAACCAATGCAATCACTCAAATGGATCAAGGGAGCTGAATGCAATCAAACAAGGAATGAAGTTGACTGCGAAACAAAAGGGCTCCAACTCCTACAGGAGGGTCGCATACCAAAGCACTTAAAAAACCCTAAAGCTATGATGCTGATAGGAAACAGAAAAAAAACTGAAGGAAGGAAGCCAATCACAATCAAAAATCATCCCAAAGCACTCAATACATACCTAAAATAACCCAAAAGCACAAGCATTGACCAAAAATATCCAAAACAGACCAAACCCTAACACCTATAGGGATTGGCACGACTGTTTGGCTGTAATTAGCGCCAAACAGGGGATGGCATGGGTGAAAAACTAGCAACAAGTGCCAGCCAACGTGTCTATTTAAGCAAAAAATGCGCCAAGCCAGTTCACTCAGGTAAAAGAGAAAATTTTGAAAAACAGAGGTCGGATCTGATCCTATGGGGCTGAACAAGGCTCTTAGACTTAGAAAAATAATCAGAAAAGGCAAAACAAGCAAGAAAAGACCAAAATAAGACCTAATGGGTGAAAGAAAAACTTGCATTGATCCCCAGTGGAGTCGCCAATTTGTTGGTGAGGTAAATCCCCTCTGCGGACAGAGGCGATCCCACTAGCCCTAGAGTGGGTCTAGCCACAAACAAGATACGCTATAATATTGATTCCTAGTTAACGAATGGATGAAGATTTGATAGATGACTTACCAGAGATCCTATGTTGTTGTTGTCGTCGAAAAGAGTGGCTCGCTCCTCGCTCTTGGTTTGATAGATCATGATGTTGAGCGCCAAAGATGTCCTTTTCTTTCACCAAATTTCACTTCATTTCCTTTGTCCTTTATCAATTATAGGCTTAAAAGATCAATAGGATTGATTAAATTCACTTTAGGAATGCATACAATAACTGACTTACTAAACTTTTGTGGTCTTGTTGTTGTCGTAATTTTTTACTAGACTTAGCTACAGAATGCAGCCATTCTGTAGTTAGTCGCCTATTCCACAACTATCTTCATGTTCACACAGGTTACATGTGTCACTTAAAAGGAAAAAACATATGGTTTAATTCCACAACACTCCTACATCATTTCTTGCCCTCTACGAAGTCTGAGCAAAAATCTGCAGGTGGTTATGCACGTGGAGGAAACCAAAACTAAGAAGTGGATTCCTACCAGGACAAGGACTCTACAGATGTCTTCAGGAAAGTACAAGGCCTCCACAAGAGTTCTAATTTGATTTTAATTGAAAAAGACACTTATCCCTACTTCCTCTCCAAGACAGTTATGTATTTCTCTTATAAGAATAACTCAGGAAACCGAGAGATAGTTAGCTAGATTGATGTTTTATTGTTAAGTTGTCCAAGACCGTAATACTCTGTTTTTGAAGCATTTTCCTTTAATGAAAGAAGAGAAACTTTAATACATGATCTGAATCAATATTGAGGAGATCTGTGTGCTAATCTGGTGGTAGAGGGCCCCTACTGCCCGAGAGGCTCTGTGCATATCGTTTAGATAAGTAACTTTAGTTCTGTTTCGTTCCTAATTTAGGCAGTTTTCTGAACTTTATGTTTTATGCTCACCCACCTCGAATGGTACAGCCAGTCTTGTTCTTATGAATTGTTCCAAAATATCACTAACACTGAATGAGATAGAGCTGTAGTATTTCAGAGATTAATTTCATTTTAGTTCAGCTGTAGTATTTCGGAGGTTAATTGCATATTAGTTTAGTTCTGTTTAATGTATTTTAAGTTTTATTAGCTAGTTGTATTCTAGTTCTGTTAAATTAGAATTAAAGGCTTTCATTATTTACAAACTACTCTTGTTATTAATCTCTGCTAATACATCATTATCATAGGAACAAGAATTGGTAATGTCATTTTGAAGTCTTGACTATTCCGCAATTTCTCATAGTTTTACAAACTTGCCTTTTTATAAAACTATTCCAAAAGATTTCTAACCCTTGAATGAGGCTTAATAGTGACATTTTGAGTTGCAGAATGGATTAATTTTAGTGTCATAAGTTAATTTAGAGTAGGATTCCTTACCATGTTGCAGATAATATTTTCTAAATGTGTTCCAACAAATTTCTAACCATGGATGAGATTTTCTCTGTGATATTGTAAGTTGTTGTTTACTTAGAAGAACCTCATTGCATCAAACTTATCCTTTTCTCAAGTTCTTCCAACATACTTCTAATGAAATGAATTGGACTGAGTTCATGTTATGAGTTATTTTTCTTGTCAAGTTTTGCAATCTGTGAATTAGTATTTTCTGTTCTTAGGTGCCATACATAGTTTAGAATAGATTTTGCTATGTTTTAGTGTGACCAATAACTTCTCTTTGCCAACACTTAGTTCTTTTCCTTTTAGCATAAGACACAAAACCAAAAACACTATAAAAACACTAAACACAACGAAGTAGGAAGCAGATACCTAGGCACATATAGTGCACTTCACTTCAACAGTTTACTAGCCCTGGTTGACAATTTATGACATCAATTTAGAAACACTAAGTTGAGCAGACACATGATCTGCTCGCTTTCACGCTTGGACACCTGCACACACACAAGAAACAACGACGATATACAACATACTAATTCACATTCATAACTATCAGTCAGTCAAAGAGGACTAAATCAATTTCATTACATAAACAACATAACACAACGATGGAACCAACACCATAGTCGAGTATATTAATAAATGGAAGGAAGAGTGCAACCAAGCTTTGACGTTGAGATCTCCTCCAGTAGGGTTCAAGCAGAGCACGTCTCACAAAGGCTCGTCGGGAATTTGGATGGGACTCTCTCTACAAAATTCTCCTTGATTCTACCTTCTCAATATCAATTACTCAGCTATAGTATTCTTCTTCCAAGTTCATCTCCTTGGCTATCTATTCAGCTAGCTTTCATAAAGGGAGAAGGCCTGTTTATATAGAGGGAGAGGGAGAGGTTAGGATCCCTATAATCATGGAAGGGAGACCTATCTTCAAGGAGTGTTCCATGGGAGGAGGAAGCCGCTACCTAAAGAGGGAGATCCGTGGTTGATCAACTTAACCACTTCCAGTGACTCATCCCTGAGGTGGTTAGAAGGAAACTTCCGCCTCTATTTGTTAAAAAACATTCCTAAAATAGCTAGCGTGGGCACTACACTGAGACAGAGCACCAGGTGGCACGGGCTCTAGTGCAAATATTCCACATCGGTGCGAGGGATGAACTGGATATTCGCGCCAAGGCCAAAACATGGGTTTTTTGTGCTTTGTTGAGGAAATTTCCAACAAGAGAAATGATGTCCTTATGCAGAAGGATGTAAAGAAGGCGTTTGCAGAGTATGACACTGTTCACAAGTCATAGGGATGATCCTCCAATATGCAGGACGAGGGATTGTAGGGATGGTGACAAAATGTTGTGCAATAGAGTGGGAGTTATATATATATATATATATATTATGGAATAAAATTTATAGATAGTGGTTGTATAAATTCTTGTAATAAATACAGATATAGATATACAATATCTTAGAAAACAAACTTTGAATATTATAGTAAACACATGGTATTTCGTTACATACATACAAAATTATTAGAGTAAATATGAGGAGTAGTTTATATAAAATAAATAACTAACATAGTGTAAACAAAATGAGCTTTCCAAAGATGTTTTCTCAATATAAAAGAAAATATTTTTACTTGAAAAACATAACGCCCTCCTCCCACATCCACCCAAGCCACTGACCAACTAGGGTAACCATGTGAAAAAGAGTTAGTATGATCTGATTCAACCTCCTAGGTCACCTTAATGAATTGGAACCGACACCACAGAACAACACAAAACTTCTACACATGCTACAGGACACCCAGGAGCCATCCCAAGCTTACAGGATGCTAGCCCCTGATCCAACCTCACCTTTTCATGCATTAATTCCCCAGTCACTCCCTTTACATGGGTAAAAGTGCAACTGGAAACCTCCAGTTGCACGCGCAACATGGGTATGCATGCGAATGGGGATTTTTGTGCCACTTTTTCAGACCTAAAGCTCAAGTCACTACCCAGAACTCCATGACACTTTCAGAACTGAAATATAAAAATGGAATAACGATGTAAATGCAAAAATTTTCACAAGGACTTGACTGGACCCCTACTAGACATGACAGGTGTTTCATCAAACATGCCACAAATATGTAATCTACAGGTTTAAACAATGTATCTGAGCATAGGGGTCTCATACTTATCTGAGAATCTCTAAGAAGCAGTGTTGCCTCATCACATTAACTATGTTGTCATCTATTTGATAACATATAAATTTTTCATTCATTTACAAGTCAAAACATGATGAGAGCTATACATCATTACTGACATAGATCACATTCATAACCAACATATAAACAACAGAAATGATAGGCAAAGAACAAATATTTAAGCCACATAATCTCAAGCATATTTACTCATCAATACAAGAGGAAAAGAGCTCTCATTTCCATAATAAAAATTCAACCAAGTCTGGGACTTCCACATTGATCCACCTGACCATAGAAATGCTTGAGAAAAATCTCTCTTTATCCAGTCACCGACGTGCCATATTCCAAGCATGAATGTGGGAACTCATAAAACTCATCACCCAAAACCAAACCAGGGCTTCCATAGGCCAAACCACCTCAACCCTCAACCAATGTTTCCACCTCACGGTCGGACATCACTAACCATCACTATATTGGTCTCTATCCAAGTTGTCGAGGGCTCCAGAGCGTTTTTTCCAACCAGGGCTTCTAGGACTAGTAATTCAACCCATAGTTGTCATCGAGATTCTAGATAATTTTTCCAACCAGGGCCTCCAGGACTAGTAACTCAACCCACCAAGGGATTCCAGAGCGTTTTTCCAACCAAGGCTTCCAGGACTAGTAATCAACCAAAGTTGTTATAGGGAGTTCTAGAGCGTTTGTCCAACCAAGGCTTCCAAGAACTAATAACTCAACCCACAACCAAAGGCACATGATAACCAACTATAAAAATAAATAATGAAATGAACCCATGACACCACGGATATCCAAGAAATGGAAAGGCTAGGAAAATCGACTATCAATCCAGGCAATCACCCATGCCAATGACAGATCATGACCAAGAAACCACATGCATATTCCATGCATGCCAAAAATATCAAGGAAACCATACATTCAACTCAATACCTACAAAGAAATATAGTTGTAGTCATTGATCTTGATGTCCTCTTGCACTTTCCTCCTTTTCCTTTGCCTTCTTCATCCAAATTCCATGTCACACTCCTCCAATAGTGCTCCAAGAAACTCTAAGTGTCCAAGATTATGAGAGAGAGAACAGAAGAGAGCTCCATCATAGAACTGAAAAAAGGTTCGAGCAAACGCTTTCCAACTGATATTCAGAAGCATTTTTATCAATGAGGCCTATAATTTCTTCATTTTCCATTATTTTCCTTCAATTTCCTCCTCACATGCAAACTGTGACCTTTCACCTTCCTTTTCTCCTATTTTCCATTATTTTCATAAATAAATACCAATAAATGCCACTTTTCCTTTCCAAATCCTTTTCCATTTCCTTTGTCAATTTCCTTTAGCCATAATAAACCAAAGTGAGCACCCATTAGGAAGTTTTTCCCACCATTCGTCTTGGAGTATGTTGTTTAACCCTTAGCATTAGCCACGGGAGTACCAATAGGGTGAACATGCCTCACATTAAAGTTTTATATCAAGTGGAAAGTATTAAATTAAATCGGGCCGAAAAGAGAAAAGGTGGTGAAGCACACATATATTGAAACCAATGGATAAACAACACTAAGCGGTGAAAGGCGGAACAATAATGAACATCTAACACAAAAGTAAAGGGGACGCGGCATGGTATGTCAACCCGTATTATTGAAAAGGGCCTCGGGCTATGTACGACAGCGTATGGAGTAAGTCCGAGGGGGTCGAGCTGCGGGGAAAGGACGAGACCCTTACCCCCGCGGACTTGCAACACGTGGCATGGTAAGATTTCACGGTAGGGAAAGATTGGCAAGGGTGGGCCGCGGGATGTGATCTCGTGGAAAAATAAAGATGGGCCCGCGCAGGGAAGAAAGGCAAGTGTTAGTCCAGCAAAGGGAAATTATGTGCTGTAAAGAATGGACTGCATACGTGGATAAAAGGTAAGGTAAGTCCAGTAGGTCAGCTGGTACTAAGACCCGTACCAGTGTTAAACCCGACACGAGGCGCTCACCTACACCTTGATATACCCAATCCCCACGCGCCACGTGTCTCAGTGTTAGTGTCCTTACGACACTTGCCTTCTGTCGTCTTACTTATCCGCCTTTTCACCCAAGCAGTTCACCCCAATGGTAACAATCTCCCGTTTTTCTCTCTGGTAAATCATCACAGGTCGTTTTCTACGGCAAATACCGAGTGGGGAAGAACGCCGGGTATATCCAAGTCATTGTCACGGTTCCCCTCGTCGCTTTCCCGAGCATTGTCACCCTCTGTTCAGGTATTCCATTTTCCGTTTTCCCTCTTTTCCTTTCTCTCTTTTCGAAATTTTTGATTGTCTTCCATGGGAAGAGGAACGCCCAAGAAAAACGAACCTGAAACCCCCCAGCTCCATGAGTCCAGAAACCCCCCTGGTTTTGAACCCCTCTGTGACTTACAGGCGGGTATCTGCGACCCCAAGTATCCTTTTGACATACGCAGTATCAAGCCCCTGCTGTTTGATCGCCACTGCAAAAATGCCGACCATTTTCGAGTTGTCGCGTCTGGCTTCTATCACTATATCACTCCCCAGGTCCATTCCTGTGTCGATTTCATCGTCTGGCTCAGGGACTCCTATGATGTACATCGGGACGCCTTCGTTTCTCCCCAGGGAAACATAGTCTTTTCCCTTTCCCCTGAGGTTATCAGACAGGCCCTCCGTTTCCCTTCCAATGACACATACTTCAGCTTCAAAGATGAAACCTTGCTCACTGGGCCTCGTCGCACGCTGCCTTTCACAATGCCTCTCCAACATCCGTGAACGCCTTCTAACCTTCAAGAAAACTATGACATTTCGAAATATATTTCAATATTAGTCGCAACGTACTTTCATTTTCTATTTTATGTTTTTTAATTCGAGTGGGTTGTTTTTCCCCCACTTCGTATTTTTTTGAACACACATAGTCTGTTTCAGTGGAATCTGCCTAGAACACATATTTATGATGGAAAGTTGACTGGTATTCATCATGAAATTTTGGCTGCTTGAGCATGACCGTAGGGATGAGTCATGCGAAGAAGATATTTCCCTGAAATATCTTCTCGCTGAAAGGTAAAAGGAATCCTATATAAGACAGAGAAAAGAAGAAACAAAGGTTCCAATTCTTCAGAAGAAATTGATTGTGTAAGGATTTCCTGTGTGCATGTTTTGTGAAGACTCAGATACTAATGTGAAGAGCCCGTTGGGTCTCAATGATAAGGAGCTTCATTTTAATAAAGATTCTGGACTTGGTGTTATGGTAGTGTGTGTTTCTCTCTTGCTCGTTGCAATGTTGTGTTCCATTCATCTATATTCATTTTTCTAGTATTACGCTCTGGAATGCGAGTATCCCTTGTCTTTGATATAAACTTATCGCACTGGTACTTATATCATTAGCTTTATGATACTTTAAAATGGCTCAGGAGTAATGCATTGTTTCATTTTCAACTCACCCGTATCTCTGCTATATCAGCTGTTATGAAATGTTATTGGCTAGAGTTCTCGGCATGTATGGATTCTTAACTATTTAAGCCCGTCATATGCTACGAAGTTCTTCTTAGTAACATCTTTTTGACAGTTGATATCTTCTTCTTGCTATACATCTCTACAGTCGTCTTTATATATATACCTTTTCTACCATATATCATGAATCTGGCCCGGTTTATAATGAGCTGTCTTAAAATTGTCTGATGCATCAGTTTCTGAGTGTAGCACTACGTCTGTTCAGTATTACTCTTAATGCATCAAATTATCGAGAGTTTTGGTCCCACTCTAGTGTTATTTTTGTTTCCAAAGGAATTGTGTGAGAGCTCTGTCATGTTAAAGTGCTGAAAGTGGTATTTAATCCTCTGCTCTCTACACAATAATAAGATGTCCTAGGCACTGGTCTATAACAACTCTAGGCTGTCTCTAGGAGTTACAACATCTTTTTGGCGCCGTTGCCAGGGAACGAAGTTGAAGAAATTTAAGTCCCTGGGCCTCGACAAAACCCGTCCACTCTTCAGTTAGGTGAGCACGAAGAGTTGAGAGTTGTGCATACCTCACCTTGGCGACTCCACATTCATATTTCAGATAAACATATTTGCAGTCCTGGCTCCCCGTAAGCCACACCTAAGGTCAGATACATCTCAGTCAAGGACACCCTCTGTGTCTGACCCAGAGTGAATCCTACATAGAAGAGGCTGGAGAGAAAGGCCGCCAGTCCATACTGATATTCCCGAGTTTTCCCTTGAAAACTTTCCATATCTTCAGCCCTCCTCTTCTCAGGTCGCCCAAATACAAAGCTCTAACCCTATTATAAGAGATACTGGTTATTATTCAGATAGCCCTTATCGAGAAGGTGTCCGTATCAAAGACGAAGCTGAGTCTAGTTATACTCCACATTATTCTTTTCATCCTACCCCAGAAGTTGAAGAGGTCAAAGAGGTCACTGAAGTATCTGTTGTTGACAGCCCTACCTTCTCATCAAGTTCTCAAGCTGCTGTTCACTACATCCCCATCATTATTCATACTCAACTCCCACCACCTCCTCCACCACTCACTGCTCAGGCTCTCATTCTACCTCCGCCTCCCCCAATGGAAAATATACCTGGCTTTTTACAAAATAGGTATGCCCCTTTACAGCTGCCTGCAGTTCTAAATGACATGCCACAAGACTATTTAAAGATTCTCCCCAGATTCAATGGGGAAAACGGCGTTGATGCCTACAAGCATGTTGAAATCTTCTGCTCTTTCGCAGAGAACTTTAATGTGGAGCATTTGGACGTGGTTCTGAGATTGTTCGTGCAGTCCCTAGATGGAGAGGCTAGAAAATGGTTTAAGTCTCTCACAGCTAATTCCATCAACACCTGGGAGGCTATGGAAGAAGCTTTCGTGAAAAAGTGGGGAGATAGGAAAGATCATGGGGATACCTTAACCGAGTTCAACACCCTTAAAAAGAAGCATAATGAAGGGGTATCAGAGTTCATCAGAAGGTTTAACAAATTGTATTTCAGCCTCCCATCTGAGATGAAGCCCCACCAGACTGCTGCCAAGGTTGTTTTCGTGGCAGCATTTGATTCCGAGTTTGGTTTCTCGCTGAGGGAGAGAAAGCCAGCCACTCTGGACGATGCACAGACAGATGCATTGGAAATAGAAGCAAACTTTGTCTTGACTGGTAAGTCCAAATTAAAGCAAGAACATGATACTAGAAGAAGAGGCAAAGAAGAAGTATCTACTTCAAGTCAAGACAGAGACTCAGCAAATGACAAGATCGAAGAGATGAATAAAATGATCAAGAATCTCTCTAGCAAGTTGGTCAAGCTAGAGATGGAAGCTAAGAATTCTCCACCAAAGAACTTTCATAATGCTCCAAACAGAGGATTCAATCCTCAATACAGAAAACCACCCTTGCAGATACTGCAGAGGGGACAGAAGGAGCAACAAGACCAAGTACCACACCCCTTGTACCTGGAAGGACAAATGGAGGCTTCCCACGAAGACCCCTCCTATGAGCAAGATGAAACATGTCCTGTCTTCTCAGACAGTGATGACATAGAGTGTCCTGTGCAAGAAAGTGAAGAGGGAGAACTACAACCTCACTCAGAAGCGAAGAATAACGGAGGATGTCGAAGAGCCGTAAATCGATGACTATTGCAAACGGTTCGTTGATTTCATGCAAGCCCTAGTTTAACAGAAATATGACCTCGTGTCCTCCAGGAAAAGAACACGCACTCAAGACGAAGAGGAAGATGCACCCCAAAGGTACGCACTCGAACGAGAAGGGGCCAATGCTCAAGAATCTCCTGGACAAAGGTAAGAATCCCCTTAACCAATCTTCGCAAACCGATAGTCACATGCGCTCTCCTCCCTACCCAAGTAAGTGTCCTCTCGTGAATAAACCTCCGATTATTGAAGTTAAGCCTCCCATGCCAAAAACAAAGAGTCAAAAGAAAAGGAAGTGCCACTAGAGAAGCCTTCATCCGCCTTCAGCTTTGCAAAAGGAACTTGAAAAAGTTAAAATACTCGGTCTCTATCCGAATTGTCGAAGCGACGCCTCGCTCATCGATCACGGTGTCTCCTCTTTCATTTCTCGCTCCCGAGGGTCCCACATATTCCTGGACAAGCCTCAATTTGCAAGAAGAAAGGCCCATGGTAGTGTTCGGCCCCCATGTCGAGGAATTAGATCCCTCCACCCCTCCTTTTTACGTATCCTTGGTAATCCATGACTTACTCGTTGCATAACCGCATGTTAGACTCGTGGGAGCGTCCCACAACTTGATGCCTGTCTGTCATGGAGCAATTGGGGCTCCAAATCACTCGCCCATATAAAGATCTTTACTCTTTTGATTCCAAAAGAGTAAAATGCTTGGGCATGATCAAAGATCTAGCAACTACCCTGGCTCGTATCCCGCCAAGAGTGTGGTAATGGATATCGTAGTGGGTCGAAATCCCGCCCCGTCGGTATGCTATTGTCAAGGTCTTGGGGGACTAGAATTGGAGGATCAATCAAGGGTCGGATCCGTCATATGCTACCATTCGCCTTTGGTGGTCAAGAAAGGAGACCCAGTACGAGAGACCCGCATTTGTCAAAACGAATTCACAAAGGCGGAGTGATTCGGTGAATTCCCGACTTACGACAGAGAGGGAGATTTTCTCTCGTCTAATGTTGGAGGAATATCGGACTTATGCCCATGAACCCTCGTTTCGCTGCTAAAGATGGATCTATCGACACAGACCATGAATCCGACATCCGGACACTCCACTTTGATGGAGCAAACTCCAAGGAAGGAAATGGGGCCTGAGTGTTGCTTATCTCACCTATGGGTCAATGGGTCCCCGTCTTTCAAACTAGAATATGAGGTCACAAATAATGTGGCACTGAGTATGAGGCACTCATATTGGGGTTGCAAATAGCAAGAAGCATGAAGATACGTAATCTAAAGGTGATGGGAGACTCCGAGTTGGTGGTGAGGCAAGTAAAAAACCAGTGTCAAGCGAAACATCCGAGAGCTAAAGGCCTACATGGAACGAAGTGTGGGATCTTGTGGAGAATTCTTTTCGGCATTTAACATTCAGTTTATGCCCGTGTGAACAGAATGTAAATGGCAGTACTCCTTGCTGTAGCTACATAGTACATTCCGCCCACCTCGAACCCTCTTCGAGATACGAAATTGAAGTAAGATACCGCCTTCAATCCTCGATAATGTCAAGCACCGTGCGGGTCTTCGAAGATGAGGAGCAGGTGAAGAGGTTTTTAGAGACCGTGGGGAGTTTTCCCAATCCCAGAGATTGATAACCGTGAAGAAGAAGAAGTTGCGGACATCCCGTAGGACAAGCTGAAGAGAAAATAGCCGGTCACGCATTCCTGCACTCGAAAGGGAACGTCATTCCCGAGGGCCGTGGTACCTTTGAGAGACTGCTCGATAAAGATGATGTCCCATTACGTGCCCAAACAAAATGGTGACCGAGGATCGGCCGAAGATCTCAATCTGGGTACGAAAGAAGATCCAAAGATTGTGAAGCTCTCGAAAGAAAGTTCCGAGATGAATACGCATAGTCGTACTCAAAAAGTCTGTTTCAAAACTACAAAGACGTCTTTGCTTGGTCATATCAAGATTTGAAAACCTTTGATGTCGAGCGTGATGCAAAGATAAAATTCCATTTAGAAGACGGATGCAAAACCCCACAAGCAAAAGCTCGCACTGATTAATCCCCTGCGTGCTACCCTCGATTGAGCAAGAAATAAAAAAGTTACCGAAGGCTAAAATTATAGTGCCACTAAGGTATTCTAAATGGGTGGCCAATTTAGTCCCGCACGCAAGAAGAATGGTGAAATTAGGTTGTGTGTGGATTTCGAAACTCGAACAGGGGCATCTCTAAAAGACAACTATCCACTCACCAAAGATGGATCATATTCTGCAAAAGGTGGTAGGGCCTCTAGAATGTCCATGATGGATGGGTTCTCTGCCATAATCAAGTGGGTCGTATTCCGGAGGACCAGTAAAAAGACAACTTTCACCACGCCCCGGGGGACATTTATGTATGCCAGGATGCCATTCAGACCGATCAATGCGTGGGCTACGTTTCGAGAGCGATGGACATAACCTTTGTTGGAGAACAGATAAGTTTCTCGTGGTGTACCTAGATGATATAACGAGTCTTTTTCAAAGGATGATGTCGAGCACGTTCAGCATTTGCGAAGACCTTTGAGAAATGCGAGAGGTATGGACTCTCTCTTAACCCTCAAAAAATATTTCTTTGCATTAGAAGAGGGTAAACTCCTAGGACATATAGTAACTAAAGATGGGGTCAAAATCGATCCTAAAAGGGTGGAAGCTATAAATCTGTATATCCCTCCCCGTAAACAAGAAAGAAGTATAGGTATTCCTAGGGCGGATCAATTTTCTCGAAGATTCATTCCCAACTATGTCGAAATAGTTAGACACATCACAGACATGTTAAAGAAGGATAATGAGGTAAAATGGGCACTTAGTCAAGGCGAGGCCTTTTTCCGAGATCAAGACTGCGTTTAGCCGAAGCTCCCCGTGTCGGCAAAGCCTCGACTTCACCGAACCCTTCATGATTTTCTCTTTGCATCACCTCACACGGTGCGTGTGGGTCCTTCTACGTAAGAATGGGGATGGGTATGAGCAACCCATTGCTTTCTTTAGTCAAGTCCTTCATGATGCAGTAGCTAAAATACAACATACCTGGGAGAAGCAAGCTTATGCCCCGGTAAAGTCCTTAAAGGAATTTCGCATGTACATTTTACAATCTCATGTTATCTGCTTTGTACCCACAAGCAGCAGCTAAGGACATCCTCGTGCTGGAGACGATGAAGGCGGACGCGGGTGGATTGCGAAGATACAAGAATATGACCTGGACATAAGACCCACCAAGTTAATTAAAGGACAGGGGGCTAGCAAAGATTTTATCGAAATCGAACCACCAAGCTCCGGGCATCCACTTATCCATGATCGCAGGGTGAAGCATCCGAGGAAAACGGACAGGAGACAAGAGGTGGAAATGGCTACTCAAAAAATACAGATATGAAGTATCTCACTAGCCTCTCGGTACAAAGAAATTGTTGAATACCTCCCCGACACTCACCCTGCCCACCCACTGTGATAAGTCCAAATACGGAGCCTTGAGGCTTAAATCTCGAAGTATGTCGTAGCTAATGGTCAATTATATTGGAGAGATCCTTCGAGATGGACTACTGTTATGTCTCATCGAAGGGGAGGTAGGGAACATCATAACTCGAATTCCACGAGGGGATCTCGTGGAGGGCATTACACCTGGGAGGAGCACGACTGCGTAAAATTTTGAAGGCCGGTTTCTGCTCGGCCTAAACTATTTGGAGATGTCCTCACTTGGGTCGAGCATGTGACAAAATGCCAAAAGTTTGCTGAGAAAACGTAAGCTAGCGGCTCTACCCCCGATCCGTGCACGTTGAAGAGCCTTTCAAGCAATGGGGTATTGACTTCATAGGTGAGATCCACCCACTCCTCCAAAGGGCAGGGCACAAATGGATTTTTAGATCACATGCGATTACTTCACTAAGTGGGTAGAGGCCATTCTGCACGAAACGCCACAGTAATCACTGGTGATCATAAAATTCATAGAAGAGAACATCATTTCCAGGTTTGGATGTCCTCGCCAGATAGTCACGAACAATGCCCAAGCTTTCAAATCGCTAAAATGGTGAATTTTTTGTCGCGAATATAACATCACTATGGGCCACTCTCACGACTTACTACCCACGGAAATGGTTTGGCCGAATCATCTAACAAAACGCCGGTCGAGCTCTTAAGAAGACAATAAATGAAAATCGTAGAAACTGGGACTCCCAACCGAAATTTGCTCTAGGGCAAACGAATAACCAAGATAAAGGGCAACGGGAAAATCTCCTTATGAACTAGTATACTGACGAGCATTCGTATTCCCCTATACGCTAGCTTTACATTGTCCGTTTCATGCGAGAAACCCGGGAAGAACCGGATGGTATGACGAGAAGAATCAATCGGCTGATTGAACCGGAGGAAACGCGTATTCAGAGTGAACCGTAGCTTGTGGATTACCGGGAGAAGATGAAAGAGTTGTTTGATCAAGACACATAAAGGATAGAAAGGCTGCAGGGTGGGAGACTTAGTTCTCGTGTGGGATGTACGAAGGGCCGATAAAGGCAAGCATGGTAAATTTGACCCCTCGTGGTTCGGCCCCTTCAAGATTGCGGAGCAGGAGGAAATAATACATTTAAGTTGGAGAATTTACAGTGAGATTCGCTGAAGCCCCCAGTAAACGGGCAATTCCTCAAACCATATTTCCAATTCTCAAGTAGGATCGAAAAGGCCTCGATCAGTATTATATTGTATATTAGTTGTCGTTTTCATTTTCTTATCATAGATTATGCATGTGTCATGATGATCCGTACAGAGCGTAGCTCCAAAAGCCGAAAAGTGTTGTTCAAAGGAGATGTACAGCGGTGCCCACGTAGTTCTCGTACACGTTCGGGGATAAACGTGCCGTCCCCCGTGGAGCCAATGTTGTTTAACCCTTAGCATTAGCCACAGGAGTACCAATAGGGTGAACAGGCCTCACATTAAAGTTTTATATCAAGTGGCAAGTATTAAAATTAAATCTGAGTCGAAAAAAGAGAAAAGGTGGTGAAGCACACATATATTGAAACCAATGGATAAACAGGACTAAGCTGTGAAAAGGCGGAACAATAATGAACATCTAACACAAAAAGTAAAGGGGACGCGGCATGGTATGTCAACCCGTATTATTGAAAAGGGCCCTCGGGCTATGTACGACGACGTATGGAGTAAGTCCGAGGGGGTCGAGCCGCGGGAAAGGGACGAGACCCCTTACCCCCGCGGACTTGCAACACGTGGCATGGTAAGATCTCACGGTAGGGAAAGATTGGCAAGGGTGGGCCGCGGGATGTGATCTCGTGGAAAAATAAAGATGGGCCCGCGCAGGAAGAAAGGCAAGTGTTAGTCCGCAAGAAAGGGAAATTATGTGTCGTAAAGATTGGACTGCGTACGTGGGATAAAAGGTGAAAGGTAAGTCTAGTAGGGTCAGTCGGGTACTAAGACCCATACCATAGTAGTTAAACCCGACACGAGGCGCCACCTACACCTTGATATACCCAATCCCCACGCGCCACGTGTCTCGTTGTCGCGTGTCCTTACGACACTTGCCCCCGCCACGTCTTACTTACCCGCCTTTTCACCCAGCGATCTCACCCCAATGGTAACAATCTCCCGTTTTTCTCTCCGGAAATCGTCACGGGTCGTTTTCTACGGCAAATGTCAGAGTGGGGAAGAACGCCGGTATATCCAAGTCATTGTCACGGTTCCCCCTCGTCGCTTTCCCGAGCATTGTCACCCTCCCGTTCGGGTATTCCATTTTCCGTTTTCCCTCTTTTCCTTTCTCTTTTTCGAAATTGTTGATTGTCCGCCATGGGAAGAGGAACGCCCAAGAAAAACGAACCTCGAAACCCCCGACTTCCATGAGTCCGTGAAACCCCCCGAGTTTTGAACCCCTCCGTGACTTACAGAGCGGGTATCTGCGACCCCAAGTATCCTTTTGACATACGCAGTATCAAGCCTGTCTGCTTTGATCGCCACCGCAAAAATGCCGACCATTTTCGAGTTGTCGCGTCCGGCTTCTATCACTATATCACTCCCTAGTGTCCATTCCCCGTGTCGTATTTCATCGTCCGGCTCGTGGACTCCTATGATGTACATCGTGACGCCTTCGTTTCTCCCTGTGGAAACATAGTCTTTTCCCTTTCCCCCGAGGTTATCGGGACAGGGCCCTCCGTTTCCCTTCCAATGACACATACTTCCGCTCAAAGATGAAACCTCTGCTCACTCGGGTCCCGAGTCAAGACGCGTGCCTTCTGCCAGCGTGTCTCCTCCAAAGATCCGTAACTGCCTCAACTCGCAGAGACTCATGACATTTCAGGTTTATTCTACAACATATGGCCTAAATGGCCTTCTTACTTTCATTTTGTTATGTTTTTAAAATTCGAGTGGGTTGTTTTTTCCCCCACTCTCGCATTTTTACTTTTACATCAAACATTGGTCTATGTTCTGTTTTGAAATCGGCCCGTGGCTCGTTTACGCATGATGGAAGGGATCATGTGCCCCATCATGGAATTTTCTGCTCGTTTTGATAATGACCGGTAACAAATTTTGTCATGCGAAGAAGATATTTCCCGAAATATCTTCTCGCTCGAAAAGGTAAAAGGAATCCCTATATAAGACTGAGAAAAGAAGTAAACAAAGGTTCCAATTCTCCGTAAAAATTGATCGTGTAAGGATTTCCTATGTGTATGTTTTGTGAAGACTCGGATACAAATGTGAAGAGTCCGTCGGGTCTCAATGATAAGGAGCTTCATTTTAATAAAGATTCCGGACTTGGTGTTATGGTAGTGTGTGTTTCTCTCTTGCTCGTTGCAATGTTGTGTTCCATTCATCTATATTCATTTTTCTAGTATTACGCTCCGGAATGCGAGTATCCCTTGTCTTTGATATAAACTTATCGCACCGGTACTTATATCATTAGCTTTCGATACTTTAAAATGGCTCGGGAGTAATGCATTGTTTCATTTTCAACTCACCCGTATCTCCCGATATTATATCGTTATGAAATGTTATTGGCTAGAGTTCTCGCATGTATGGATTCTTAACTATTTAAGCCCGTCATATACTACGAAGTTCTTCTTTAGTAACATCTTTTTGACTAGCTTGATATCTTCTTCTTGCTATACATCTCTACGATCGCCTCTTATATATATACATTTTCTACCATATATCATGAATCTGCCCGGTTTATAATGAGTTTGTCTTAAAATTGTCCGATGCATCGGCTCGAGTGTAGCACTACGTCCCTGTTCGATGATACTCTTAATGCATCAAATTATCGAGAGTTTTGGTCCCACTCTAGTGTTATTTTTTGTTTCCAAAGGAATTGTGTGAGAGCTCCGTCATGTTAAAGTGCCGAAAGTGGTATTTAATCCTCTCGCTCTCTACACAATAATAAGATGTCCTAGGCACTGGTCTATAACAACTCTAGGCTGTCTCTAGGAGTTACAACAGAGTACATGTCCCATGACCTTGGTCTTATATTTTTTTTTTTACATACATTTTTACTAGGTTTGTTATAGAACCATCCCCCTTGGGGGAACATCGTCCTCAGTGTTCAATGATACCTACAGACAATAAGACCACTGAAAACCAAAACATACTGCCTATGGAGCTTTATAACACAACCCATTGTAGTATTTACAATGATCACTGTTAAAACATGACAAACACACCATTTACTGGAGTTTTATAACAAAGCTCATTACGATATTTACAATGGAAACAACATATACTCATACACATTTTCTTCAACCAACAAATAATCATACTATCTATGGAGATTTATAAATCCAACTCCTTGTAATATTTACAATAATATACACCTATATACAAATGCACATTTTCTCAACCAAAAAACAAAAGGATAAGATGCCTGCATCCGCAACAAGGGAATCCAAAGGTTCACACCTCCACCCTCAAAGTAATACCAGGATTCATATCCTTCCCAGGAAGTCCAAAATCCACTGCCAAAGTCAAAAATGCATCTAATGTCCAATGCTACAATCTTGCACTATTGTCCTCTTAGTGAATAGTTTCTAGCTCATTGTCCCAGGGAACACTCCAAATGTGCATATGATTTCATATGGAAATACTAATGACTAAAAAAATTCATCCCCAACCTTCCCTTCTTTGCTACACAGTTCCTTGGGAAATCCGGTCACCCCCTTCCATGCAATCACACACCTTCCAAGTTTCGATGGCACCCCTATCTTAGGAAGTCCATCCCTTGGAAAGGTTTCCTCACATCAGAAGGTCCAAAAACCAAGTCATATACCTACCTCAAAACCACCATACTGGTAATAACATTCTCATGGAAATCAATGGACACTATTGGGCACGAGTGTCCCACAATGGCCCTGCTCCTAGAGTGCTTTACCAGCGTACTACTGCATGTTTCAATTCCTTTTGCTACTGCTACTAATTCTTGTAGTCGGTTTCAACCACCCAAACAAGAATTTCCATGCTTTCCTGTACCAAGCACATAATTCCCATTAGACTAAAAAATAATTGAAATAAACTCAAATCATACCTCATTGGTAGCTCGTCAACAAGGTACACTTCGAATCTTGTTCACTTCTTGTCACAATAAGTCAAACTAGTTGTTTGATAAATCATCATGTATAAACACATCACATCCGGTTAGCTCAAAACACAACCATCATAAATCAAAATCATATATTACATCTAACCATCATAAATCATATGTAACCATCATAATTTAGAATCATAAATCACATGCATAATAAAAATGAAATAAAATACTGATACTTATCATTTAGTCGAACCTTAACTTCTACCTTTATCCTTTCCGTACACACACCGGATCGGTTTTCACGCTCAACAACCACCCAATTCCTTTTCTTCAACCACGTGCACATACACATAGTGTAAATCACACACATACAACCACACACAACATGCAACACCATGCAATACACACACCCACACCCAGCACAAAACACAACACATACACCTACACAAAGCGTATGACACCACACAATACATACACTTACACTTGATGTACAACACAACACATACATCTGTATCTGATGTAGAAAACCATACATACATCTATATCTGATGTACAACACCACACAATACATGTACCTACACTACATATAACACAACAAATACACATGTCACGATACCACAAATACACAATGCACATACATAGTATCACATGCCTGCAACACAACATGTACGACATGCACACAATACCACATGTACACTAGTACCATATGTACAAGATGTACAAAGTACCACCTACACAACATGTGCACAACATCACATGTACACGACATCACTTTCACAACGTGTACACATTGCCATATGTACGCCACAACACCTCTACAATGTGTACACAATATCACATGTACATAGCACCACATGCATGACATGTACATGACACCACATGTACACAATGCCATATGCACGAAATGTACACAAAACCACCTGCAAAGAGTACCGCATGCACAACATGTACACAACATCACATGTACAATCATGCACACAACACCAATGTACATAGCACCACAGGTACAACATGCACACAACACCATATGTAGATAGAAATGCGTATACAACATGTACATAGCACCATATGTACACAACACCACATATACAACATGTGCACAACGCCACATATCCAACATGTGCACAACACCAATTGAATACAACATCACATATCCAACATGTACATAGAACCATCTATACCCAACACTAACATATGCAATATACACACAACACCATATATATAACAGGCACAAAAAATCATATGTACACAATACTATGTATGTTACAGGTACACATCACCATAGATGCAATCACTGAATATACAACATGCACATCATATACACAACAACAATACCACACATCTAGAGACCACACTGTCTCTACCAAGAAGCTTTCTTTCAATGTATTTCCACTATCCATGATTATCCTAGCATGTCACAGATCACATTACTTTCATTCCATTGATGTATCTCTCAATATTACTTGTCCATAACATAAAAATAAGCATAGTATAAACACATAATATCAACTCATATCCACATGATATTGACCTCATAATTTTTTTCGATGTTACTCTTCCCACTTGATTCCCCATAAGACTAGTAATATGATCTTCATGCCATTCACCTGCATAAGCAATCATTCCTCCACAAGAATGTTTCATGACAACCCTGTCAGATAGTGACATAGATACATAGATACATACATATATATAATCATTAGCATAAAACAACCATGATCCCGTCAGATGATGACATACATACATACATATATACATATAAACATTAGCATAAAACAATCATGATCCCTCACGATCGTGTCAGAAAACTTTATACATACATATATATACATCTATATATATATACACACACACATGTGAACACTATCATAAAACAATCCTAACGATCCTATCAGTCAATGATATACATACATACATATATGCATATATAAACATAAACATAATCATAGCCATAACAGACTTACCAAATATCGTAAGGTCAAGGTTAAGAGAACTTCATTTATCTATGCAAAATATGCACCACATTAAGAACCACAGTTCCCAACATAGCCAAGGCATATAACACCTCAGATTCATTTACTTTACCTTACCAGTTACCTTTCCCATGTTAGTACTGCCACCATACATTTACAACAATGGACCTAACCAGTCCAACTGGATGTCATATTCTTACCTTCCACTGCCCTTATACATGAACTGACCTTCATATGAGTCTTACATTACCGATCAGGTTCCTTTCATCCCTTGCTGAGCTTCCTTAACTTCCTCCTTCCCTAACCAATTCCCAAGACCCTCAAAACATAAAGGCAAGAACAAGAAACAAACAAGAAGAAAACCATGAAAACGAATACAATATGACACCACAAACAATGTGGTATGACCATACAGTAAACATAAACAAAATTGCAAATCAAGTAAAAAAAAATCACAAAGTACCAAAAGAAAAAAATGAGCAACAAACACCATGACTCAATCCCCATGGATTCCCAATACTTCCAAAGAAAATCTCAACCTGAGGCAATCCCCTTCATCATAATGTCGTAAACACATAATTGTTAGTGTATAAATGGATATAAAATACACTAGTTATCTTACTTTGTTGTGCCAAGCACACTACCTTGTAACCAAACACATCAATGTCATCTCTCAAGGGACTCCAATTCCTTGATGGATCCAACTATAACTAGAAACTAGCTGATACCTATAGCACATATCTGCATAATGTCAGACAAAATCAATGTTAAGAAGACTTCATGTATGCAAATAACTCATTATTTTGGAATTAGTGTTTCCAAAAATAGCCAAAGAAATTATTTCCCAATTCCTTTCTTTTACCTTTTTCCTTACTGCAATTGAGTCTTTATTATGTGTTATCGTATCACATAATTGTTAGTTATATAAGCAAATCAAATATTATCTTGTCATGCTAATACCAAGCATATTGTCCTGCACTGTTCATGCATGTCAATCACATGTTCCAAATATCAAGAAATCATATCTATTAACTAAAATTAGCCTCCACCAATACTAACAACCATGGCATAATCAACAACCATCTCACATTCATCAGTTATAATACATAATGCTAAAACTATCACCTACTTGCACTAAGGTACATATAAGTTATCTCAACATATAATGTGTTAGCAAGGAAAATTTTAGGGGCTAATATTCGCAGGTTGGCTAATTTTCCATGTTTTTTACAAAAAAAAGATTTACCAATATCCATTTTTTCTAAAAATTATTCGCCCACATTTTATAGTATAAAATTATTTTACCTTAAAAATCACCAAAAAATGATATAGACTAATACAAAATCATTATAAATCTAAATATTTTTACAAAAATATTTCCAAACATTTTACAATTTACATATTAGGGACTATTAATATTCGCCAAGGTTTCTAAACTTTAAGATAAACTTCCATCCTTAAAATTTTCCTTGTGTGTTAGTAAAACCATATTAAAATAAAATCATTTCTTCAAGCAATCTTATAGGCACATACTCATATCATGCCTTTAATCAAACATTAAAAAATAAAATATACGGTGTAATCAAACAGTCAAGCACCAAGTTTATGGCATAAGCAAACTCATACCTTAATGTATCTTAGGGTAGGATATCTTGTCTGCATAATCAATCTAGATTAGCATCATATAACTTCACAACACATCAAATCAAACATAATTAAGGTCACGATATCCATAACAATGACTAGCTAACATGTTCACATCATAAGCTCATAATCCATTGTCATTCATGCATAACAATCACATGTTCACATTTTGTCTTGATTAGTACAACACACTATCATAATTAGGTCAAATCATACCTGAATGTCATAACCCTAACCAACATCATAAGAAAATCCAAATTATCATGATACATATAACATCAAGATATTAATAGAATAACCTTAATCGTCAAGTTAACTAACATATAACAACAAGAAGTTAACATATACCATACTCATCAACATATAACATAATCATAAAGTTAACTATAATATAACATTCAACAAGTTAACATATAACATACTTATCAAAAAAATATAACATTATCATCAAGTTAACTAACGTAAAACATCAACAACAATGCATATAATAATACATTACTATCATTCATGACTATTCGACACACGTTCATATGACCACATTGATTCACTAACATCTAACATGCATGTAACCACAACAACAATAAAATAAAAAACATGTATATAACCCTAATGAATATAACAATCCATTAGCTAACATATTTTCATGTCAATAATACAATACCTGTATCACATCCTTCTCTTACCCCAAAGTCTAGTGATGCAACTTCACTTTGATGATTTTCATCTCCTACTCTATCTCAACCATCACATTAGCATCATCACATATCAACAACATCATGATGACATAACTACATACAATGACCTCATAATGCATAACTAACCTATTATGCATACATAAACATAACCATAAAAATGCATGTACACCAACCTATAGACACTGACATGCATAACAAATACATAAATGACATACACTCATGATGACCACGTCTAATCAAAAACACCATCAAATTTCACATGGAAATACAACTACAAATATTACCAACGCTATGGATATGCAGTAAGCACATAGACCACAAGCATAAGGAACACATATGCATTTGACATGAATGCACGACCAACGCACACCACCCATCCAATCCAAGGGGTGAACCATGCTTTGATACCAGTATGGTTTCCATTCTCTTTATGTGACATCTGATACCACAAAGAGAATGGAACTCGCTCTGATACCACTATGTAACACCCTCCTCCCACATCTACCCAAGTAACCGACCAACCGGGGTAAAGATGTGACGAAGGGTTACTATGATCTGATTCAAGCTCCTAGGTCACCTTAAGGAAGTGGAAGCAACACCACACAACAACACAAACCTTCTGCATATACTACAAGACACCCAAGAGCCATCTGAACCTTCTAGGAGGCTAACCTCTAATCCAACCTGACCTTTTCATCCATAAATTCCCTAGTCTCTTGCTTTACATAGGCAAGAGTGTGACTATAAACCTCCAGTCGCATGCACAACATGGGTATGCATGAAAATGGGGACTTTTCCCAGTAGTTATGAGCCTACGACCTCAATTTTTGTGCCACTTTTTTAGGGCCAGAGCTCAAGTCACTTCCCAGAAATCCATGACACTTTCAAAACTAAAATATAACAAAAGAATAATGATGTAAATTCAAACACTTGAATAAGGAATTGACTGGACCCCTACTATCCATGACATGCATTTTGTCAAACATGTCACAAATATGTAATCTACATGTTTAAACAACATATCTGAGCATAGGGGCCTCATACTTATCTGAGAATCCCTAAGAAGCATTGTTGCTTCATTAAATTAAATTAATTTTCATCTACTTGGTCATAGATACATTTTTCATTCATTTACAAATAAAAACATGTTGAGAGCCATACATCGTTACTTACATTGAACACATTCATAACCAACATATAAAAAACAGAAATGATCTAGGAGGATCTTGCATCAGTTCATATCGACAGGGATCCAGTATCATCTTCAGTTCTCCAGTGTTCCGGATGAAAGAGTCTTCGATTTATTTTAGTGCATGGTACAAGTGATTTCATAGCAAGGGAAAATGTTAAATATTTCATGTCAAATGTAACTATGGTGGAAAGAGTGGATGTAAAATTTATATGTTGTAACTAGGTTGTATGTTGAAGAACCTACATGACAAAACCTAAGTAAAAGGTGTCAAAAACCTATGCTAAGGTGGTGTTTGACTTATGGTGTTCAAGACCTATCATTAAACCTAAGCCGTTAATCCTAAGAGTGAAACCTAAGTTCTAAACCATATAGTGCAAATGTTATAAAGATATTTTGGAAAGTTATGTAATAAACTATATTATAAAACAATCTTAACCGTAGGGTTAATCATTGGGTGGATTTTTAGCACATGTGAACACAGTCAGATAGACATCGGTTTGAACACTGTGTAGTTTGGAAGACCGCCGGAAGACCATCGCCAAGATGTAAAGCTATCACATGGAAAATTGGCCGCCAGCATGCCGGAACTGCCAGAGCCTGACCGCTGATGTGGCAGTCAGTGGTTAGACCACCAGTCACATGCAGCTAGTTAACTACTGTGTCGTTTGCAGAACTGTCGGGGTATAATTTTAATATATGGTTTATTTTGGGTTTTGAAATGAATGCGCGCAGTTTTAAAACTAACCACCATGCCACCTAATTCCTAAGGTGTTACATTTTTATTGCATCGAGAGGTATCATCACATTTGTTTGTAAAACCATATGCTATGTTAAGCCCAAGTGGCCCGAGATGAACCTTGGACCAATGTTATTTAAACTTAACCATTACTCATGATGAGGAAGGGAGAGTGTTTTTGAAGGCTTGTATTCAAAATTTTGTAAAAGAGAGGCAATTTTCTTTCAGGTGTATCTTGGTCGTCCGGAGGCGGAATTGGGCACTGAGATAGGTGTTGGAAAGATAGGAGGGAGAGATTTATATTGACAGAGACTAGAGGTGCCTGCAAGCATGTTCAATCTGGTGAATTTTTGTGTAAATACTTACTTGGATCATTACTTAATAAAACAGATGACCATATTGAAAGCGGACCCGAAGACAGATTTCGTAATATTCTTTTTTTTGTCTTCTATCTCTTTTATTTGATGCAAATTCATGTTTGATTGTGATTCTTAAGTTCTGGGTTAATTCATAAAATCAATTACTTTCCTTCAGTATTCCACACTAAGCGATTAAGTTAACAATCAATTCCATTTGGAAAATATTCAGTCCTATTTCCAATCATATATTTTGGTATCAGAGCAGGTGTGTTTTGTAAGATTTTTTCCAGTGAATGTTAACCAGGTCCAGGTTGTGACGTGGAGAAGGAACGCTCGAGGAGATAGACCCAGAATTTGGAAATCGGTAAGTCGCTCAACAATCGACAATGGGAGGGTCTGATGCAGGTGAAAATCCTGAAGTGAAGGTCATGGGCAATGAACATATTCGGAATTTGTTTTTGAACATGCAACAGATGTTGGGAGAACTCTATGAAGATAATAAGGCGAGAGATGCAACTTCATCTTCGAAAGCAACGAAGAAGGAAAAGGGAAGAGGAAAAGATGATAAACCTCCTTCTCCTCCATCATCTTCATCGCCTTCTTCTTCTTCTTCTTCTTCTTCCAGTTCAAATTTTGAAACATGAAAGAAACCTCAGAAATCATCTCTTTTTAAACTTTATGTAAAATTTGAACTACCTATTTATGATGGCGAAATGAATCTTGAAAATTTAGATAACTAGATTAAATAGTTAGAAGTGTATTGTAGAATTCAGAAAATTTCTGATGAAAGAAAAAAAATTCAGTTAGCTACACCTATAATGGGGGGGGAAATTTGGTGGGAAAGTAAAACTAAAGTATATTTAAAGCAGAAAGGTAAATTAATCTCTTCGTGTTATAAGTTTTTAAAAGCTCTTAGAAAACAATTCTATGCCTTGGGATACATTCAAAAAGTTGTTATTGAATGGAAACATTTGAGGCAAGGTAAAGGGAAGAATGTTTAGGAGTTTACTCAGGAGTTCAAGAAGAAAGCTTTGGCGCTTGATATTCCATTAGATACATGTGAAACTTTATTAAAGTACATTGGTAGTTTAAATTCTTGTTTACAACATATGTTATTGATGTTTCATCCCACTGACTTTGATGAAGTGTGTATTCAAGACATACATATTGAATCAGGTGGAAAACCGTGTAAGTTTTCATAGAAAGCATCCAAACAATTGGAAATCAAGGATTCAAAAGACAGAAAGAGGAAGAGTAGTTTGAAGGGAAAGAAAACAATGACAGCTCAGAAAATATTGAAATACGTACTTGTACTCACTGCCAGAGAATTGGACATGATGAAGCGAGATGTTGGAAACTTCACCCATAACTCGTACCAAAGAAGTTCCCAAAAAATAAAGGTGAAAATAAGGATAATACAACAATACAACAAGACTTGGGCTCTGACTTAGGTGATGAAAGGAAAATAATCGCAATGGTTTTGACAGGTAAAAGTTTTGACGCTAGTTCAAGTTCTAGTACTTTTGCATCTTCTTCAAACATAAATCATCTGGATGAGGATAAAAGAGTTTAATTATTTGACATAAGGGCAACTTCTAGGCACACAAAAATAGATACATTATTTGACAGTGGATCACAGGAAAATTTAATATCTGAAGGATTAGTTAATAAATTGGGTTTGGAGACACAGAATCATCCAAGACCATACCCATTAGGTTGGCTAAAATAAAAGACTCAGATTAATGTCACAAAGTAGTGTTGTTTAAAATTTTACATCATAGCTAATTACATTGATGAAGTGGAATTAGATGTGATTCCATTAGACATATGTGGAGTAGTGCTAGGAAGTCCTTATCTCTATGATCGTGACGTTGTGTTTCATAGGAAAGAGCATAAATATCACCTTAAGAAAGATGGGATTGAATACATTGTCAGGGCACATAAAATCAAAACACACTTGGATTTAGTTACTGCTAATCAGATGAAGAGGCTAATAAATTCAAGTAAAAGATATGTACTCATGGTTGTAACAGAACAACATAAGGATCAACATGATTCTTTTTCAGGTTATGAATCTCATTTTAAATAGAGTTTGGTTAAAGTGGTATATTCTTTTCAAAGTATATTTAAAGAACCAAAACATCTATCTCCTAAATGGGAAATACAACATGAGACACACTTGATGTCTGATGCCCCTCTTCCTAATGTCGGAATGTATCACATGTCAGTCATAGAGAACAAAGAAATAAAGAAACAAATCCAAGAGTTTTTTTAAAAAGGCTTCATTCGACCAAGTTCATCTCCATGTGGTTCACCCATAATTTTGGTTCCTAAGAAAGACGGGACATGGAGAATGCGTGTCGACTTTAGGGCCTTAAACAAAATCACAATCAAGAACAAGTATCCTCTTCCCAGGATAGATGATTTACTTGACTAGTAGAAAAATGTTGTCTATTTCACTAAGTTGGATTTTCGTAGTGGGTATCATCAAATTCGCATTGCAGAAAATGACATATGGAAAACTGCACTTCAAACTAGGCAGAGGCTATTTGAATGCTTAGTGATGCCTTTTGGTTTGTATAATTCTCCAGCAACATTCATGTGGGTTATGAAAGATGTATTCCATCCATACATTGATAAATTTGTCATAAACTACTTAGATGATATCCTGAATTTCAGTTCCAGTATGGAAGGTCATGTTAGGCATGTTAAACAGGTCTTCGGAGTGTTGCAAAGGGAAAAATTGTACCTTAAACTGTCCAAATGTGAGTTTGGGAAAACTTTATTGATTTATGTTGGTTACATAGTTGGACGTGGTCATTTGAAAATAGATCTAGCTAAAATTGATGTGATTGTTAAGTGGCCAAGACCACAGAATGTGACTGGAATTAGGAGTTTTCTAGGTGTAGTTCAATATTGGAGTAAATTCATTTCTCAGTTTTCTTTGATTGCATCACTATTACATGATTTAACAGGTTCTAAAGTTTCCTTTTAGTGGGGAGGGAAACAACAAAAAACTTTTGATACACTTAAGTAGAAAATTGTCATAGCACCAAGCTTAGCTTTACCAAATCTTCAACAGTCATTCGAAATTGAAACATATGCTAGTGGTTATGCAATGGGTGCAGTCTTACTTCAAAAAGGGAAACCTATTTGTTTTCATTCAGAAACTTTTTCTAAGGCAGTTGCAAATTATCCGACATATTATAAAGAATTGTTTTCTTTGGTTGAAAGTGTTAAGAAATGGAAACACTACTTAATGGGTAAGGAAACAGTGATTCACACAAGTCAGCAGCCACTTCATTACCTTCAGTCTTAGAATAATTTCCAAAAATTTCGCCATTACAGATGGATGGGATTTATTTAGCAATTTCACTTAGTAATTAAGTACAAGAAAGGTGTAACTAACAAAGTAGCTGATATGTTGGCTAGACCATATTTGAATGCTTCGGTAGTGATGTAGAATAGTTCTTTAAACCTTGAAAGTTATTTAGAACAATATAGTACAGATGTTGATTTCAAAGATATTTATGAATCACTAGCTCATGGTACTTAGGTGGAAGAAGTCAATTTTCATGTTCATGACAGGTTGTTATGTCATTTGGGTAGGTTGTGCATACCACATACCAAATGGGAAAATTTTATTCGGGAAGCACATTCTTCTCGCATTTCAGGACATTTTGGTGTAATCAAGACAATGGTGCAAATTCAAAGGTATTGCTACTGGCATTGCATGTATGAAACAATTGTTAAGTACATTAAAGGATGTATTATGTGTTAGACAAGAAAACCAAGAAATCAATAGATTGGCTTGTATATGCCACTTCCATTTCCTTCACGACCATGGGACATCATATCCATGAACTTTATTGGAGGACTTCCTATGTCTAGGAGAGGGCATGATTACATTTATGTCGTGGTTGATCGTTTCAGCAAGATGTGCATTCTTATTCCATGCAAAAAGCAAGTGACTAATGAATAGGCTACACAGATGTTCTTTCAACATGTATGGGTTCATTTTGGGTTACCTACTTCTATCATTTCCGACCGAGACACTCTCTTTGTCAGAGATTTTTGGTCCACTTTGTGGGGACTCATGGACACAAAGCTGAAGAAGAGCACAACTTTTCATCCGCAGATCAACGAACAGACGTAAGTGTTGAACAAGATAGTGATACATATTCTCTGAGGTTACTGCAACAAACATCCTAAGTTGTGGGATGAATCTTTACTTTATGTGCAACATGCTTACAACCGAGCCTTACATTCTTCGACTAAGCGATCGCCATTTGAAACATGTTTTGGGTATCTGCCAAAGTCACCAATGGATTTCATGTTTGGTGAAGAAGATAAGGTGGATGGACACAACGATTCAAATAAAGTAGTTAAGTTCATTCAACAGATACAACAGATACATGAAGCAGTGCAAGATCAGTTAGAGAAGAGTCAAGCCAAGTAAAAAATGCGTCATGACAAGCATTGAGTGGATCATCATTTTTAGGTCGATGATTAGGTATGGTTATATATCAGTAAAGACAGGTTGAAAGGGGAAGGTAATAAACTGAAACCCGTTAGATATGGTCCTTTCAATATTGTGGAAAAGATTGGAAATAATGCATTTTAGTTAGATTTACCTCCTTACATGCGTATTTATTCAATTGTAAATGTAAAAAATCTGAAGTTGTATGAACCTTCGAAGATCATTGATCCAAAGGAAGATAAATAGATTATTACTGTTGATGATTTGGCACCTGAGTATATGAATGAGTTGTAGGAATATACCATCTTGGACAGGAAAGTTTGCACTTCAAGGTGTGGAGATGTTGAATATCTTCGAGTGGGACTCAAGGGCATGAATCCTAGCAAGGCGAGGTGGATGGAGATCAGAAGAGTGAGGGAGTTTTACCCTCACCTGATATCTGCATAAATCAAACTTTTGATGGTCCAAAAGATTTCAAGTGGAGAGGATTGATCCATGAGGATATTGCATCAGTTTAGATCGACAAGGATCTAATATCATCTTCAGTTCTCCAGTGTTCTGGATGAAAGAGTCTTCGATTTATTTTGGTGCATGGTACAAGTGATTTCATAGCAAGGGAAAATGTTAAATATTTCATGTCAAATGTACCTATGGTGGAAAGAGTTGATGTAAAAGTTATATGTTGTAACTAGGTTGTATTTTGAAGAAACTACATGACAAAACCTAAGTAAAAGGTGTCAAAAACCTATGCTAAGGTGGTGTATGAATTATGGTGTTTAAGACCTAGCACTAAACCTAAGCCATTAATCCTAAGAGTGAAACCTAAGTTCTAAACCATATAGCGCAAATGTTATAAAGACCTTTCGGAAAGCTATTTAACAAAATATATTATAAAACAGTCTTAACCATATAGTTAACCATCAGGTGGAGTTATAGCACATGTGAACACAGTCAGATAGACAATGGTTTGAATACCGCGTAGTTTGGAAGACCGCTGGAAGACTGTCATCGAGATGTAAATATGTCACAAGGATAGTTGGCCACCAGTGTGCCGGAATTGGCGGAGCCTGACCGCCGATGTGGCAATCAGTGGTTACACTGCCCGCCAGTCACATGGAGTCAGTCAACTACTCCACCGTTTGTAGAACCGTAGGGGTATAATTTTAATATATGGTTTATTTTTGGTTTTTAAATGAATGCACACAATTTTAAAATTAACCACCATGTCACCTAATTGATAAGGTGTTACATTTTTATTGCACCGAGAGGTATCATCATATTTATTTGTAAAATCATATGTTATGTTAAGTTCAAGATGCCGGAGATGAACCTTGGCCCATTTTATTTAAACTTAACCATTACTCATGATGAGGAAGGGAGAGTGTTTTTGAAGGCTTGTATTCAGAATTTTGTAAGAGAGAGGCAATTTTCTTTCAGGTGTATTTTGGTCTTCGAGAGGCAGAATTGGGCACCAAGACAGGCATTGGAAAGCTAGGAGGGAGAGATTTATGTTGACAGAGACCAAAGGTGCCTACCAGCACGTTTAGTCTAGTGAACGTCTGTGTAAAGACTTCCTTGGATCATTACTTAATAAAAAAGATGCCCATATTGAAAGCGGACCCAGAGACGTAGTCCACGAGGGATGAACTTCGTAATAAATGTTTGTTGTCTTCTATCTATTTTATTTTATTCAAATTAATGTTTAATTGTGATTCTTAAGTTTTGGGTTAAGTCATAAAATTAATTGCTTTCCTTCAGTCTTCCACACTAAGCGATCAAGTTAACAATCAATTCACTTTGGCCAATATTCAGTCTTATTTTAGATCTATTTCAGATCAAGAAATGACAAGCATAGAACAACCATTTAAGCCACATAATCTCAAGCATATTTACCCATCAATACAAGAGGAAAAGAGCTCTTCTTTCCATAACCAAAATGCAACCAATTTTGGGACTTCCACGTTCCACCTGACCATAGACATGGTTGAGCCAAATATCTCTTCATCGAGTCACCCCCATGCCATATTCCAAGCATGAATATTGGAACTCATAAAACTCATCAATAAAAACAAAAAAAGGTCTTAAAGAGGCCAAACCACATCAAACCTAAATCACTGATTCCACCTCATGGTCGGACATCACTAACCATCACCAGATTGGTCTCTACCCAAGCTGTCCAGGGCTCTAGAGAGTTTGTTCCAACCAAGGATTCCAAGACTAGTAACTAAACCCACGATTGTCATAGGGGTTGTAGAGCGTTTGTCCAACTAGGGTTTCAAGGACTTGTAACTCAACCCACCAAGGGCTTCCAGAGTGTTTTTCCAACCAAGGATTCCAGGAACTAATAACTCAACCCGCAACCAAAGGCACATGATAACCAACCAGGAAAAAATAAAATAAAAAATGAAATGAACCCACAACACCATGGCTATCCATGAAATGGCAAGGCTAGGAAAATCCATTATCAATCCAGGAAATTCTCCATGCCAATGACAGATCATGACCAAGAAACCACATGCATATGCCATGCATACAAAAAATAGCAAGAAACCATACATGCAACTCGATGCCTGCAAAGAAATTTAGTTGTAGCCACTGATCCTGGTGTCCTCTTGCACTTTCCTGTTTTTCCTTTGTCTTCTTGATCCAAAACCCAAGTATTCCAAACTCCTCCAAGGCTGCTCGAAGAAACTCTAAGTGTCCAAGAGTATGAGAGAGAGAGAGAATAGAATATATCTCCATCATAGAACTGAAAAAAGGTTTGAGCAAAAGCTTTCCAACTGATCCTTAGAAGCCTTTTTATCAACGAGGCCTCTAATTTCTTCATTTTCAATTATTTTCCTTCAATTTCCTCCTCACATGCAACCTGTGACATTTCACCTCTGTTTTGTCTTATTTTCCATTATTTTCATAAATATATGTTGATAAATGCCACTTTCCCTTTCCAAAGGCTTTTCCATTTCCTTTTCCAATTTCCTTTAGCCAGAATAAACCGAAGTGAACATCCACTATGATGTTTTTCCCAACATTTGGCTTGGAATACATGTCACGTGACCTTTATCTTATATATATATTTTTACATGAATTTTTACTAGGGTTGTTACAAGAAATAATTTCACACACACACACATATATTCCTTTCATAATATATCAAGGTTCAATTACTTAAAGGCCATCATGAAGAGAATTACATTAGGGGTCATATATGACCACAAAATAATAACCAACCGAGAAACATATAAATATGTTTATCAAAAAATAAAAAACAATGGATATGGTTGTCTCATAAATCTATTACATCATAGGCTTTAAGCCTTTGAAAAACTTACTTCCTGAATGGAGGAAATACTTGAAAAAAATAAGCAAGTTAACCAATAATACATTTAGGACTGAAAACCATGGAATCATGCTCTTGAACACAACATTCATGCTCAAGCATAGGAGGGAACCAAAGGTGCAGATCACTGAACTGGTAAACGATAGTTGAAACTCCCGTGAGAAAGAAGAAGATTTTAGAATATCCAAAAGGAAATTAAAATCCATAACTTTTATGGAATTGTAATTACCTTTGATAATTTTCCAAGTTACAAACATTATGTTAGAATATGTTAAATTATGTATAGGGAAATATCAAAACAATTTCTAGCAAAATTATAAAAAAGAAGAAGATGGAAACATTATCAAGAAATTACATGAATGGAATACAAGTTACAGGATGCCTAGCCATACAGCTATATGGAAAAAGAAATAAATTAGTAGGATTACAAAAGAGGATAATTATAAATTCAATACAATGAAAAGTAATTCATGCCCATAGTAAGAATCTAACCATAATTAATAAAAATTGTAAACCATGCAGTAAACTCTAATTTGTAACTTCAACAATATTACATAAAGGACTATGAGTATGTGATTTGTAGGCTAAAAACCCTAGTTGACAAGTTTAACAATGGTTTTTTTTCATGTGACTGCATGAATTTCCGAGATCATGCCCAAGTCTATAATTGTTCAAAGAAATCAAAATTCTCTGATATACCCTGAGGGTTAGGTTTTACAAAATTGTTGACCCTTAAACTCTATAATGTTAAATAAAAAATAAAAAATAATGTAATTTTGTGCAAGGTCTAGGGTTAAAAAAAACCTAGCCATAGACAACAAATTTTCATAAAGGAAACAAAAGGAAAGAATTTATTTTACAATAAATATACCTAGAATATTTGAGTGATTCTAGTAGAAACATGGAATGTTTTAGTAATGAGACAAAAGGCTCAGCTGATAGGGATGATAGTATGTAAAAATGTCACAGAGATAAACTTGAGTATAAAAACTTTGTATGTACCTACAAAAGCCAGTTGTAGAAAGAATAAGAATAATTGAAAATTGAATGATACTAGAGTATATGAAGAAGAATTAAGTTATTATCAAATCAAAAAAAAAATCAAACAAAAAAGAACCCAGTAAATAAAAAAAACTCTCTTGCAATATAAAAACCATTAAAACCCCTTCGATTAATGTATTCGGGTTTACAAATTTGTAGCCCTATGAGTAGCATTCAACCCAAAAAAAAAATTCTGAAGGGTAAATTCTAAGCATTAACCTAGATAGAAGTGACTTTGGGAATAACCTTCAGATATTGTTGGTAAAGATGTCAAAGCTAGAGAAAGGAAAAACAACCTTGTAGGAAAAAGCTGAACCAAAATGTGGCCTAGAATTATAAAAATCTAGTAACTCAATGCAGCTGCAAATAAAACACACCAAAAAGTTAGACCATATGTTTGAACAAAAGGAGAATGTTGGTAAATTAAATAACTGAAATTTTGGTAAATAAATGAAATACCTCTGAAATAAACATACATTGTAGTCATGAGAAATCTTGGTTAATTGTTCGAAACAAACAAACAAATTTAGCCATATCTCTCGACCCAAATCGTTAAAAAGTAATAGTATACACCATACCAGAACAAGAAAACACGTGGAGGTTGATTAACCCTTCGAAGGTCTTCATAATAATATACCACATGTATGACTCGTGCAAATGGTTTTTGATGTATACTATGTCCAATTCGAAGGGTAGACATGTGTAGTGTTATTCTAAAGATCTATTAATGAATAAATGTAAACTCATACACAACACAACCTATATACTAGCAATTGCACCGGGAGGTGCAAAGGAACGCTGAAAGGAAACCTTCCAATGATGTAAGGGGGGCAAAAAAGGTAGATGTTGAGTTAATTCTTCTCCAACTCCTCCTAGGAGAACAGAGGGAGAAGAATAAATGGCCTCCAGGGACTGAAATCAACCGAATTCACTATCATGCCGTCTCTAGTAACATAGCAATGGAATGTAGGCTTTCGGGAGGGCGTATACTTGCTATTGCTTGGGGTTATGGTCTAAGAAGTTCGAACATCAAAATATAATGAGAGGATATTGCCTTTTAATACAGTTTACAAGGGGGGGGGTTCCTATTAATATTCAAGCACTTTATAAAAGAGAGAGATAGCCTCTGTGCATTATTCAAAGGATATTCAATTGTTTTTTATTATTATCGAATAAATTAAATGTTAAAAGTAATTAAATAATAATTAAAGTTTGAATTTATATATTTATTTTATTTTTAATAATTACATGCTAGGATAAGAAAAGATTTCAAAACCAATAAAAAAAGAAGAAAAATAAAAGTAAAAATTAATTAAATAAATAAATAAATAGAAATAAAATAAAATAAAGATATAATTAAAATTAAAAATAAAATAGATAAAAATAAATAAATAAATAAAATAAAATAGAAATTAAATTCTTAATTACAAAAACAAGAATATAATAAATAAATAAATAGAAATAAAATAAAATAAAGATTAATAAATAAATAAATAAACAAACAAATAAATAAAATGAAATAAAAATAAAATTACATAAATAACAAATGAATAATATTAAAATTAAAAATAAATATTTTTATTGAAATAAATATAAATATTTAAAATTCAAAACATAAAGTTTGATTATTTGGTTTACTTTTCCCTGGCATTGTGTGATCAAAATGGAAGGCATATCTCACTGGATTTAACAAGCGCACCTCAAATAAAATGCATAATTCATGAATTTTACAAAGACAATGGCTCCATGAACCAATATGGACCACTGAATGTACTCCTTTCAATCCGAAAAAAATAGGCAAGGTGGGCGTCAGTCCGTGCCCCAGGGAGAGAGTTGGTGTGTGGCCGGTCACGTCACTCTCTCTGCAATCAATGCTGGTGCAAATGGCGCGAGGTGGAAGAACCAACAGCAACTGAAATCAACCGAATTCAATATCATGCCGTCTCTGGTAACATAGCAATGGAATGTAGGCTTTCGGGAGGGCGTATACTTGTTATTGCTTGGGGTTATGGTCTAAGAAGTTCGAGCATCAAAATATAATGAGAGGATATTGCCTTTTAATACAGTTTACAAGGGGAGGATTTCTATTAATATTCAAGCACTTTATAAAAGAGAGAGATAGCCTCTGTGCATTATTCAAAGGATATTCAATTGTTTTTATTATTATCGAATAAATTAAATGTTAAAAGTAATTAAATAATATTTAAAGTTTGAATTTATATATTTATTTTATTTTTAATAATTACATGCTATGATAAGAAAAGATTTCAAAACCAATAAAAAAAATAAGAAAAATAACATAAAATCAACATTAATTCCATACTAATTTGATAATATTTAATTAAATATTTGAACTTTGGGTTTTCTCTTCCATTTAGAATTTAGATTTATTTAGTATTATTAGGATTAAATTTTTTTTTTTCAAATACTAAATAAGTATTTTTTAGAAAAGAAATTTGTATTTTGAAAGATTTGATTTCTAATAACAATTTGCACATAAAAAAATTTTGATGTTTTTAAAAAATTAATAAATCTAAAATTAAAATAAATCTACTTTAATATCTTATTTTTTTAATTTCTTATTATTATTTGCAAAAATAATTTTTTACCATTATTAATTATTAAATAATAAAAAACATTAACCAATAATATATATATATATATATATATACCAAATTTTAATGATACATATATTTTTATTTATTAACAATTTACTTTAAAGAAAATTATGTGGTATTAAATTCAATATTAATTTTAAAATAAATCTTTTTATGAATAGTATTATAATTTAATTAAGTGGTAATAAATTGTGTATAATCATTTTCTCGCTTATTTCAAGAATTTTTTGGTTCAATTGCATTTAATTATAAGGTTTTATTTTCCGTACAGTGCTTTGAACTTATTATCCTATTTGTGAAAACAAGGGCTTTTGATTTAGATGAAGTTTTGAAACTTAATTGAAAATACAAGTCAACTGATAATTTATATTATAAGACTTAGCATATTATAATTATATTTTTAATAAACAAAAACACACACACACACATATAATTTTTATATTTTAAGTGCTTTATCTCTTTAAAGCTCAGTTATTTTCCAAAGATATAATGATATAATTACTTTGATGGGGATAAGAAAGATAGAATAATATACTGGAAACATGTTAAAAATACAATTGTTTATGTAGACAGATTATATTAATTTAGAAGTCATGATAAACGTACAATGTATGTTACATTAATTGAGAAATAATGATAAATATGTCATAGGAAGAATTTAGTTGTACTTTAATTATTTTATATTTTAGATATATTTTTTTAAATATTTGTTAAAATTATCCATTTAAGTTGTGTAATTCATATAATTTAAATATAGTGTATATATCTATTTTAAGTATAAATTTAAGATGAGTTTAGAGGGATCAAATCTTTTTAGATGCAAATTTATTTTAAAGTGTAAAAAACAATATATAAGTTTGTATTGTTTAAATTGTATTTTTGAATGTTATAAAGATTACATAACATGTGTATTGAGTTAATTTATCAACCCACATAAAACTGATTTTTTTTATTATTAATATATTCTTAAGTATATGTAAATATTAATTCATATTAAAATATTTTAATGGGTACTTTGATTTATATATATGTGTGTATATATGAAGTTGATATACTAGTTAAAATATCTTTGAAAAGTATAAAATTTAAAAATCTTACTCACATAATTTATTTTACTTTTAATTACTTTACATGAAATTATTATTAAATGCTAAAAACAAAATAATTAAATTTAATTAAAATATTATATTGATTTTCAATAATAAAAATCATAATCACTTTTATACTTATATTAACATTACTAATTAAAAACAAAAAAACAACTTAAAAACACCATTAATATTTCATCGACTTCGACTTGAAAACACCATTGATATTTCATCGACTTCGACTTAAAAACACCATTGATATTTCATCGACTTCGACTTAACGATAAATGTTTGGATGAGGTGGAGATTATGTTTAGATGATGGAGATTATTATAATCTAGGAAAGCAGAGGAAAATAAACTCCCAAATCTAGTTTATAGACTTAGACGATTATATATTTAGATGAGAGGGAGATTATTACAATCCAGCATAGAAGAGAAGAGCAGAGCAAAGCAAAAGTAAATACTTTATTGACTTGACGATAGTACTTGGGTGAGCTGGAGATTATTGAGCAAAAGCAAAAACAAAGAATGGAAGAGGGGAATGCAAAGAAGATGTGGAGGCCCCGTGCTTAAGGGTCATCCGGCGGCAATAAAGCGGCCACTGCTTCCATACATACAAACAAACGGAAGTTAATAAAGCGACCACTGCTTCCATACATACAAACAAACGGAAGTTCACTTGTTCGTGTCCCGCGCAGGACCTACGTTAACGGCAAAAGCCGACCGGACGTTGTGGGTCCCATCCGCCCACGTAATCGCGCCATAAACATATCCCTCTGTGGCATTCTTCCTCGCCGTAAACGTTACGTTGAATGTTATGTTGTTAGAAGTTTTGGAGAAAGTGAGCTGGGTCGGCGACACTTTAACATCTAATCTCTCCGGCGAATCCACGGTCACGGTTAGTTTGTACACAGCATCAATAGCAGGTCCTATGTTTCTCACCGTCCTGCTGACTGTTCTGGAGGAATTCAAGCTTGAAAGAGCGATTGTCGGATAGTTGAGGTCGCTGATCTTCGCCTCGTTTCCACCTGACGCGCAGGTGAAGTTCTGGTTGCCAAGGACGACATTGATCTGTGCTGTGGTATATTCCAAGTTGCAGAGGTACAGTAGGTAGTCGTCCACGGTTGTGTCGTAAACGAGGCCCGGATTTAGTGCTCTCGCAGGGCTCACTTCGCCCGCTCCCTCCTCGAATGGGGAAGCGACTGAGTTGGAACTGTTTGTCACAGGTTTGCCGTCACTGTTCGTGGTAGTCGCTGCAAAGATAGAATATATCATTTCAATTACAGAGCTATCCAAGTTTGAGAATCGTGACGTCACTGACTTGTGCGAGAGTCTTACCTGTGGTGATAATGGCCGACCTGATGGCAGACGCGCTCCAAGTGGGATTTACAGCTTTCAAGAGTGCTGCTGTCCCGCGCCGCGAAGGAGCAAACGACTTGACAGCAGCACGGCCCAGTTTGTGGCTGTGTGGAAAATAGCGTGACGACAAATGTCAAATTTTGAGTGGCGGTAAGAACGATGAGAACGCGCTCTCATTGGCTCAGCGAACAATCGCATTCGGAAAGCCAACAAAGGGAACGCTTTCAGCGTAAATATAGTTTTAACGATGGCTATAGGATTAACAATGTTTAATGTTGAATACTTGATCATAAAGGTATACAAACACATTTTTAAAAGGGGAAATGAATCATATAACAATGGCAAGGAAAAAGGCCATAAAGGTGATATTAAAAACTAAATAAATAAATGTTGTGGGTTTCAAATTATATATATAGTTTAGGAATATATGCATATGGCATGTAGTCAACTTTTTATGCTTTGTATTATAAGTAAAAAATAAAATTAAGATGTTTCATTAGAAACAATACATAGTTTAAATACAATGTCTAACTATACAAATGATAACAAAAGAAAAATCATAATTGTGATTAGAGACTTTATTAGAAGGGAAAGGAAATTCATTATGACAAAATAGTATATTTCTTGGTGAAAACATTTGTATACCATTATATCGAATTGAAATTGGAAAGAATTAAGCCTAAACATAAATAGGATGTAATAGTCAAAAGAAGAGTATAAAGAGATCACTTTTCAAGAAAACTCATTGGAAATGATTATGAAGTTACATCTCGCAGGAATTGATAATTGTAAGATGAAATTTATATAAATATAAGCTATAATTATTTAAAGAAAAAAAAATTAGTACCTAAGTGTAGTAATGAGGTTCATTACAAGTGGTATCAGAGCTACAGGTTATAACAATGTCTCAGCAAGCTCATGAACTTGTTCACAAATTCGTCCATGGTGGACTACCCTGTCCTTAACTCACGAAACTCTCTAGCCTTTTCATCAAAATATATCTGTTAAGTATTTATTTTGGAATTCATTTTTAAAGTGTTTCCATGTCATATTATTTCTTCTTATCCTTTTTATGGCTTTATTTTCCTCCCAACATAAGGCTGCTTTACCAATTAGTTGATAAGTAGCCAATATGGCCTTCAAGTTGTTAGGATATTTGTATACCTCGAAATACTTTGACATATTCAAAAGTTAGGTTTTTTCTCCTTTTCCATATTCTCCATCAAATCTTGGAGGTATTATCTTTATGAATTCTCCTTGCAACTAAGATGTGGTTCTTTTCTTGGTGGACATAGAAGTACTACTATCAGATTTTTGTTCTTTCCCTTCATTAAACTCATGGGTCTTACATTCACTAGAAGTTATAGAATTAGTTATATCCGTAGATTCAATTCTAGATCTCTTCTTATGAGTTTTTCCTATTTTCCTATTGCCTTTATTCTCTTCCAGCTTCATCAGTAAGTAGCCATAAATATCCTCTTTCTCAGTGGACGTTAACCATCATCATCATCATTAATTAGCCTTTATACTATCTAAATATGCCTTCAATATACACATTACTTGTAGGATTCATATTCCTGATTTTCTATATCACATGTTCCTCCTCCCATAATTCCAATTTAAGTATTAGGCTCTTCATCTCGTCTAGGTGATCCTATAGAATTTTTGTTGTTGTTATCTTCGGCCATACTTCAAAATTTCCCAACAGATAATTTATGATCCAGTTATAATATTAAAGATAATTATTGTAGCTTAGGACCCAAAAGAGGCCCCAACTCATATGGAAAACTACTCAATTTGTCCCATAATGAGCCATATGAAACCTTTTCGGTATAACATCTACTAAACAGGTGTGAATGTTACGTCATAATTATAATTATATGACTTTGAATTTGCTTGTAATGTGCCTTTTACACCCATATAAGAAGTAGATGTAAATATAGCATCATAAGCTATATTTATAATTTTATGAGTTTGAGTATAAAAGAAAATATATCTGTGTAGTTATGTTTATGTATTATTATAATTAAATAATTAAGGCGTGAAATTTTTTACTTTCACATAAATAATGTAGGTTGGAACTTATGGAATCTTGTGTAATATGATTGAAGAGCCCGACCCGAAACACTTCACCCATCTTACGCTAAGCTTCTTTTTCTTGAAGATGGGTGAAGTGTTCACCTGAAACTTGTTCTTCTTGAAGATGGGTGAAGTGTTTACTAGAAACTTGTTCTTCCTGAATATGGGTGAAGTGTTCATATAAAACGTGTTCATCGATGGGTAAAGTGTTCATCTTAAATGTGTTCACCCGAAACATTTGGATCTTCAATCATAATACATAAGATTCCATAAGTTCCAACCTATAAAATTAAATAAATTTAAGTGTTCTTCCTGAAGATGGGTGAAGTGTTCACCAGAAACGTGTTCTTCTTGAAGATGGGTATTTCTGAAGATGGGTGAAGTGTTCATCCGAAACATGTTCACCCGAAACGTTGAGCTCTACTATCATATTACACATGATTCCACAAGTTCCAACCTACATAATTAAATAAATTTAAATATAAAATTTAATAAGTTAATAGATATATTACACTGCATTTATTTTAATATTTATTTTACTTTTTTTTTAAGTAAATCTATTTCTATTTATATACTGTAAAAATACAACGAGACATAGGCCTCAGCAGTGCAATCCCAAGAACTGGGCATTAATCCAGTCCTAGAGAGAATTTTTTTGCTGCCCACGCAGGGGAAACCAGCACGTTGAGCAAAGGACATATATCATTTTTCATAATCAAAATAACACTATTGTTCAGGAGGGAAAAAATGAACCCAAACAAAATATGATCCAAACCAGAAACCAGCTAAGACTATAGTGTTTACTTGTCATTGGACGGAGAGGGAGGCTCCTCCACAATTAAACACCTGTATGCATCACTGCTATCAACTGCTGCTGCGGGATTCGCACAGGTGGAGTCGTCCTTAGCAACAGTTGAGACGCGAGCCATGGGATCTTTTCCTTGTCGATTTTCGCTGATGTCCTCATTGTGAGTTCCTTTGCTACTGGAGGCCTCATTCTATGAGACATTAGGAACTCCATAACATTGATCAGAATTCTGCATACTGGGACTTTCAGGGGTCTCGGAGCGAGCTGCTTCCTCCCTGAGAGTAAATGTGATGAAGGCAGTAATGTTGGGTTGATTCATTGTATAGGCATAATGAGACTCAGCGGTATGAGTGGTTTGGCGCAGGGTGACCTGCGAAGGGGGGATGGAAGCGGCAGTGGCTATGGCGGTGGTATTTGGTCTCGAGGGGGAAGCGGTAGGAGGAACAATAGAGCTAGACTGTGGGTGCATTTGACCAGTAGGCCGGACTCTACCTCGTCTGCTACGAGTAGCAGGATATCTACCATGGTCAAATTCCTGAGAGGAGGAAGAGGTATCAGAAATGGAAGAGGGTGGCGTACGAGTGGCTTTGCCATGACTGCTGCCCTGACGACAGCGCATTCGTTGCCTTAAGCAAGGCATGAGGGTGCTGGAACTTGGATAATGATGCACATGCACAAGTGAAGAAAGAGATTCAGAGAACGAAGGAGCCGAGTTCAAATGCAGGCAACAATGCAGGCTTTGAGAGAAGTGAGCATGAGGAGTAATCTCAATGCAGCAAAGGAGGGAGCAGCGCCTCCCGGTATTCGTGCGAGAGCTTGGCTCCGTGATACCAAAGGGGAATTTGCAAGCCCTTAGAACAGGGGAAGGGATTTTGAGGAGCGAATAACCGGACGGAGAAGAAAGCCTGCCCATCGTTTGCAACTTGTAGCTGTGAGTTGATCCTCGACGAGAGTGCGAAGTAAATGAGCATTTACAAGCTGCTCTGGCAGGAATTAAATCCATACGAGTGAGCTCGTATGTGACCATGTGGCCAGGCCACGCGCCAACATCCGGTCGCCGCCAAGAGCCGTCCTCCCAAATCACCTTAATATGCACCCTCATCTGGGAATTTATTTTACTTTTTTCATATAAGTAAATTTTTTATTTTATTTTTGTAAGTTTGGTAGGACTACATGGTTACATCTTCATCAACATGTCCAAATACATCACTCCGATCGGGAAGGGAATTGAACCTGTGATGAGTTCCATAACAACCCGCCTCATCACTGTTTAACCAAGACCTCAGGGATCACACAAGTAAAAATTATTAATATAAATAATATTCTTGAATATTTGTTGATATCAAATATTTGTTTTATATGATAATGATTTTATTTTTTTTCCAAAGAAAAAATCGAACTCTTTATATTTATTAAAATTTAATTGTGTACATACATTTAAGCATTTCTTGGGAAAGATCAATTCTCTTCCCATTTTGTGGCAAAAAACGCTCAGCTTTTTCGCATATTCCCAACCCTGTATAGGGTGTGCAAGTTCAAAAGCTTCTCTTTGTTAAGGGAAAAAAAGCTAGCTGTCCGTCGGCCTAGTGTGGAATCACCAAAAGGCAAAAGCATTTCCTAGGCCTCCTCTTTGGAGGAAAACAACCTGATTAAACAAAAATAATATAACTTGTTATGAGCAGCATAAATAAACGGGTTCCCAAGCCTCCTCTTATGAGGAAAAACTGCCCAAATAGGAACAAAACAGACAATATACAGAGTTTTGAAGAAGAGCTTCAAAGGAAAAATCCCTCATCCGAGTTTTGTGAAACATACATATTATCATTTCAGAAATAGAAAGTATGAAAATATGGTAGTAGCTATATAGTGAAAAAAAATTGATAACCACTCAAGCAAATGGAGGGTGGTCTGAATCCACAGAGCCTTCCATCCCTATTTCTCGTGTCTTCCAGCTACCCAAATTTTGTTGTACACCCTCCTTAGAAAGGAGGTCTGCAGCGGCATTCCTTTCCCTATAAATATGACATAAATCAATGTGAGTAAAATGATTCTTCAGTAACCAGCATTTTTCAAGGATAGGACGTAAAATATAATTTGAACTGGTAAACCATTTGATGATGTTGAGTGAGTCCAAGTGTGTGAGCCAACAAGAATATGCAAGTGTGTGAGCCAACAATAATATGCAAGTGTGTGAGCCAACAAAGGAGGAGGTGAAAATATTTTATCTCAGCATAGTTGTTGGTTCCCTGACCAAGTCCGATAGAGGCTTCCCATTTTCTTGATTGGTTAAGATGAACAAAAATTCCAGCGCCACATTGGTTCGCCGGATCTGATGCTCCATCAAAGTAATCCCAAGGTATATCACCCACGATTATCTCATGGATTATGACCCTTTTCTTTGTTGAAGATTCTTGTTGTGGGAGAAGGGAGTAGATGGCTACACCATTCTAAGCGACGGTGTGGAAGCGGGTGTCAACATTCCTGAAAATAGCGTGGTTCCTAGCCAACCAAATTCCCCAGGCCATAATTAGGGGGATCAAATTTTTTTTTTCTAGTCTGGCACCCATTCCACCATGTTTACCAGGCCTCCTTAATCGAAGGACCGACCCAATTCTGTGTGCAACCCACTAGTTTTCAGACCCCTTCCCATGCCTTTTGACTGAAATAATAGTGAAGAAACATATGGGCCACTGATTCAAAGTCCTGTTTGCATAGTGGGCATCTACCCAACCCCTCCTTCTTCCTTTTTTGTAAATTGTCCCACGAGGGGATCTTGTTTTCCAACAGATGCCAAAATAAGAGGCGATATTTTGCAAGGATGTTTAGCTACCATAGGGGTTTATGCCACCATTCATCCTCCGCCCAACATTTCTTCCCTATTAGATGAGAATACCCAGACTTTGGTAAGTATGTGCCTGAGGGCGTTAAGCCCCATCTGAGGGTGTCTGGGTCCTCTCAGATGCGTACATTCATTATAAGAATATCTTCGGTGTATCGCTTCCTTGATTCTACCCAAATTGGATCGAGCTAGATATCTTCCTCATTTTACCAGTCCTGTACCCAGATGGACGAGGCTTTAGGCTTTATGACTTGAATGAGGAACATGAGACCTTTGTCTGCAGGATGTGCTCTGAAAGCCTCCAGGAGGAAGTAATTTCCATTGCAACCGACCCAAGTGTCCAACCCCAGTCTGATTTGCTGCCCATTTCCAACCTTCCAAACTAGAACTTCCTCTATCAGGTCCATGGCTCCGAGGGTGGCCCGCCAAACCACCGACCCACCCTTAGTGGAATTTATAGGGTTCTGGACCTAATCCACAATGTCCCCAGGATCAATGTACTTCCTTCTCATTACTATGGACCAAAGGGAGTCCTTGGTCAGTAATGACCACCCCATTTTGGCCGCAAGGGACTTGAAAAAGGAGAGGAGCTCCTTTATTCCCCAACCTCCCCATTCTTTTGGGCGGGCTATTTTCTCCCAGGCCACCCAAGACAGGGACTGGTCCTCTTTGGGTCCTACCCACAAGAATTTATGATAGATTTTCCTTATGCGCTCCAAGATCCCCCACGACATCCAAGAAAGTAGGGCTCAATAGACAGGTATGGCCATTAGCACAGACTTGATGAGGGTGAGTCTCCCTGCTCTGGACAACCATTTGTAGCTCCAGCACTTAACCCCTTTTTCGATTATGGCCACCATCCACATCCAGTCAGCTATATGATAAGAATCTGGCTTGATATGGAACCCAAGGTATCTTACACTTTCTGAAAATTGTCTAACCAAAAACGAAAGGGAGTTTATGGCGAATCTGGATTCATCCTCCGACAGTCCCGTAACCATGATATAAGATTTTTGCTGATTGATGTTCATATCGGTGGCTTTTAAGAAAAGCACTAGGGATTCTTTGAGATGTAAGGAGTCCCTACAACTGCTGTTGCTGAAGAGTAGCATATCATCTACAAATAGTGGATGAGTGATTCTAAGATTTGTAGCTACCTCCACTCCCCTTATGTCCCCTTTCCTTTTAGCCTCCAAAATCAATTCACTTAGACCTTCAGCTACCAGCAAAAAAAGAAGGGGGGAGAGGGGATAGCCTTGGCGAAGGCCTCTTTCATTTTTGAAGAAGGGGGAAGCAACTCCATTTATCAGAACAACAAAACTAATATTAGTAATACATCCCATCACCCATTGTATAAAGTCATGATGAAGGCCTAGATGGGTGAGTAAGAGTCTAATATACATCAAAATGATATTTTCATAAGCCTTTGAGAGGTCGATTTTGATGATCAACCCTTCCCTTCCATGTTTCTTCATACTTTGAAGGACTTCTTGTGCCACTCCTATGGCTTCATGGATCTGTCTTCCTTCCAGAAAACCAAATTGATCCTTTGAGATATGGTTCGATAGAATGGGCTTGAGTCTTTCGGAAATGACTTTTGCAATGATTTTATAAAGGTAGTTACAGAGGGCTATAGGTCGGAAATTGTCAAAAGAAGACTGGGCGTCCATCTTGGGAATGAGGGAAATGAAGGTGGAGTTCAGTAATTCCAGGATTTCACCATTTAATCTAGATGCTTCAACCACCGCGGTCATATCATCTCCCTGGGTTTCAAATAAGCACTGGAAAAATTCCACAGTCCATCCATCCAGGCCTGGAATTTTTTCCCTCTGCATGGCCTTTAATATCCCCTCTACTTCTTCTTTGGCAACCCGGCTGTCAAGTAATTCCAAATGTTCTTCATACAGATAGCCCGGGAAAAGCTGGGCTACCTTGAACACTTTAGCAATAGTGATCTCTCCTAGGGCTTTATATATTCTTCTAGAATGGTTTGATCCCATTTTTGCAAGACCCTTGAAGGATGTGACTACACCTTCCTCTTCATCTCTCATTTCCCATATAGTGTTGCAGATTTTCCGTCCCTTAGCATAGTTATGGAAGAAATTAGTATTCTCGTCCCCAGCAGATAACCAAATTTTCCTACTCTTCAGTCTCCATTCTTCCTCCCTTACAAGCAGGATATTCCTTCGTTCAGATTTGAGCCCTTTGATCACCTCCCTTTTCTCTGGGTTCTCATACCCATCTTCTACCGAATCCTCCAATCTTTCTAATTCCTTCCCAATCCAGGATAAATGAGATTCCTTGTCGACCTTATTTTTCTTAGCCTAGGACATGGTGGCCTTCTTCATTGTTTTGAGATTATTCAGGAAAAAATCCGCGACATTAAGAGCTTTATCAGGGGAGTGAGGGATCCAGGAGTTTTTGAAAAGGGAGTTAAAAGACTCCTCCTGTAGCCAACCTAAATTAAATTTAAAAGGGGCACTCGGCTTAGTGGTTCTTCCTCTGAGCTCAAGAAGAATGGGATGATGGTCCGAGTCCCCCCCCACTTCCCCAATCCATTGTCTGAGCATCGAGACTCTATCAATTAGATCATCCTTGATCAGAAAATGGTCCAATATCTTGGCGACCCTGTCTTCCTTGGCTCTCCTGTTCCTCCACGTAGGTTTCAGCTTTAAGGGGTTAAGGTCCAAGAGGCTAGCTTCAGAATCCATGAGGAGAAAAAGTCTGACAGAGGGTCAGGATCAGCATTCGGCCCCCAGGATTTTGAAAGACCAATGGAAAAGTTTAGATCCCCTCCTAGGATGAGGTTTGAGGCTAATAAAATGGATTTGTTTCGAAGAGCAGAACAGAAAACCTCCCTGTCCTGGCAAGGACCGTAGATGTTTAGGAGGGTGAAGTTTTGTCCCAGATTGGGGGAAAAAAAAATCAATGGCTAATACTAGATCCAATCCCCAAGAATTTATAAGTTTTAACTTCCCGTTCTGAAGCCAATAGTTAGGCCACCAGATCTCTCTTTGGCATCGAGGCCTAAGAAGGTCCATCCAGGACACAGTTTTTCCAAAGAACATTGAACATCATCACCAGCCCTCAGAGTCTCCTGTAACATGATGACATCAGGCTTGTAGATATCAAACAAAGCCTTGAGTGCTAGTTTTTTGGGTTTACTAGCCAAACCTCAATAATTGAGGGACATAATAATAATTTTTTAACCGGGCCTGGGTTTTGCGCTGCTCTAAGAATCCCTGTCAGACTGTGTTTTTTACCATCTGCAATATCCTGCATGGCTTTCACCTGGCCTTTAGAAAGGTTTTATTTTCTCCCCCTTTGTTTTGGCCCGGGAGGGGGTTCTCCTGAGATGCCTAAACCCTCGAACACATCCAAAAGGGAGTCCTTGCAATCTCGAGGGTGAAGGTTATAGGGACTGCGCTCAATGGAAATGGGAGGGAGTGGGGGGAATTGGGAAGGGCTCAAGGAACAGGAGGGACTCAAGCAAGGAAGGGAAATAATGGTACTGTCCAAGGGGAGACAAGGTTGAGGTTCTACATACTGATAAAACACCAAATGTGAAGGCCTGGAGGGACCAAGCTCTGAATCATATGCTAGAATTTCAGAGACAAGAAATAAAAAAGAGATGGGGGCTTGAGAGAGGGTACCTTCATGTCCTTCCGCGACCTTAGTCTCCGATTCCATCTGGGTTGGAACTTGTTTCGAAGCTACTCCCATCTCTATCTCCATAAGGTTCCTTGTCTCCCGCATCAGGTGTTAAGGTTCCTGCTTCTGAATAGGGTCATGAGTTTGTTCCTCAGGCCCACCCTCTGAATCCACCTCCTTGCTATCCTTGGCCTGATTCTCCTTTGCAGCATGAGGCCGTAGGTACTTTTGCTTCTTTTTATTGGGCCTTTTGCGTATAGGAAGGGGGCACTCATTTTCCATATGTCCATAATAGTGGCATCTGTGGCACCTCAAGTGCAGTTCTTCATAGTCCAGACCTTGAATAAAATACTAGTTCCTGTAATGTAGCTGAATGGCTTCATAAATACCTTCTCGAGGGTTGAGAAGGACCAGGATTCTAGCCACACCATATTCCCTTGTCTGGGTGAAAGACATGTCTGCCTCCAGGAAGACCCCTATCTCGCTCCCAATGACTCTAAATATTTTCAGTGTCCACAACTTATGGGGAAGGCCCGGTAATATGACCCATATGGGAAGGTCGGCGACCTTCTCCCTTTGAGCATCGAAGAGGGGTGTCTAGGTTTTGAACACGATCGGCGTGCACCCGAAACACTATTGTTGTTCTAAGACCCAATTTTCTGATTCTGTCGCTTTCAATTTCACCATGAACCACCCATTAGTGAGATTGAGGACCTCAAAATGAGGGTCTGGGGCCATCTCCCAGTCTTTTGTAGCCCATTCCTTTATGTAGCTTGCCAAAAAAAATTTCCCATTTTCTCTTCCCACCAGTGTTAATTCAACATTCTTCATAACTTCGTTGACCGTAACTTCTATCCCCAATATCATATTTGTGATTTTATCTTTCCGCCTGACTCCTTTGATCTTTTTCCTTGGGTTGCGAGAGGCGTCCGAATCCTCGGCGCTGTCTGAAGTAAAGGGTGTGGAGTAGGGGGGAAGGAGCTCCTCGAGGTCTCAGATATGCGTTAGTGGCACTTCTTTACTGACAGGGTCTTCCAACCCATTCACCACCGAAAGGTACGTGTGACCCTGAGTTTTTTCTGGCAAGATGTTTTTCCCAATTGTGCATTGAAATGAGGACACTAACCCACCAGCCTTGTGGGGATTTTCTATCTCATCAGATAAATGAATTTCTCGAGGATGTCCAGTCAGCTTTAAGCTTCTACCCTCTGAGATCGCTTCAGAGATGTAAACCTGACCTATTGCCCTGAGGAAGTGTTGCAAACGGTTCTACCCCACATTCACGAAAGGAATATTAGGGATTTTGCCATGATCAATGGTCCCTTTTGCGCTAAGAGTCCCTCTTCCAAAGTTTCTTAGACCTGACTGTATGCCGCTGATAGAATTCCAAGCTGCACTCCTATTAGAGAAACTAAAGACAATGTCCTTCAATCCTCCTGTTTTGTGGTAAGGGCGCTGCAACTCCTGAAACCTTTGCAAACCCCTATATTCTTGTTGTTGATCCTTTGACACTAAAGGAGCACCTAAAAATTCCATTGAAGAGACTGAAAATTGCTTCTTCCCCTTCACCGCCTCGCAAGGAAGCCCTAGGCTTTTAACCATCGTTTCAACGACGCCCCATTCCATTCCCGAGCCTCCAAACATGTAGGCTTCCTTCCCAACTAGCCCGATGAAGTCCAAAATATTCTGTTGGTTATATCCTTCCCCCACATAGCTAGCATGTCCTCCGGTTCAGGCTCTATCTCCGCTCTATCTGAGCCTTTGACCATTGCACCCTTCTAAAACTGTCAACAGTGCCAAACTCGGGTTACAAACCCTATTCCGACCAAGACAACCCTTCAAAAATAGGGTTAAACCCCATTTTTACCCTGCCCTCCTTCTACGACTAACAACAAATCCCAGCCTCCCTCCTTTCCAAGGCGGAGAGAGTCCTTCAATGATAGCAGGATTAAACCTGTTTGGTAAAATGACGAAAAAGACCCGATAGCGAAATTACGCTAACCAGTCTATGGTAAAAGTAGAGGAGCAAAAAGAAAATCGGAAACAGATCAAGCGGGTAGTCAGCGGTAGCTTAACTCTTTTCACCATGATCCCGAAGGTATGACGACGACCTCCATCTGTCAGGCTGCATGCTGATTCCTTGCCCCGTACCAGATGATTCTGCAAAGACCCACTCCCTCAACATGTGTCTTCTTCCATGATTGACGTGTCCCGCTTCTACTCGAGGGCCCCTCATGGTTGCAGGCACGACAGATCCAGGCCTAGGTGGACTCCATTGTCATGGGTGGAAGCTTTCAGCCAACATAATGATTTTATTATTTATGGAGAGTAATTATAATTTTTTAGATTTCAAAAAATATATAAATATTTAATTGATTTATTCTAGATTTTTTTTTTTTTTACATGGGTTAATGCATTAAGAAGCTTAATAGTGTTAAATATGTTTTGAAATAAGGACACTAACTTGCTTGATATTAGTATTTTCACCAAAATTTAATTATAAATGTGTTTGTTGTCACATATCCATACTGATTTTCTCTTTATTTATTTATTTCCTTTTTTTTAAAGAGAAATATACTCAATCATTACCATGTGCACCAATATTTTTCTTCTCCTTTATCATACTCTTTCCACATACCTTGCATAGGGCACAATAGATTAAGTTATTCTCATGGTAGCTACACAGGAAGGCACATGAGTTCGTTTCAAATCATATTGATCATTTGTTGTACATATGTCATCTTCAGAGATTGGGCGCCATTCCTCGGTTGTACAAAATTACTCCTTGGTGAGGTGCATCGATAAAAAAAGGGCTTTCATTCCTAGTGGTTGCATCATACCCAATTTTAACATTTGGGCCATATTGCATGTAATTATATCCCCATTGTAAAATGGGGCCTTGATGTTAGGTACATTATTATTTATTGGCCTAGTGCCTAGATTCTCACTAAGGGTGTTCTTGGCGATTGTTAATAAAGGGGAATAATGTCATTTTCTAAAAGGTGGATGCACTTATGTATTTTCCATGGTAAGAGGAAAGAGGAGGCCACTCACTAGGTACCAACAAATGTTTGTAATATAATGAATTCCATCTAAGGGTGAGGGTTGTACTTTTCCTAGGTTTGAGCACATACATGCAATCAAATATAATCTAACATTAGAAGCAATGGATGGGGCACACCTCTTGGGCCCCATAGGAAATGATCCTAATCTAATTATTTTATACAATAAAAAGAGATGGAACTCCTTTCATTATGGCCCCATGAATATTAAATATGATTAATATAGCCTTAGGACAAAAAAGAAGGGGGCACATATCATTTTAAGCATTGTAAAAGTTGAAAGGTGGGTCCAACTTATAGAAGAATCTAGGCACCCCATACCACTCATGGAAACCTAGTTATTAGGAATTTATTTGGGGTTATTTAGGCAACCCACTTGTTACACAGCAATTTGTCACCGTCCCTGCCATTCCCCATCCCGCACATTGGAGGGCTCATTCCGTGACCTGTGAGTAGAGACAAGACTTGAAAATACCTTCATTGCATCCCTCTGAAGATGAGCTTTCGTTGCCCTGAAGACATCTCCCTGCAAAAAACCCTAAAAATAGCTATTTTTCCATTGGTGTGGTTCCACAGTTCAGCCCTCGCGCCAGGGGGGAAAATCCTCCAAAGAGGGCGCGCCAATCGGCGCTCTGTCATAGAGCCGCACCCGCGCCAACCATATTAAGAGGTGTTTTTTAAAAATAAAAGGCGGAAGTTTCGTCCCAACAAATTCCTGGACTGATATCTATCTTGAGTTGGGAGGTTTGGCTATGGATTTCCATAGAGAGGAAGTGGTTTGCCACCTCTCATGGAAGATTCCTTGATGATAGGGCCAATCCCATAATTATAGGGATCCCAACTCCCCTTCCTCCATCTATAAAAGCTTGCTCATCTCCATGGCAAGCTAATCTCCAAGTTCCCAAGAGCTTTTACATCCTTATGCTGCAAGAGCCTTCTTGATTCCCTTAAGGCCAAATCCAAGCAAGGAGACTATTTCCAAGTATCCGGAGAGAGAGGCTTGTCCCATCCTTGACAGGCTTTATCGAGACATGTTCTGCTGACGACCCGCCAAAGGAGAATTCGGCGTCGAAGCTTTGGTTGTATTCTTCTTTTGACTCATTAATGTTAAGCGACTATTGGTTATGGTTCCACTCTTATTCTTGATCATGTTCATGAGTTATGTCCTCTTCGACTGACATATAGTTGTATATACTGGATTTTATGCTTGCGTTTGTGTTGTTTCTTGCATGTGCAGGTGTCCGATCACGGAGATCGTGAGGATTGTGATCTGCCAGGGCAAAGGAACGGGAGCACCACCTCTTCTACAAACGACAACGTTGGATTCCAGGTAAGCCTTCCTCGCAAGTCGGTTTATTTACGATTAGGAACCTGCACTGTAGCGTGTTTGATTGTTGCTAGACCCGATCTGGGCTAGTAGGGATCGCCTCTGTCCGCAGGGGGATTTACCTCCTCAACAATTTGGCGACTCCCCTGGGGAATCAGCTTGTTGTTTGATTTGTAAGCTATAGACGGAGCCTGAAGCACAGCCAGATAGCCTTCGAAACGCTTTTTCTCTGCATTAGCGGAGTAGATCAATGCTGCTTCAGTCAATCTCCGGTTTAGTTTACGGCCTGAACAACTTGGAGTATTGTCTTCTCTTTTCGGTCAACTTCTTGGTCTTGCTTGCTTGGTCAGCTCTTTGGACTGGTTGTTCCTGTTTGTTTGGCTTTTTTTAGCCTTGTCATCACTTTTCTGTGTCTGAGATTGCTTGTTTTTCATTTTCCCATAGTAAACTCGGCTGGTGCGCTTTTCAGCGTTACAGTCGCGCCCATTGGCGCAGGTTTCCTGTGTATCACCCGCGCCATTGCCTTTATAGCGCTAATTTCAAGCTCACAGTCGCGCCAATCCTGTGAGCTATTAGGATTTGTTGTGTTTCATGCTTTCTGGGACTGACTTGTGATTTTGATCTTGTTTTTTCGGCTGTTTGAGTGCACTGGAGCCTATTTTGACTGATTGTAACCTCCATCCTTTGGTTGTTTGCCTATTTCTTTCGATTTTGCATTCAAGACCTAGGGCATCTAGGTGCTTTTGTGAGTCGAGCCTCCCTTGGCAGTTTTTGGTTTTCATTCATTCAGTCGACTTTGGGATTGCTTCCTTACATTCGTTTGACAGTTGTCTATCATCTTATTGCGTTTTTTGAGTGACCGATTTCGTTTTCATTCGAATTTCGCTTTGTTTCATTCTGGGCCTAGATTACACGGCTCATTGGTGTCTTTGGGACTTTTCTTGGTTTTGAGAGACTTTTGGTCGATTTGAGATCTGATTGTTTGTGCCATTGAGTGAAATCTGCTTGTTTTTGCTCTCTTATTATCATTTCTCGAATTGCTTCTCATTTGTTTTCGGTTTGTTTAGTGCATCTAGCTCTCAAACATTGAAAATAAAAAAAAATCTCTTTTGCTTTTGATTGATTAGTGCAAATTAAAATCTTTTCGGTGTTATTAGTAATTAGTGACTTTGAAAGAAAAGTTTTTAGTTTCATTAGCTGCATTAGAGATATCACTGATTGTCTTTCGATCATTTTGTTTGTGTAAAAATCTCTTAACTCTTCTGTAGCTAGCTTTCATCGAATGAAATGACATACTGTGGCATGTAGTTTTGCATTTAGGAGATTTTTGAGACATCACATTCGTTAGGGCCTGAAAACTGAAACGTAATTGAAGATAAACCTTAAAATTTACTCAATTTACACTAAGGCAGCATTGAAATCTAACGAAACACATTTAGAGGTCTAGGCTAGAGACGTGTTCCGGCGTCTTAAAACCTAGTAGGTGTCGTTCGCCTCTTGGCTTTAGACAGCACTAGTACGGACTTGTGCTCCCCATACCGTCGTGTATATAAAGGGAGACCCCACTAGGTTTCAATCATTTATCCATAGGAAGCCGAGTCTGCCGCCCTATACCCGTGATACACCGGACACAACATTCGGGGAGATTGCCTGCACGTACAGAAAGTCCTTGGTTGATTTATCTTTCATTATTGAAACCAAGGTGTATATTGCAGTTCACGGTTATTTGGTACACCATTTTGCCTAGTATTCCTGAGTAGTCATTTGATCTTTTCTGACTCCCTAAATTTGAAAGGATCACCAAGCGCTTGTCCTTCACGCTTGTGTCAAATCTGAAAGAGATAGAGTCACCTTTTTGACCGTTTTTCGACTCTTAAAACATGAAACGGTGAAGTTTCTTATTTTTCAATGTGGTAAAAATTAATCACCCACGATCACATGCCCTGTTAGATTTTGCTGTTGACCGTTTGATCGTGTGTCTTGACTATTTTTCAGCCTGTGTGTGTGTTTGATCTTTTTCTCTTGTTGTTTCTGCCACAGTGGCAGAACCCACGGTTTCGTCTACTGGTAGTCCTTATACGGACGATTCATCAGAGGTTTCCCAGTCCTCTTCTGAACCACAACAACCCATTGTTCCGAGTTTCCTGACGGGGGACCGGTTCTTTCTGATCAACCCTTTGGGGAACTAGTTGAGTTCAATTGGCCCTTTTCTGACCCTTGGTCTGAATTGAGATTAGGATCTGATTTCCTTTCTCTTACATCGGGTTCGCCTTTTATAGCTGCTGTTTTTCCTCCTAGTCCTCGCCGTCTATTGCAAGATCTAGCGACAGGCTCAAACATGAGTGATTCTGGTGAGGAAATTCCAACGTTTGGTGAAGACTATCAGCTCTTCCCATGAAGATTATTTCCAGGAGACAACTCTGAACCAGTTTTCATGTCAGCGTCCAGTCCTTCATTACCACCAGGGTACAGGTCCTTGGGTCAGATCATTTCCACCGCAGCCTCTATGGGAGTGTCAGCTCCTTCTCCGAGGTCGGCTGCTCCTTCACCGGGGGTGTCTCCTCAGACACCCGTCACTTCTGTACCCGTTCGACCCACTATCTGTGTGGCCGCATCTGCACCCGCTGTCACGACACCCTCCGCAAGGGATATGCCGCCTCCTGAAGATGTTTATTTATCGACTGCTATGTCGGAGAACATTTCTCCGGAGGAGTATCGGTTGTCCCTACAACAGCCGAACCCCGAGGTTGGACCATCCTCCCAAGATCCCAACCGCTCTTATTTTTCACACTATGCACAGGATGGTACATCCGTGTATGCTTTTCCAGGTCAGTATGATGAGCACGGGGACATTTTGCGTCTACCCACTCTTGAGGCTCACCTCCATGCTCAAGGTTTACCTTATAACCAGGCTTATAACCCGCAAGGGCAACCTTTCCAAGGCCAACCTTTGGGCCAACCTGCCTATCCTTATGACCCACAGGGGCAGCTCGTGCAAGGCTATCCTGCGGGCTAGCAAGGGCCATCGTACGGTCCGCAAGGACAATATTACAACCCTTCCAGTCAACCTGTGCAGCCTCAGCCGGGGTACCAACCGGGACCGGTCTATGGTCCTAGGGGGCAAATCCAGCCTTCTCAACCTATGCAACCGCAGTATCCTGTTGTTTCCAACGTTGCATATGAGCCGGGACCATCCTATGGTCCTGCTCTAGGTCAAACTGGTTACCAGCAACCACCTGGATCTATTCCTCCACCAGGCCAACCGGCCCATCTGGTACAACCTGGTGTTCCGCCTCCAGGCCAACCGGCCCATCCGCCACAACCTGGGGCTCCTTTACAGCTAGGTCAACCTGTGCAACTGACGCAGCCTGTCTATCCGGGTCAACCTGTTCACTCAAGGCAGCCTGCTCAGCCGGGTCAGCCTGTTCACTCAGGGCAGCCCGCTCATTCCATTAACCCTGCCCAGTAGCCGATTTATTCGATGCCGCAGCCAAATCAACAGCTGCGCCCTAGTTATTAGGCTCCGCAGGGTTCCACCTATCAGCAGCTGACTCATCCTCAGGGTGGTTATTATCCTCATGGTCAATCTCAACCGAATTATAACCAGCCCCGAGGCTCTCAGTATTATCCTTATCAACCCGGTTCTACCTATACTCAGCAGCCAAATCCAAATGCTGCTTACACTGGGCCGACATATAATCAGGGTCCGTACTCTGGTTATCAAGCCCCACACACTGGTTACCAGTAGCCAAATTAGTCTGGCTATACGACCTACACCCCCTACAGTAAGAATCCTACGGGACAGAACCCTTGGGGGCAAGGATATTCCCAACCAGCGTGGAGTACAGGTAACGGTCCTCATCCCGGGCCTGGCATGCCGGTCAATCCGCTATTGCCATTCCTGGCCACCTTGGAGTTGCCGGATGTTTCAAAATTGACCAATGATCCGATTTTGCATAATCCTTATTGGCCTCCGGTTCCTACCAAGATACCAGGTGATTGCCCCAAGTTTGAGGGTAAAGCTGGGGAGGACCCCCAAGCGCATGTGATGACGTATCATCTTTGGTGTTTGTCTAACTCTTGGGTCGATGATTCAATTCGTCTACGCCTCTTCCAGCGCACTTTGAATGGAGCTGCTGGTAAGTGGTACATCGAGTTATCTCGTGGCATCTTCCAAGATTTCAATTCCTTAGCCATGGCTTTTCTGACACACTTTCAGTTACTGGTTCGCTATGAAGCAGGACAAAGCCACTCACATTTCTGATCACATTCATGAGTGGCGGTGCCATCGTAGACTGATCAAGTGTCATATACCTGATCAGATACTAACTCACTGGTTCACCACCTCCTTCGTGAACAAAATCACCCAGGATATTGCGATGGGAGCGTGTGTGATGGAGGAACAAGCCATTGCGCGTGCCCAATATCTGGATCTGGTATATTCTCAGTCTGGCATGCTTTATGATATCTTTCCTGATGCCCCATGGTCTGGAACCTCTAAGGCTCCACCTAACCCTACAATGGATGGTGTCATTGGTTCCGTGTCTCAGAATTCGAAGAAATCTTCGAATGGGAAGCAGAAGTCTAATTCTTCCAACAATACTCCTGCTCATCCCACCCCGTGTGATTCTGGAAAAACCGTGGAGGTGAACGCCGTTCAGGCCAATCTTACAGAGAAAACCTCCAAAGGGAAAAAGAAGGGCAAAGGTAAATCCAAATCCGATGCCCCAAAGCCAGAATCCAAATCTCGTACTGAGGATGGTTCTCAACGTAAACCGAAGTACCCTTGCCTCATTTGTGAAGGAGACCATTATACTAAGGATTGTCCACGATGATCTGAAGTTAGTCAACTTCTAAAAGGCTCTAAAGGGACTCCAACAATTCTTAAAGAGCCATTCCCGTCTCAGCAGAACCAGATGGTTGAACAGCCGTCACCATCTGCACCATTTGGGTCCCAAGTTTTTATGATGAATGGTGCTACACCTATCTCTATTGCCACTCGTTCGAAGGATTACAACGAATCGCGATAGGCACTGGGGAAGGCAGTTGCGGATGGACCACATCCCCCACCTGTCTCCGGTTCGTTGGAAATCGAGAAGCCTACTCATGAACCTGTTGCGAAGCCACCTTCTAAAGGTGTTTTACGAATATCTTCTTATAATTCGAATGCCCGTGCCGCTCAGCACTACAATATTGTTGAGGATTTGGCACAGGCGCCTTCTGCTATGTCTGCACTAGAAGTTCTTCAAAGTTGTCCTTCACAACGGAAGGCTTTATTGTTTGCAATCGGTGGCATTGATCCCGCCGATTCGAGTCTTCTCACCTTCGATTTAGAGAATTTCACCCCCCGACTTCCACATCAGATCGCTCTTGTTATCCAAGTTGGGATCAACGGTCTTAACATCCATAGGGCCGTTGTGGATGAAGGTGCCTCTACCTGCATCATGTCGTCCACTTGCTAGAAGGCCATTGGCTCTCCGGCCCTTTCGTCGTCTCCTAATGCCCTAGAGGCATTTGATGGTTGGGAATCTAAACCCCTGGGTGTTCTCGAGAGTTTAGCGATCACTTTACAGGGGAAGACTGTCAATGTAGAAGTAGAGGTGGTTGACGCAAGGCTCAACTACAATATAATTCTCGGCCGCAGCTGGACTCATGCCATGCTATGCGTGCCGTCCACCGTCTTTCGACTTCTTAAGTTCCCTCACGAGGGAAAAATCGTTACGGTGGATCAGTTGTCTTTCTTCACCTCCACCTCCGAGAACAACGTTCCATACGTGGATCAGATCCCGAATCCCCCTGACAGTATAGGACCCGGTCTCTTCAAAGACCCCATCCTCATGGGTATTTTTCCCGCACCACCACCGCACACTGCTGAAGTTAACATGATTTCCAGGTCTGATGACCCCTGGCTCATCCCTACGCCTGAGCAGGTGTTTGAATTCAGAGAATCAATGCCCTTGACTCCAGTAGAGATTAGCTACTGTGAAATTGTTGCTGCATCTGATTCTCCACCTCCTCAGCATGCTCCTTTGAGCATGGCTCTAGATGTCTACTCTCAATCCCCCTGGCTTGGTCAGGTCGATTTACCTGATCCTCTCAAAGAGACTTTTCCTTCCGATGAAGCCATCATTGAAACTATGTCTCTTGAGGAGCTGCCTTGGGGCGATGGACATCATCGTTCCTCTTTCATGCCTAGCTTGGGGGCAATGTCAGATAGTCTAAAGCTTTATGCATCTCAGATTCCTACTCCTCCTCTCCAAACGCCCGTCTTGATGCACGAGGTTATTTCGGAGGGAAACCTGAGTAATATCACTCAAACCATCCCGATCAACATCTCCATTAAACCGGGGATCGTTGAGAATATACACGTGGGAGTGACTTGTTCTCCTGATGAGATTCAAGTCTATACTGATCTTTTTAAAGAATTAAGAGATGTGTTCGCCTGGTCCTACGAGGAAATGTCGGGGATTGATCCCAGTATCGTAGTGCATAAGATTCCAACCTACCCTAGTGCGAAGCCCGTGCGCCAACGCTTACGCCCGATGCATCCTCGTAAAGCCGCTGCAATTAAGGCAGAAGTTGAAAAACTTCTGAACGCGGGCTTTATTTATCCTATCCCCCTCACAGAGTGGGTTTCCAACATTGTCCCTGTTGATAAAAAACAGGGTACTATTAGGGTCTGTGTTGATTACCGCGACATTAATCGCGCTTGTCCAAAGGATAACTATCCCACTCCGTTCATAGACCAAATTATCGACGAATGTGCCGGAAGTGAGATTTATTCCCTGATGGAAGGTTTCTCCAGGTATAATCAGATCAATATTGCACCTGAGGATCAACACAAGACTACATTCATCTATCCGTGGGGTACTTTCGCCTATAAAAAGCTCCCGTTTGGCTTAAAGAACGTTGGAGCCACTTTCCAGCGTGCGATGTCTTACGCGTTCCATGACATATGCCATATCGTTCAGCCTTATCTGGATGACTTGCCAGCTCATTCAGCTAGGCGAGAGGACCACCCTAAACACCTCCGCCAGATTTTCCTTCGCTGTAGACGCTACAATATTAGGCTTAATACTCATAAATGCGTCTTTTGCGTGGATTCTGGCCGTCTTTTGGGATTCATAGTCTCCAAAGATGGAATTCGCCTTGACCCTTTAAAAGTTGAGGCTATCATCAATCTCCCATCACCCTCCTCGTTATATCAGTTGCAGAGTCTGCAAGGAAAAGCAAACTTCCTTCGACGCTTTATCCCGAACTACGCCGAGGTGGCCAAAGGATTCACGCGCCTATTAAAGCAGAACGTTCCCTTCCATTGGGATGAAATTGCTCAACATTCCTTTGAGAAGCTGAAGACGTTATTTGTTAATGCTCCTTTGCTTCGTCCTCCGGACTCATCGCGATTTTACTTTGTATCTCGCCGCCGCGTTTAGCACCATAGCTATGGTTCTGGTGCAGGATGACGATGATGGTGATGAACATGTCGTTTATTACCTATCACGGAATATTCTCGACACAGAAACATGTTATGCTCACGTCGGGAAGTTGGCGTTAGCCGCAGTACACGCTGTGCAGCGTTTTCGCCATTACATCCTGTTGCGTACGATAACAGTGGTTTCGGATTGCAACCCCATGACATATATTCTCTCTCGAAAATTACTGGGGGGAAAATACTCCAAATGGATCGTTATCCGACAGGAGTTTAACTTAGAGTTCACTACTGCTAAGTCAACCAAATCACTCTTTTTCGCAGATCTTATATGCTCACTCCCAACAGACTCCACTCCTTCACACTCCGAGGATCATATCCCGGACGAAACTCTTTTACTTATCAGTACTCGCGACCCTTGGTACGGCGAAATAATTGTGTATCTTCAGACCTCCACATTTCGGTCTGATTTGACTAAAGATGCCCGACGTCGGATTCGGCATCAGTCTCAACCCTACCACATCGTAGGAGATACCTTATACCGCGTTGGAGTAGATTCGGTGCTCCGACGATGTCTAACCTTGGAAGAGGCTGAAAGGGTCCTATATGACTGCCACAGTGGCGCCTGTGGTGGACATATGTCTGGATATGCCATTGCCCAGAAAATTCTGCGAGCAGGTTACTTCTGGCTGTCAATATTCAAATACTGTATCGTTGCAGTCCGTAAATGTCACGCGTGCCAGGTGTTTCAGCGCAAGATGCACACGCTGCCTCTCCCTTTGCATCCTGTTATTAACGTCGGCCCTTTTGCGAAATGGGGCATCGATTTTATGACGTGTAACCCTCACTCGGCCGGGGGGCATGCGTATATAATCGTCGCTGTCGACTACTTCACCAAGTGGGCCGAAGCGATGCCTACACTAGCTGCCGACGGTAAGACAGCTGCCCAATTCATCTTCAACCACATCATTGCACATTTCGGGGTCCCTCAAGCCATCGTTACTGACCATGGTACTCATTTCTGAGATTATATGATGGCCGAGCTGACTTCAAGGTTGGGCTTACGCCACGATAGCTCAACGGCATATTACCCTCAGGCAAATGGCCAGGTTGAAGCAGTGAACAAGGTTATGGTCACTATGCTTCAACGAACATTTGGTATTCACAAATCCAATTGGCACCTCCAACTGTTCTCAGCTCTATGGGCATACCGGACGTCTGCAAAGAGTGCAACTGGATTCACACCATTTCAATTGGTGTATGGTCTGGAAGAAACTCTTTCGGTTGAATGTGAGATTCCTTCGTTGAAATTAGCTGTGGAACTTCTACCCGACACTTCTGCTGAGGAAGAGCGTCTTTTGTATCTGGAACGGTTAGATGAAAACCGCCGCTTGGCTGCTTTAGTCATTGAAGCACAAAAGAAGCGGGTCAAAGCTCACTACAATCAATCGGTTTCTCCTCGTTCCTTTGTCGAAGGGGACCTCGTCCTCATGTATGATCAAGCACATGACAAGCTTGGGGCTGGTAAGTTCCAACCTATGTGGCATGGGCCCTACATATTAAAACGCGTTTTGAAGAATGGGGCTTATGAGCTTATAGATTATGAAGGAGTTCCGCTAGCGCAACCCAGGAATGGGCTGTACCTGAAAAAATACTACGCTTAAAGTCATTTTTGGTGTGGTGTGTGTACATAGGTGTGTGTTTTTCATTTGTGTGCATGTGTGGTGTGGTGTGCGATGTAAACATCTTTCTGCTGATCGGGTCTTCCTGATTGTGCAGATGTCCATTCATCCGTTTGTTGGTTTAGCGGATGGTGCCTCCCGCAGTACCAGGAATCTGTCTTCGGCGGCCTGGGTAATCTACGATCCTGCTGGTGAGTTGGTAAACCTGCAAGGTGTGTGTCTGGGACGTACTACAAATAACATCGCGTAATATAGTGCTGTGTTAGAATTATTAACTGAGGCTGTAAACCTTGGTATCCGTGAATTACTTGTGTATCTAGACTCACAACTTATAGTATTACAGCTTAATGGTCATTATTCAGTCAAAAACCCATCCATTTTACGTCTGTATCTGTGTATTCGTTTACTGGAAAGAAATTTTGAATATATTACATATCAACATATACCCAGGCATATGAATACATTAACAGATGCAGTAGCTAATTTGGTGCTAGATAGACATTTGCACAATTTGTAAAACAACATCACATGAAAAAGAAAGATTCATCCAGAAATAGATATGTATATATATAGATATCGAAATGTTTACATAGTGTGCATCGCATAGAATAAAAAAATATATATGTTGGTCTTAACACATCCGGAGATGACCTGTCTCTCAAAAAATATGCATGATAAAAGCCCTAGGAGTTTAATCCGCATGGTGCTCATGATAACAAGTGACTGCACGCACTAAGCGTCTCAGAAGTCGGTGGAGGCGACTAGGCACTCCCACCGTATGTCTCTGGTACGCCATCGGTACATCTGCCAACCGGGCGTAGTCTGGGATCCCTCGGGCAATACCCTCGAGATTCTGGATCAACTCCCCCCCCTCTGCACCCTCTGCCTGAGGATCAGGTGCGGGAAGAGTCCACCGCGCGATAGGAGACATATCGGCTGGTCTCTCTGGGCCCACGTCTGCATACATATAAAATGTGTCAGGACGAAAGTGTATTACCAAAATATCATAAAACATAAAAATCGAAAAGAGAAGAGGTCATACCCAACTCCTCGTCCCAATCATCTCCCTCCGGCAGTGGGAGATCTGGGTCTCCGGTGAAATCAGTTCCTGCATATGGCCAGTCTTCCACTACGATCAACTGATGCCGCAACCACCAAAAAAACTCCGGCCTCTAGGACATCTGTTGGCCTCCTCCAGCTCTGGGCATCAGTGCTGCCCAGTGAGCCATTCTTGGCTCTCGTGGAATCGGCTTAGCTACTATGGCCCCTTGGCCCTGGAAGATTGGTAATCGTTCCAGAATGAACGATACCAGGATAGAACCGTAGCCAAACTGTTTCATTTTGGCCTGCTTACACTTCGTGAGCTGTCTCTTGATATTTATTGTCACTTCTGTAGCCCAGTCGAACAATAGGGGACTCATGCACTCTGAGGCCAGTAAGAGTTGGGCCTTTGTTGCCTCGTGCGGTGCCTGCGATCCCGCGGCCCGTGTGATGGTATGAAGCACTACCCTGAGTGCTAGATCAGGAATAGTATGGATGTCCACCTTTCCACTTCCTGATCCCAGTCGTGCCCCTCGGCACACTCGTGCCATCACTTGCTCCATCTTCTCGCCAGATGGTGTGATCCCTGTCAATATGGGCACCGGACCTCTGCGCGATAGTCCGGTTATGAAGTATACGTCAGAGACCTCCAGTTCTAATACTTGGTCCCATAACTTGAACACTTGTTCATGTTCGTCCCATATGCTGAACAGGTACTGTAGGAGCTCAGGCTGAGCTCGTAAACAAGGTGTCAGGAAGAACTTTTTAAGCCCACAGTTCTTGAGGGCATTCATGCAAGTTTCATTCTCCATGGCCTGTTCATCCTCTTCCCTGTGCTCCCTCTCTTTCCACTCAATGACCATTTTGATCGGTTGCCTGCATTTACATGGTCAAAAAAATTCAATTAGACCTCTGCTATCTTTAAAAATTTATGCAATTCATTCATTGTATGAAAATTTCAAACGGAAAATTGGATTGCGCCGCTGGTGCGATTGTTTTCCTAACAGTCGCGCCAGTTGGCGTGGGCCCTTTGGAAATAAAATGCCATTGACGCGGGTCCATGCCGGATACCCGTGCCAATGGGCGGAGCCCTAAAAATTCAAAAATTCCTCACAAGAAGTCTAATATGCAGTAAAAATTTATGAAAAATGGATTGAAATGGAGTACAAAGAAGCGCCTCTTACCTAGAACAGACGGGAATCTGAATGGTAGCCCGGATCGGTCGCAATCGCCGTCAGAAGTTCGCACACAAAATGTACCACTGCTGCTCTTCGGTGAGGTAAATAGTAAAAAGTAATTTTATTTTTACCATTTGACATATTTATAACTTTTTGAACTCAAAATAGGTTTTGAAAGTTATTTTTCTGAACATTTTAATATATTTTGTCAAAAATGGGTTTTACACTTGCTTTTTGTGCAGCAACAGGTCTTTTACGCGACTTAAACGGTGAAACGAGTTGTATTTTATACTTTTTCGGACTCGGTAAATACACGAAAAAGTCACTCTGGAGTCATCTTTCAGCTCTTTTCTGACTCTCTAAACATGAAAAGATTGCCGAGGCCCTTGTCATTTCGATCTCGTTAAAGTGGACACGAATCGACATCTACCCAGTATACGTTTACCCCTTTTTCGGGCTGGGATGGATTATTTACGAAAAAGGAATACCCTAGCCTATCACGACTAGGAGGTTTTCTCGGATATTGTTTTCTACCTTTTCGGGTCCGAGGAACTATCTACAAAAAGGGACCACTGGAGTTTACTTTTTTGCTGTCTTTTCAAACTCTCTAAATATGAAAAGATGCCGAGTTCTCCCTTTGTTAGACTCGTTAAACCCTGATGACATTGGATTCAGTCGAAATGACGTTCTCCGAGTTTCTCCTTCCTAGGGCTCGTTAAATGTACTAGGATAGATTCGCCCGAAGGGAGGACTTATATTACAAGCATATGCTATCCCCTTCAAGCTTGTTATCAAAAATAATTGGGGTACTCGCCAGAAATGGTGGGGGAAAATGGAACCAATATCATTGTTGTGTCGGCAGTATGTCGCTCCTGAACATGGCACTTGTCTGCATTCGTGTTGGGTTGGGGACATCTCATCTCATTCTTCACTTGCCTCCATGGGTTTGGATAATCCCTTTTGACCTCTCATCTGCTCATTGCCTCGTCACCATGACCTCTGATCCGTTGATGTCAAATACTGCCAAGTCCACTGTCGTGCCGTTTACATGTTCAAGAGAAGTTGACCTCTGCAAAGTATCAACCTCCCTCTGATTCTCATTTGATTCTGATTCACAAAAACATCATGTTCCTCTGTCTCGTGTCGATGATGTGGGAAACATTATGGCCCACCTTCGATCAAGGTCACTTCCTGTCGACTTCAGCTCATTATCCAGGAAGTTGATCTAGAGACTCCCTTATGGTACCTTGGAGCCTGCATGCCTCAATGGTAGGTTCGTCGCATTCGACGTGAGGTTTTCATCATTGGCCTCTGATCGAGTGATTCTACGGGTGTTCGACGCCGGCTCATTGATTCACATGCCGTAGATTGTACCTGTAGTACCTTGAGGGCCATCGTCATTATTGGTGGTACCTCTCACGTACATTGTAAGCTTTCAATAGCTGGCTGGTAATCGGAGCATGTTCTTTGCATGTTCGACTTCAGCTCACATATTCATTTGCTTGAACTTGTCACTTTGTTAGGCGAAAATGGGGGCCCTTGATCCCTAGATTGTATCTATTGTAATCAGAGCTGCGATATTGTGGATTATTATGATTATTTACATGACTCACTGATTGGATGGCTGCGACCATACCTGAGTCTATTTATCGATCCTCACTGGATGGTTGCGTCCATGCCTTGGATCTAGATTATTGTATACTCTGTTCTGGATGGCTGCGCCCATACCACGCATATATATCATGTATCTGAGACATCAGTTGTACTTCGCTCCGCGGGTTTTCCGATGGCAATGTTTTTAGTCAGCATGTTCTCGTAAAGCATTTCACCCCTCTCTCTCTCTCGGACCTCATGCTTTAGGGGGCATCTGTTACACAGCAATTTGTCACCGTCCCTGCCATTCCCCATCCCGCACATTGGAGGGCTCATTCCGTGACCTGTGAGCAGAGAAAAGACTTGAAAATACCTTCATTGCATCCCTCTGAAGATGAGCTTTTGTTGCCCTGAAGACATCTCCCTGCAAAAAACCCTAAAAATAGCTCTTTTTCCATTGGCGCGGTTCCACAGTTTAGCCCTCACGCCAAGGGGGCAAATCCTCCAAAGAGGGCGTGCCAATTGGCGCTCTGTCATAGAGCCGCACCCGGGCCAACCATATTAAGAGGTGTTTTAAAAAAATAAAAGGCGGAAGTTTCGTCCCAACAAATTCCTGGACTGATATCTATCTTGAGTTGGGAGGTTTGGCTACGGATTTCCATAGAGAGGAAGTGGTTTGCCACCTCTCATGGAAGCTTCCTTGATGATAGGGCCAATCCCATAATTATAGGGATCCCAACTCCCCTTCCTCCATCTATAAAAGCTTGCTCATCTCCTTTGCAAGCTAGTTCCCAAGAGCTTTCACATCCTTATGTTGCAAGAGCCTTCTTGATTCCCTTAAGGCCAAATCCAAGCAAGGAGACTATTGCCAAGTATCCGGAGAGAGAGGCTTGTCCCATCCTTGACAGGATTTATCGAGACATGTTTAGCTGACGACCCGCCAAAGGAGAGTGCTGCGTCGAAGCTATGGTTGTATTCTTCTTTTGACTCTTTAATGATAAGCGACTATTGGTTATGGTTCCACTCTTGTTCTTGATTATGTTCATGAGTTATGTCCTCTTCGACTGACATATAGTTGTACGTACTGGATTTTATGCTTGCATTTGTGTTGTTTCTTGCATGTGCAGGTGTCCGACCACGGAGATCGTGAGGATTGTGATCTGCCAGGGCAAAGGAACGGGAGCACCACCTCTTCTACAAACGACAACGTTGGATTCCAGGTAAGCCTTCATCGCAAGTCAGTTTATTTGCAATTAGGAACCTGCACTGTAGCGTGTTTGATTGTTGCTAGACTCGATCTAGGCTAGTAGGGATCGCCTCTGTCCGCAGAGGGGATTTACCTCTTCAACACCACTATTCATGTAAATTTGTTATGAGGGATTGTATATTATAAGATTTGGTTAATTTTCTTGAAAGAGATTGTGAATATTTTTGGAAGTGAGCCCTTGAGGATGATATTTTTTTTATTTGTTCATATTTGGATCTGTTATCCTCCATAGTGTCCCAAGGTTGAGAAAGGAGACCGAAGGTGGTAACCTTAGACCACTTTCGACATGGTAGCTAGGCCTACAAAATTAGAGAGGGCTCTCTCTGCAATCTCACAACCACTAAAGTGACTGGAGGGAGGAATTGATATTAGGCTAGGCATTTAGCTTAATGAGGATTTTATTTTTAGGGTTTGTTGAATTACACTCAAAGTTCTACCAAACTAGGTCAGGGTTTCAAATGATTCAGTTGCAGGGATACAATGGGGCAAGGTAGGTATGTTTCAGTAACACATTTGAGTTGTCATTGTCATATAGGTTTGAAATGGAGAAGGTAAAAAATGAGCATGAAATCATGAGTTCATTTATTAGAAGAAATAAGACATAAAAATGAAAATCCCATCAAAACAGAGCAGAGAAACTATGAAGTTTGTTTAACACCTCATGAGAAAATCACATGAAAGAAAACTAACGGTAATAAGGAGAAACAAATATTCAATATAATGAAATAATAGAGGAAAAAGACTGGTAATAAAGCATACCACAAGAATCCAAAGATAATTGCTGCAATTGTCTTTGTATTTTTTCAAAAATATAATGTACACTAGCTCTAAGCCTTTGATTAACTGATCTCCAACCTTGAATTTGACTGAAAACAAGTTACATATAGAACAAAAACCACATTCCCCCCTCTCGGGGGTTGAATCCATCAAGATATCAATTGATCACACTAATCTCTCTAACCAAACCTAAAAATAGGGAGGTTAGGAACTAACTCTCCATTTAGCCTTTGAATGACTTTACAAGCATTAATGACCATCAAATTTACATCCAATTGTCTTTCACAAGCTCTATTACAATTAATTACATCATGTCAAATCATAAAAGGACAAATTACACCATCAAAACTCAACCTTGACTGACAAAACTCAAAAAATACATTGTTGTCAAAAGCTCAGCATGCTTTCTCAGAAGTGCAACGTGCCTGAAAAAAGTGCAACATGCTGCTTGGAAGGGAATTTTGAGGGGCTTCCCTTGATGATTTTTCTGAACTAAAAGATGATGCAGTTAGTCTTGGATGTCTACTAGCCACTTAGACTTGAAAAACTGCAAAAATCCTTCTCCAAGGCACCTAAAAACTTATTTTCCCACAAATACTCTAGAAGTGCAATGAGAGGTCTGAAAAGGTGACGGAAACATGTTTTTTTGACCTATTTTTGACTTTTTCTCCCAAGTGGTGAGTTGTCATGCAAAACCAAGTACACATATGTGATGTACTAGTCAATATCTATCCAACCATGAAAGTTTTACCTCATTTAGAGCCTCTGATAAGAAGTGTAGCATGAGCTCGCTATGCTTTTGTGTATCATTAAATTCCAAAATTTGCCAAAATCCCAAAATTTGACCAACATTTCCCAAAATTTTCTGCAAATGTAGGGCTCAAAGTTAGAGAAATATCTCTCTAACCATAAAAAATTTTGAAAAAATGAGAGAGGTTTTTAGTTTTAGGTATGTTATGAACAAAAACCTCCTCCATATTTCAAAAATACTTTCCCATTTTTTTCGAATCCAAGTTTGAATTTGGTCACTAAAGAATTGCATAAGCGTAGCGTACTCTCAACAGAAGTGCAATGTGGTCTTTTAGAGGGCATTTGGAGGGATTCCTAGAGGATTTTTGGGCTGAAAGTGGTATGGTTGGAACTCTTAGATGTATGATACAAAATGGGGTCATCAAGCACTGCAAACCCCTGCTCCAAACTCTTGAAAATTTGACTTGAAGACAACCTGTCCAAAAGTGTAACAAATGACCTATAGGAACTGTATTTTGGGAATTTCTATAAAATAATAACACAAGTGCATAAATGGAAGGAGGTTTTTGTTTCTTGGTCTATCATTGATAAAAAAATCTTTCAATCTTTTCAAATTTATATTCCTTACTTCAAAAACTAATTTTGAAGTAGAATTATTCCTACGTGTAATGTAAATCATAGCAAATGATCACAAAACTCTAAAAAATAATGCCAATCACCTCCTTTTGATTTCTTAAATTTCACCATTGCAATTTTGACATGATCCCTTTTGAAATTGGTGACAAAAAGGCTGGTGAGCTCACAATGGTAATACACTTGTTGAACTTTCTCACAAAAGCCTGGGCAACCCACACCTTCAAAGGATTTCTTGATGAAAGATGAGGCCATGATTTCTTGGATCTGAGTTGGCTCAAATCTGGAAATTTTTCCTCCTTTATTGTAATTTTCCTTCTCATTTTCCATGTTTTATGTTTGCATGATAAAACCCTAGGTAGGTAGGGAGGAAGGGTAGGGTGAAAAATAGGGGAAAGGGACTGTTGTATTGAGGGAAGGGAATGGAGGGGTTAGGTATTAAAATAATTCTTGGGGAAATTTTGGGAGATGGGTATAAGTGTTAGGGAGTTTAGGGAGGTGGAATTTTATAAATAGAGTGAAGGAAAGGCGGGAAAAGCTACAAAACACAGTCCTAGAAAAAAGCGCAGCATAGGCTAGGGTTTGTAGGCAGAATGAGGGAAATGAAGGGAAGGAGTATGGGAGATTTTTAGGGGAGGTATGTGAGGTATGGGAGAGGGTAATAGAATATGAAACCTAGATGTTTTACTATTGTAATGAAGAAAAAAATACATGGAAGCCAAAAGCGCAGTGAAAACCTAGGAGAGGGATTTTCACTGAATTTTTCAAGGAGAATGATGCATAAGAGAGGTAAAAAGGGTGAAATTAATTTCCAAACAGATGCTGGAACCTCTGAAATGTTGAAATGAATCCATTTGATGTTTTCTTTTCCTCCAATTTCAAAATCACAATGTAGGAGGTAAGCAAGTTGTTTTGAAGATGATTTTTAATGCCTTGGTGGCTGGAATGCATCTTGATGGTTGAGAGGTGCTCAATGAAGGTGAAATGAGAAACTGAAATTCTTAGATAGTCTTTTATCAGTTGAAAAATCGATTTTTTCTTGTGGTAATGGCATGACATCATATGCCACATTAGGGGAATTTTGAGGTCTAAAATGGGCCTCCTAAGAAAAATGTAAAACCAAAATAAACTTTATAAGAATCAATAGGATTCAAGATGATGATGTCAACCATAGGGGATGATTCACCATTGTTGGAGTAAAAAACTAAAAATATTAAAAGATAATAAAATAATAAAACTTCTTTTTCAACTCGTATTTTCAAATTATCTCCTTAATGTTTTACTCAAATTTCGAACGAGGGTACTCGTTAGATGCAAAATTTAATTCCTCATCCAAGGAGTACCCATGTTACATAATTTCGATGGACCCTGCTACACGAAAAATGAGAAATACATGAAAAAACGTGATTGTTACATGAAAAATGTGATTGCAATCACATTTTTCATGTATTTCTCATTTTTTGTGTAGCAGGATCCATCGAAAGTATGAAACATGGGTACTCCTTGGATGAGGAATCAAATTCTGCATCTAAATGAGTGTTTCCACTCGAAATTTGAGTAAACCCATAGGGAGAGAAGTTGAAAAAATAGTGTTTTTTTGTTCCCTCCGAAAATTGATGATGTAATCTAATCTTATTTTATTATTTCCACTATTATTTTATATTTCCTTAGGAGGCCCATTTTAGACCTCAAAATTCTCCTAATGAATTTGAGATATGAGATGATGTGACTGCAACATGATCTTTTGAAATGAAAATGTTACCTTTACCTTTATTTGTTTTTGTTCCTAAGCTGCTAACTCCCAATAATGGTGACCCAAGTGATGAACATGACTCTTTTTTATTTTTATGGCTAACCTTATAATGAAAAATCAAGTGAAATCCTATACCATGACCTAAATGATGACATATTAACTGCTTCATGACCCAAAACACTTGAATGATGACACGACCATGATGAATGATGATAACCATGAGTAAGTGAAGGGAGTAGCATGATCTAGACAACAACCAATGAGCAAATTTTATTTGAAAACTTATTTGAAACTATAAAATTTGACCTAGGACCCTATCAACTAACCTTGAAAGAGTACATTTGATCACTGGTGACTCACATACACTAATAGGATCTATAAATTATTCAATATGGGTCATGCAGATTTCTTATTTTGTAAAAAATTATATTATTTATCAACTATATTTTATCTCAATACCTAGTGGAAATCGATATTTGAAATGTTTCCTAATATTTTATGGATTTTATAACATGTTTTCTTGTCCACTATAGCAAGGGAATGTGAAGTATATTTTTGGTTTTGCTCAATCATCAAGGAAAGGGTTATATTATGTGTGAACACCTCAACTAGAGTTCCCTTTCTTTGGCCCCTAATTGGTGATTTCCCTTAGCAAAGTCTACACTCTAGTCACCCTCACCTTAAACAAGGCACTAATATCTTTTTTTCTCAAACATTTTAATTCTTCTAACTTGTTATCTCGGGGTAGCATATTTTAGCTTTTCCTAGCAAATATACCTTTAGATCTATTGACCCATTGAATCTAGTGCACAATCCCTTTAAGACAAAATTATTTTGGGCACTAGTTTGCTTCATTTGCACAGTACTCTTTGTCACAAATCTTGGTATCAATATTTCTTCAATGTAAAAGGGTGTGTGAGAGGATTTGGGAAAGATATAAAGTTATATAATATTTTTTAACTCATATCCTAAGATGCATGTATTGGTATTTTTCCATAATTAACTTGTAAGAAAACTCCATATCTCTTAAGAAATATTAAAAAAAATATTTTGTTTGTCAATATACACTACTCTTGATCTAACATAATGTGTACATATGCATGTTTCCTTCAAGAAATATATATGTATAAATGCTTTCGCCTTCAAAAACTTGAGTATACCTTAAAAAATGCACTATAAATGTATAAATGTTTAAAAATTTGCATGTTTCCGGGTGGGATTTATGGGTTTTACCAAATGTTTGCCTCATATAACCCGTAAAGTAACCACCTAAACCATCAAAAAAAAGAATATAAAAGAAGGCTTATGGAGGAGAGGGGAGATATAACCCTTATTTTGATGAATCAATAGTCTGCAAGATAGTATTTACCAAGATTTTAGGGAAACTCCCCCTATAGGAAACCCCTCTTTCCTGATCATCTTCCTTTCCTTATTACAACAAGGAATAGACTGCTCTTTCATTTTCATGTGTTAAGAAAAGGATAGGGAGGAGTATAACTTAATTTCTACAGTTGAGGGGCCCATGTGGTGGTTCTAGGATAGTTCCAATAGTAAGAAACAAGTAATATCTACTCTTTGTATTGTTTCTTTTATTAATATAAAGAAATAAATTCTTTCTTGCTCTCAATTTTTTTTTAACTCATTTAATGGAATTTGGTCTTAATGAATTGGTAGTGAGTAGTTATTTGGTTCTAATTATTCAAGGTAGTTAGGGTTTTTAATCACTTGTATCTATTTTACATGTTCTTGTATCTTTTTGAGTCATGTTTCTAAGTTAAGTTGTGGAGCAGGCTCAACATGAATTTCTCGAACTATCAAAATCATTAGGTATGCATCCATAACCAAATGTGTGATTACAAAAATGAGTGTTTCCTTTTGACCTTGGATTTGAAGTTTGTGTTTTTTGTATTTTCACTTTGTTAATATTTCAACCCCATATTATTTGGGGACTTTTCCCTTCCAAAAATATGTTGAAATTCCATATAAATATGTCCCCTTTTCAATTATTGTGACCTTAACAATGTTTCTAGAACATAACAACTTGAAGTAAAAGGCTTCCTATGAACTATTCGATAAGGCAAAAACATGAGATTCCTTATATAATCAAAATAGAATTCATTTGTATTCATTACATAATAACCGTAGACCTAGGACTATGAGTTGGAGAATGTTATTTAATGCCCATAAATCATAGTATATTAACGTAGGATATATATTCAAGGATCTTGGTATCAAAAATTGATATTTGAGCTTAATTCTTTGATACACATGAAGTGCATGATCAAATTAATGCATGACAATCTTCTACACCAACCTAATAAGAATTTATTCTAACTTTTGTGTGTGGATTTATTATCATACTTATAAGTAGGAATGCTATTTTCCTTTGGTGCCTAGTAGTTCACAAGGGTTGTATGTTTGTGATGATCCCATTTCCTCTATTATATAGATTTATCAAAAACTAGATGAACCTTATAACTAGTTGTGTTGAGGTTTCCTTTCAAATTAGTAACCATGATATGAGATAAGCTCCTAAGTTCCCTTTTTTTCATCTCCTTCGTAGGTGAGTGATATTCCAATTTTGTGAATCACCATACATTTTTCTTTGAGATGGATGCCAACTATTGATAAATTTTGGATTTATGTGTATTTATGGAAATATATTAGGAGGTTTATTAATTGTTTGATGAAATGTCTAAATTGAATTTTCCCCTTTCTGTGTTTTGGCCTTCATGGAAATTACATGTTAATATTTAGTACCACAAATGAGGGCTAGTGTAACTCCTTCAATTACTTATTGGGGTGTATCATTACCACTGTAATCTGGTATTTTTGGAAATTTTCCTTCAATTTGTTTCCTATAACATTAGTTATGCATGCATAATTTGTTCTACTTTGCAATTCTCTCATGTATATCCATATAGTTGCATGGATGAAACCATTAAATTGTTATTCATCTATAACAAATGAAAATAAATAGTTAATTACAACATAAATCATATAAACATTAAAAGAAACACTTGTATTTTTAATGAATCTCCAACTAGATGCATACCTCAGATGTTCCACCCAAACATCGACCACATTGCTCATAATCTCTCAGCAACGAGTCACTCTCAGGTTGGGGCTTCAACTCCAAATGTGACACCCTCTTCCCACATCTACCCATGTAAATGTCTAACCAGGGTAAACATGTGAAGAGAGGCTACTAATATGGGATTCAACCTCCTATATGACCTTAAGGAAGTGGTATCAATGGAAACATGACAAACACACCTTATACAACATAACCAACACCTTTGGAAGGCAACCCAACCTCCTAGACCCCTGAACCCTGAAGGGGGACTGATTTTTGACCCATGTAGGCCTTAGCCGTAGGCATGTAAGGGCAAGGGAGTGGCCAGGGACCTATATCTATGGGAATGCCTTGGCAAGGCCGTGCCCAAGGCCCCAAAAGGTAAATTCAGTGCCTGCAGCTTGGGATTCGTGCCACATTTTCATCCCTTGAGCCCATGTCGATGCCCATAAATTCTTGTAAATTTAGGAGAGGACAAATAACATTAAAACAAATACATGGAAGCAATCAAATCATTAGGAACTCATCCGACCCCACCCAACCATGACAGGAATTTCGTTAAACATGTCACAAACATTACATCTACAGGTGTAAACAACAAATTTAAACATTGGGGTGTCTTAAAAATCTGAGAATAGCTAAGAAGAATTGCTCCCCTACATCATAAGATACAATACAATCTATTTAACCATAAAAATTGTGCATTCATTTACAGGTAAAAACATATATATATCCATACATCATCATTGGTCAAATGCATGCTCATAACCAGCATAATAACAACAAAAATTCAATGGATATAATAGAAAATAAATCCACACATAAACCAATACATTTGTATACAAATTACCAATGGAATGAGCTCTTCATCACTAAATGTAAAAATCAACTGGATATGGGACTTCCACATTCCACTTGACCATAGATTGGATGAGCCAAATATCTCTTCATCCAATCACCCCCGTGCCATATTCCAAGCATGAATGTGTGACTCATAACCAACTGAAAATGAGAAAAATAGGCATGGATGCTACCAGAGTTCTCTGCCTACACCGTGAGGAATTTGAGAGCCTCCTAGTCTCTCAGGCTTTACTGTAACCCACAGTCTGATCTAGGGGTCACTAGGCCCTAAACTGAGACCATCAATCTAAGCTTTACTATACATCCCATCTCGGGACTACTAGGCCCAACGAAGAGAAATCCACCTCTTGGATTTTTCGTATATCCTTCCATTCGTCGGCAAGGATTCCTAGGCCCACCGAGGCACACAATATAGCTTTATCAAAACCCATAGTATGGCTCAAGGGTTACTAGGCCAATGTCTTTACCATGATCCACAGCCTGGTTCAGGGACCCCTGGACCATGTGTTTGTCATTTCAGATATCCACCCCCCTCAACTTTGAATCCATCCAGTAATTCATCTCAACCGAAGTATGAGAAGCCCATATCATCAAAGCTATATGGAAATGGAAAGGTTAGGCCGAAAACCATTGTCACACCTACAAAAACCCATGCCAAGACAACAAGAAACCACATGCAATACCATGCATGCTAGATCTAGCAAGGAAATCACATATGCAAATTGATGCCTGCAAAGAATCTTGTTGTAGCTACTTGATCCTTCTCTTCCTTGATTTCTTTTCCTTTCTTGGTCCAATGCCCAAGTGCTCCAAGAAAATTCAAAGTGTCCAAGAGTGAGAGAGAGAGAGAGAGAAATGAGAGAGCTCCAAAAAATGCTCTCACAAAAGGTTACCCATTGATCCTCAAATGCCTTTTTATTAATGAGGCCTCTATTTTCTTCATTTTCTGTTATTTTCCTTCATTTTTCTCCTCACATGCAACGTGTGACCTTTCACCTCCCTTTTCTCCTAATTTCCATTATTTTCATAAATAAATGTGCCAAATTTACTTTTTTCCTCTTTAATGCATTTTCCATTTCCTTTGCCAATTTCCTTATCCATATTAACTAAAATGAACACCCAATAGGATGTTTTTCCCAACATTTAGTTTGGAATACATGTCCCATCAACTGTGGTATTATATATTTTTTACATGGATTTTTACCAAGGCTATTACAAAACCCTCCCATTGGGGGAACACTATCCTCCATGTTCAATGAAACTTACAAACCATAAAATTTCTAAAAACAAAACATACTACCTATGGAGCTTTATAACACAGCTTGTTGCAGTATTTACAATGACCACTGCTGAAAAAATTTCAAACATACCATTTACTAGAGCTTTATAACATAGCTCATTGTGGTATTTGCAATAACAACCACATTTTCTTCAATTGGAAAATAACCATATTGTCTATGGAGATTTATAAATCTAGCTCGATACAATATCTACAATAATATACACATATACACATATGCACATTTTCTCAACCAACAAATATAAGGATACGATGCTCATATCAACAACAAGGGAATCCACAGGCCCACACCTCCACCCTCAAAGTAATACCAGGATTAACCTCCTTCCCAGGAAGTCTAAAATCCACTGCCAAAGTCAAATCTACATACAATTTCTAGTGCTACAATATTGTGTTTTTGTCCTCTTAGTGAAAAATTACTGACTCATTGTTCCAAGGCACACTCCCAATGTGCATATGATTCCATATGGAAATACTAATTACCAACCAAATCCATCCTCGACGTTCCCTTCTTTGCTACACAGTCCCTAGGGAAATCTAGTCACCCCTTCCATGCAATTACTCCCCTTCCAAGTTCTGTTGGCACCCCCATATCGGGCTGTCCATCCCTTGGCAAGGGTTCGTCACATCGGAAGATACAAAAAACAAGGCATATATTTGCCTCAATCCATCATACCAGTCATATATTTTTCATGGAAATCAATGGACACTATTGGGTACCAACGTCCCATAATGGCCCTGCTTCCGAAGTGATTTTCCAACATATCATTGCATGTTTCAATTCCTTTTGTTGTTGCTACTAATTCTTGCACTGAGTTTCAACCACCCAACCAAGAATTACATGATTTCCTGTACCAAGCACATAATTTCCACTAGATTCAAAATAAATTGAAATAACTTCAAATCATACCTCATTGGTAGCTCATCAATAAGGTACACTTACAATCATGTTCACTTCTTGTCACAACAAGTCAAACTAGTTGTTTTATCAATCATCATGTATAAACATATCACATCTAGTTAGCTCAAAATGAAACCATCATACATTAAAATCATGAATCATATGAAATCACCATAAACCATAATCATGAATCACATGTAACCATCATAATTCATAATTGTAGATCACATGCATAATAAACCTAAAATAAAATACTGATACTTATCCTTCATTGATCTTTACTTATGTCTTTTTTCTTTTGTACACACACCAGATTGGTTACCACACTCAATGCATTTTCTTCTCTTCAACCACGTACACATACACATAGTGTACATGACATACATCCACACCCATTGTACAACACCACACAATACATACACCCACAATGACATACAACACATACACCTGCATCTGGTGTATGACACAATAGGATACATACACCTGCACCCAGTGTACAATAAAACACATACACCTACACCCAGTGTATAATATAACACAATGCATATAAATATATACAGTACAACACAACGAATACACATGTCATGATACCTCGACTACACCATGCACCTACATAGTACCGCATTCCCTCAACACAACATGTACGACATGCACACGATACCACATGTACACAAGTACCATATGCAAAACATGTACACAACACCACTTGTACACAACACTACCTGCACAATGTGTGCACAACATCGCATGTACACGACACCACCTGCACAACGTGTACACCATGCCAAATGTACACCACACCACATGTACAATGTATACACAATATCACATGTACACAACACCAAATGTACAATCATGCACACAACACCATATATCCAACAAACATACAAAATCATATGTACACAATACTACATATGTTAAATGTACACATCAACATAGGTACAATCATTGAATATACAAAATGTGTAACATATACACAACAATAGAATTGCACATACATAGACCACACACTGAATCCAAAAATAAATTTTGCTTCCAGTGTCTCTCCACTATTCATGCTCATCCTAACATGTCATAGATCAGACTACTTTCACTTCGTTGATGTACCCCTCAGAATCACCTGTCCAAAACATAAACATAGGCATATTACACGCATATAATATCAATTCATGTCCACATGATATTGACCTCATAGATTTGTCAGAGTTTCTCTTCCCACTTGATTCCTCATAAGACCAAGAACCTCTTAAAGCCATTCACCTGCATAAGCAATCATTCCTCCACAAGAATGATCCTTAACAACCCTGTCAAATAGGGACATAGATATATACATAAACACATATATAATCCTTAGCATAAAACAATCATCATCCTTGTCAGACAAGAACATACATACACACATATATACATGATATATACATTTAACATCAAGAAACCATGATCCATGATGACCCTGTCAGACACGACATACATACATAAATACATGTGTACACATATAAACATCAACATAATCATGATCACAACACACTACTAGATATCATAAGGCCTAGGTTAAGAGAACTCCTTTTATGTGTGAATATTATGCACAACATTGAGAACACCAGTTCCCAATATAGCCAAGGCATTTGATGCCTTAAATCCACTTACTTTACCTTTTCTGTTACCTTCCTCATAATTGTTGTTCCACCTTCCATTTACCAAAATGGACCCACCCAGCCCAACCGACTGTCATATTCTTACCTTTTTCTGCACTTACTCATGCACATTCATTTGTGCCTTGCATTACCTGTTGGGTACCACACAGCTCTCCCCGAGCTCCATTAAATTTCCTCTTTCCCAACCAATTCCCATACTCTGAAACAAAAGGCAAGAACAAGAAAAAATAAGAGGAAGACCATGAAAAAAGAAAGAAATAGGACACTGCAACAAAATGGTATGGCCATACACTAGACATAAACAAAGCCACAAATCAAGTGCAACAACCACAAAATACCAAAATCACAAGACTTGAAACAAACACCATGAATCAATCCCACTGAATTCTGAAATCGTCCAAGGGAACACTCAACCCGAACCTTCTCCAATATTCCATGGCAGTATCTTTCCATGCAATCCCTTGCATCATACTTCCATAAACACATAATTTTCAGCATATAAATACATATACAATATGAAAATTACCTTACCTTGTTGTTCCAATGTGCTTCCCTGTAACTTAACACATACACCCCTCAAGGAACTCCAATTCCTTGATGAATCCAACCATAACTAGAAACCAACTATTATACTTGCTAAATACATGTTCATAAATATAAAACATATCCAAATAATGAGAGAGAAGATTAGGGTTAAGAAGGATTCTTGTATGCAAATCACTCTCGCTTGGAATTAGGGTTTCCAAACACAACCAAAGGAATTCTTACCTAATTACTTTCTTCTACCTTTTACCTTGCTGCAATTGAGTCTTTGTTATGTGCTATCACATCACCCAGTTGTTAGTTATATGCAAGCAATCAACTCACAGTCATCATTCATAATACATACTACTACAACTATCACTAGTAATTATACTCAAGTACACAACAATTATCTCCACACATATGGGTTAGTACAACCATTTCAAACAAGATAATTCCTTCATGTAATCTTATAGATACAACTCATATCATGTGATTATTCAAACATTCAAACAAACTATAAGCATACCATGTTAGATAAATCAACTAGATGATATAATAGACACAAAACACTCAACATTAGATAGATGAAATAATCAAACAATCAAGCATCAAGTACATGAAATAAGAAAACTCATACCTCAAGGTATCTCAGGGGAGGCTATCTTGTCTACATAATCAATCTAGTTAGAACGATATAACTTCACAACACATCAGCTCAAATACAAATAAGATCATGATATCCATAACAATAACTTACTAACATGTTCACATCATAAGTTCATAAACATTTGTCATTCATGCATACAATCACATATGTACAGTCAGTATATACAACACACTATCATAATTGGGTCGACTCATGTTTTAATTTCATAACCCGAACCATCAAGTCACTAGAATATAACAACAATAAGTCAACATATACCTTGTTGATCAAAAACATGTAACATAATCATCAAGTTAATAACATGCCTGACTAACCAACACATGTATGTATGATCACACTAGTCAACTAACATCTATCATAACATCAATAGAATGAGAGGCATACATATAACCATAATTCATAGGACTACACTGATCAACCAACATTTATCATACATGTAACCATAATAACAATAGAATGAAAAAAATGTAAGTAACCCTAATGCTTACAACAACCATGAATCACATACCTGCATGCCAAGCATACAAACTTGTATGACGATCTTCTCTTACCCCAAATTCCATTGCCACAACTTCACTTTAATGATCTACATCTCGTGCTCTATCTCAGCCAACACATTAGCATCATAACATACCAATAGAATCATGATGACCTAATTGCATACAATGACCTTATGCACAACAGCCTTCACCAAACCAATTCAAACTTGACTATATGCACCCATTTGACATGTATAAACAATCATGAATGACTAATTCATGTTCAACATATGACATCACACAAGAAAGCATACATGGATAACACTGAAGCATGACCAATATGTAACCCTAGCACAAGCAGGCAATGCATGTACAATATGTAAGAAAGCGTGCATGCACAATACATAAACAAGAAAAACAGTTAATCAATCATACATTCATGAAAACATGTTGACAACAACATCATCAACACTTCCATGGCGACACCACTGCCACCATGGCCAACACAACACAGACTCAACAACCACATGCAACATAGGTATGAGAAACACATAAGAAATCAACATAACGCATCATCAACACACTACCCATCCAGTTCAAGAGTTGAACCATGCTCCAATACCACTCTGTGGTATCAAATATCAACCAAAGAGAATAGAAATTAGACATCATCCAAAGAGAATGGAAACCATACACCACCCAAAGAGAGCAAAACCACACTCTGATACCACTCTATAACACCCTCTTCCCACATATACCTAAGTAACCTTCCAACCAGGGTAAACATGTGACGAGAGGCTACTAATATGATATTAAACCTCCTATATGACCTTACAGAAGTGGAATCGACATAAACACAACAAACACGCCTTACATGGCATCAACAACACCTCCAAGAGGTAGCCCAACCTCTCAGAACCCTGAACCCTGAAGGGGGACTGATTTTTGAACCATTTAGGCCTTAGCCACGGGCATGTAAGGGCAAGGGAGTGAATAGCAACTTATAGCTATGGGAATGCCTTGGAAAGGGCATGGAAAAGCCCCAAAAGGTCAATTTTGTGTCTGCAACTCTGGGATTCGTGCCACATTTTCGGCCCCTAAGCCTAGGTCACTTCCCAGAACTTCCTGTAACTTCAGGAGAGGATAAATAACATTAAAAAAAAATACATGGAAGCCATCATATCATCAGGAACTCATCTGACCCCACCCAAACATGACAGGAATTTCGTCAAACATGTGACAAACATTTCATCTACAGGTGTAAACAACAGATTTAAACATGGGGGTCTCTTAAAAATCTGAGAATAGCTAAGAAGCATTGCTCCCCTACATCATAAGCTACAATATTTTTTTTTTAACCATAGATACATTATGTATTCATTTACAGGTAAAAACATAGATAGAGCCATACATCGTCACTGGTCAAATACATGCTCATAACCATCATAATAACAACGTAAATGCAATGGATATAATAGAAAATAAATCCATACATAAACTAATACAATTTCATACCTAATACTAGAGGAGTGATCTCTTCATTATTGAATGTAAAAACCAACCGAAGATTGGACTTCTACATTCCACCCGACCATAGATTGGTTGGATCAAATCTCTCTTCAACCAATCACCCTCGTTCCATATTCCAAGCATGAATGTGGGAATCATAACCGACCGAAAAAGAACCAAACAATCATGGATGCTACTAGAGCTCTTTGCCTACACCTTAAGGAATTTTAGTGCCTCCTAGTCTCTCAGGCTTTATCGTAACCCATAGTCTGATCGAGGGGTCACTATGCCCTACACCGAGACCATCTCTCCAGGCTTTACTGTACATCCCATTCCAAGACTTCTAGGCCCAATGAAGAGAAATCCACCTCTTGGATTTACCGTATATCCTATCATTCACTGTAAAGGATTCCTAGGCCCACTGAGGCACACAATATGGATTTACCACAACCCACAGTTTGGTTCAGGGGTTACTAGGCTAATGGCTTTACCGTGATCCATAGTCTATTTTAGGGACCACTAGGCCATGTGTTTGTAATTTATTAGATCCACCCTACTCAGCTTCGAATCCATCCGGAAATCTAGCTCAACTGAAGTGTGAGAACCCATCCCATCAAATCTATACAGAAAGGGAAAGGCTAGGCTGAAAACCACTGTCACACCTGGCAAAACCCATGCCAATACAACAAGAAACGACATGTAATACCATGCATGCTATATCTAGCAATGAAATCACATATGCAAATCAATACCTGCAAAGAATCCCAATGTAGTTACTTGATCTTGCTCTTCCTTGCTTGATTTTCCTTTCTCACTCTAATGCCCAAGTGCTCCAAGAAAATTCTAAGTGTCCAAGAGTGTGAGAGAGAGAGAGAATAATGAGAGAGCTCCAAAAAATTCATTGACAAAAGGTTACCTACTGATCCTCATAAGCCTTTTTATTAATGAGGCCTCTATTTTCTTCATTTTCCATTATTTTTTGTCATTTTCCTCCTCACATGCAACTTGTGACCTTTCACCTCCCTTTTCTCCTATTTTTTATTATTTTCATCAATAAATGTGCCAAAAATAACTTTTCCTCTTTAATCCCTTTGCCATTTCCTTTGCCAATTTTCTTAGCCACATTAACCGAAATGAACACCCACTAGGATGTTTTTCCCAACATTCAACTTGGAATATGTGTCCCATTAACCGCGGTCTTATATATTTTTGACATGGATTTTTATCAGGGTTGTTACACCAAAGGGGAAACAACTTACATAAATCCAAGTACATAACCAGTACCATCATTACCAGGCCAAGGGAACAAACCCAACAACCTCCTACCAATAGTCTCACATCCCCTATCATCCCCACAACCTAGGTAGTGAACCCTCTTCTTTGCACCCATAATCCATTGGGTTGTTCCACTACCCTTTTAGGGTGTCCAATTTGACCAACCATGGATGTTTAAGATCCATATCGTTTCCTAAGAGTTCCAAATATCCTTAAGGGTTATTAGATACCTCTCTAACCTCATACCAGTGAAATCCATCCCTTTTTTCTGTAAATCCCCTAGGATTTTACCAAGTTCCATCATGTCATAGGGTCTCTCCTACTTCATTTACTTGGATTCCAACCACCTCCCATCTGTTAGAATTATGTAATGTGTGTCCTGAATGGCACTAACACCCTCACTTTTATGTGCATGTCGCACTTTTTGACAATTGGTACTCTTTAAGGTCACTTTATGGTCTTAGTTTAAAACATGTGCACTTTTGAACTGGGTTTATTTAATAATACCTTATCCACCTAGGTTTAAGCCATTCATCACTTATTCCTTAGCCCCCTTTTCACACTTTTGGATTCTCAGTCCCCTATACTCTCTTGTCTGACTTAGTATGAATTCGTGGTGTATTTTATTAATATGCATGTGATTTCATATTTACAAAACAAGGATATTTGGCCTCATAGCATATAAAAATAGGCATACTTTCCTAAAACACATATGTGCATGGGCACACCAACCCCAAATTATTCCTCAGCTCACAAGCCTAAACATGATTTGTACAACACACACATGGGTCATTCTAGGGGTGTTACATTCCTCTCCCCCTTAATATGCACTATCCTCAATGGATTATACACACACACACATATATATACACACACAATTATTCACAAATATTAGGGTAGTCTTCCTTGATAGCACATTCATGCCCCCATGTGGCATCCTTAGGACTGCAATGTGTATATTTTACCTTTACCATCAATGACTCAATTCCAAAGCACCCTAAACTTCTTCCCCAAAATTGCCATTGGTTGGGCTAGAAAATCTCTCTCGGGCTCCACCTGAATCACATTCTAGTCAATCACATGGTTAACATCAAGAACACATTTTTAAGTAATAAAATATAAAAGATATTATGAATATGCATGGATTTTGGAAATGCAATCATATATGCAACTGGACCAATCCTCTACAAGATTTCAAATGTCCCACAAAATATAACTGCCAACTTTGCACAACCATCCAATTTCAATGAACTTCTCATTTCCTTCACTCTCAAGAAGAAAAGGTCATCAAATCTAGAGATTTGTTTCCTATTCTCGGAAGCCTTCAAATTCAACTTGATTTTTATTACTTGCTCTTCCACTCCCTAAGAAAGTCTGGCCCAACAATGGACTTGTCCACTAGGTTGTTCCAACTCATTTGTGTGTTGAGTTTTCTTCCATACAATACCTCAATTGTGCTCATCTTCAAAGATGATTGGTACCCATTATTATATCCAAACTATACCAAGTGAAAATATTCTTCCTGTTTTGATGGTTTTCCATCACACATATTCAATCACCTGATTGACTCTTTTTTTACCATCTAACTCTTGTTGGTTTTCTATACTAAGTTCAAATTGGCTCTAAATCCCTTAAATAAACCCGTCCAAAATTTTGATGTAACTTGTGATACCTATCTAAAATAATTACCTAAGGCACACCATGTAGCCTAACAATTTCCTTCATATAAATTTCAACAACATTTTCTTCCTTGTGTGTTGACTTTATTGGAATAAAATGGGCATCCTTAGTGAGCTTATCCACCACCACCATGATGGATCATGTTTCTTCACAGTCTTGGGAATATTATTAATAAAATCAATAGAGACAATTCCCATTTCCATGCAGGGATGGGTATTAGATGTAGTAATCAAGTTGGATGTCTATGCTTGGCCTTAACGTTTCGGCACTATAAACACCTATATATATAATCACCCACTTCATTTTTCATATCTAATCAAAATTATTGTTTCTTGGCATTTGAAATATTGTTTTGGTACCCTAGGTGTCAATCATAAGGTACCTTGTGCATCTTATTCAACATTTAAAATTTTATCCCTTGAGAATTTGGCACATAAATTCTTCCTTTATACATGAGGATTCCATCCTATTTAAGCTCATATTTTTTGTATCTTGGCTTTAAATCATTTTTTTATAACTTTTATTTTATTTTGATGTATTGTTGATCAAAATTTTCAGCATGTAAAATTTTAATTTTAAATCAGAAGTGCATACAGTAATGGTTGTAGCATGCATTGCATGCACCCTTCTGCTGAGTGCATCGAACAACTTATTCTACTTACCTTTTATACACTTCATTTCAAAGTCACTCAGCTAGAAATTCCAGCCATCTAATTTTCTAGCATTTAAATTTGGTTTTTTGAACAAGTGGTTCAAACCATTGTGGTATATTTTCAATTCAAATATTTATCCCATGAGGTAATGCTTCCAAATTTTCAAATCATGTATGATGGATCCAAACTCAAAATCATGTGTGGCATATCTCCACTCATGTTTCTTTAATTAACTTGACTCATAACATATCACATGACCATTTTGCATGAGGAATTCTCCAACTCCCTCCTTGCATGCATCGGTGCACATAATGAAATATTCATTTGGTTTCACTATCCTTAGTATTGGAGCACTTTTTAGTAATATTTTTAAATGTTGAAAGGCAGTTTATGATACCACTCGAATTTCACACCCTTGTTTTTCAAAGAAGTGGTAGGATGTGCTATTTTTATAATGCCTTAATAAAACTCTTATAGTAGCGTGATAGTGCCATTATGGATTGAACTCTATCATAGTTTTTGGTGTGGACCACCCCCTAATTTATTTGATATTATCTGGGTCTAATGGAACCCATTCCTTTAAGATGATATGATCCAAAAAATGAATTTGTTTTTTGTAAAATGAAAATTTACTCATCTTGGAATACAATTGATGTCCTTTGAGCAGCTGCAACACCATTCTCAAATGTTTCTCATGTTATTTTTCAAATTTTAAATACACAATAATGTCATCCAAAAATAAAATTAAAAACTTATCCAAATAATTCCAAAAATGTCATTTATAATACATGTACGAAAACAACTAGTGCATTAGCTAACTTAAATGGTGCCATCACAAACATGTAATGTATTTATCAAGTTCTAAATTTTGTCTTGTTGATGCCCTCCTTAATTTTTACCTGATGGTACCCCAACCTTATATTTACCTTGTAGAACACTTTAGCTCCCCTTAGTTGATCAAACAAGTCATCTATGTTTGGAAAATGATACTTTCTTCTCCATTGTTACCTTTTTCAATTGCCTAGAATATATACATAACCTTAATGTACCATCTTTATTTTTAACGAAGAGCATTGGGGCACCCCATGGTGACACACTTGGGCATATGTACCCTTTCTTCAAAATTTATTCCAACTACAATTGTAATTTTTTCAGTTCTAATGTGCTCATCTTGTATGGTGTCTTCAACATTGGGGAAGCTCCAGGTAACATGTCTATGGAAAATAAAATATCCCTGTTAGGTGGATTTCAAAAAATACATAATCTATTTCCTTAATAACTCAATGATCATGAATACTTGGTGTCTTTTCCTTAGCTGTCTTTTCCATTTGAGCTAATACCATCAAGAATTAATATAAATAAATCCATGTATTTTCGCATGTTAATCATACAGAAAATCAGCTTTAAAATGGAAAGGAGTTCAATAAAATATGGTGTACATCCTTCATGAATTATTTTCTGAATAGGTAATTGCACCAGGGTGCAAGGGTCTGCTATAAAATGGTTGTGTTTACGGTGCTGGACCCACCAACATTCAGGGGATCTCCCTGATATGAAGTACCAATTATACATCAGTTTGTTTGATGTAGGAATCCCATCTGGAAAAGAGGCTTGAATTTCCTTATTCTTAAAGATATGCCTTGGCTCTTGCTATCAGCAAGAGAGTGTGATGCGAATTTACTTTCACAAAGCAAGGGGGGGGGTGCCTAGTGAGTGTTTGATTGCAAGTGTGCCAAGGTTCTTCAAATGCATATGGGGGAGGGAAATAAAAGTGAGCCTCTAAGAGAGAGGTAATAGTACCACCCAGGAAGAGACACATGTGAACCAAAGGATTCTGCCTAACATCCAATGGAATAGTCCACAATGGATGTGATGGTCATTACAGACAACAACTTAAGAAAGACATGTATAACATCCAGCGGAATAGTCCACAAGGATGGGACAATAATTACACACACAGAAATACGATATATATATTAACTTGTTGAATAGTCCACAAGGATGGGACAACATACGTTACAACCATTATAGCACATTCTCAACAAGATAAACACTAAAATAACTGAAATAGTTCAAATATATTAGTACATGTGAAAATAAAACATGAAGTATAAACATCCACAGAACAATCTTACAAAAATTCATAAGTCATGCATGAAGAATGTGCTGGCCTTGAAAGGATTCTATTACTATGTAAAATTTTCAAGACATGTATATACAATGAACATCACTAACTCTAATAGTGGAGCGTTGGAAACACTCCTTGCTCCACAAAATAACTATATATTATCTCTATTTCTTTGCTGGTGGAGCCAAGGTGAAAAGACCTTTGCTCATATAATGAGGGGGTATATATAACCAAGGGTGAATCTTTCACTACCCTCATGAATGTTTGACTTCTCATGACTTTTCAACTTACATGAATATTTATATTCATGTGTGTCCTTTGGACTTCCACTTTACAATACATTTGATACAATGGACATGATATGAAATAGTGATGTGGAAACATGACCACTCATGACATGACATGACATGACAGTGCTGACAAGGAGTTCTTGATGAAATAGAAATCTCAATCCATTGTTGCTATTGAGAGTTAAGTGTCTTCGTGAGAGAGCTCTCCTTCACTCCTACGTATGCCTTGGTGATAGGGAGTCTTCAATGATCTCAAGTCTTGGATAATGGTTGCAAACTGGTGCCCTTTCACTTTCTATTGATCAATCATCTTGTAAGTTCAATTACAAGAGTGTCTTTGATTATGCTCTCCTTCTTCTTCTCCTCCTTTATCATCTCGCCATGACTTGATAGAGTACTTGTTCCTGCAATTCGCTCATGACAGGATGACATCAATCCAAAAATTCCTAGCCTAAGATGATGCATTTTGATCCATGAACTGAGCTCAGGACAAGTGAATATTTGGGTAAGGAGGCTCAGTGATTGTGGATCTACGCAGTTCAGGACAAAAGGGAGCAACCTTGAGCCTTGATACTACGTAGTGCACAGTTCAGGCTAGGCTGAGAGACATGACTGCGCAGTTTCCAAAGATAGGGGGAACATGCAGTAGGGATGAGAGATGGGAAAGCTAAATGTGTAGTTCAATAGGTAAATGAGGCCTGGGTGACTGTGCAGTGCACATTTCTAGGGCTCAGGGGATGAGCTTGTGATTTGGAATTGTGGAGTGCGCATTTCATGTCTGGCTGGAGGCCATAACTGCACAATTTTGGAGGTCAAGGTCAGGTCTTGGTCACAAAAAACTGCGCAACAGGGTAGACTTTGGAAGACAATACTATGCACTATGCAGTGCCAGGAAGTATTATCATAGCCAGAGGAATGAGATTGCATAGTGTGTATCTCAGGGAAGGCTTGGAGAAGCTAAGTTTCTCGGTCGGGAAGTTTTCTGAAAAATGAATAAGTATGGGATTGGTGAGATTGTTGTGAACAGTGATGGACTTTGACTGTTGATCATACACTTATAATTATTTACAACTAAAACAACATAGATTTTACAAGACATACAAACAAAGCATTCTCCTTTGCATGACAACCTTATGACTAGTTACGACAAGTGCGACAGCGAAGATACACTTTGCGAGGACCATGACAACACTTGTATGACGGTGCCCAGAACATTGGAAATGAGTGCAACGGTTACTTGCAAGGTTAGAACATGTTAGCCTCCACAATTTCCCAAGGCTAAAAGGATACCAACAAATGTTGTGAAACTAGCTCCAAAAAGAGAAGAAAAGAGATATCAATGCCTTAGAAATAAGCCACTTCGAGGGGGCAACCTCCAATACATTACATGAATGAACAATTATAAAAAATTCTTGGATGATTCAAATTACAAAACCTGCTTTCTATATATAGGAGTCCATGGGGCCATAATGTAATCCTAGTTGACCTAACAATAATAATTTAAGGGCACAATAACAATATGGGGGTTACAAGGATACAATAATAACAATAAGGGGGTTACACTAACAACAATAAGGGACTATACTAGTAATATAGGGACCTAACATGCCCCTCTCCTTCAAAAAAGTGTTGTCCTCAATGCTTGAGTAGCTCTGGGTGCTTCTGTATAAAATTCTCATCCTCCCATGTAGAATCTTCAGTGGGTAAGTTCTTCCACTTGATGAGATACTCCGAAATTGATCGATTCCGTAGCTGTCGAGTTCTTGTTTCCGTGACCGCTTCAGGTTTCAATATGATTTTTCCTTCCTCATCAAGTTCTGGCAATATTGTTTGAACTGGAAGATTTTCACCTATAACCTTCTTTAAGCATGAAACATGGAAAATTGGATGCACTCATGAAGAAGCAGAAAGCTCCAATTTGTATGCCATAGTACCAATATTTTGCAACACCTTGTAAGGACCATAGTACTTTGGCGATAATTTATTATCCTTCTTAGCTTGCTTGAGGGACATTTGTTTGTATGGTTGTAGCCATAAAAATACCCAATTTCCTACATCAAAACTTCTCTCGCTGCGATGTTGATCTGCCTGTTGTTTCATTCGATTTTGTGCCAAATTCAGGTTATCCTTTAAGAGTTGGAGAACTTCTTGCTGATGCTCGATGTGATCTTCCACTACTTGAACCTTCAAATTTTATCTTAAAGATGATGTAATGGATGGTGGATGATATCCATAAAGTGCCATAAATGTGGTAATTTTTGCTGCAGTATGGAAGGAAGTGTTATACCACCATTCAGCGAGAGGTAACCACTTGACCCATTGTGTTTGTTTATCAGATACAAAACAACGAAGATATCCTTCCAAAAATTTATTTACTATCTTAGTTTGACCATCATATTGAGGATGATAAGATGAGCTATGAGCTAATTGAGTACCCAAACAAGAAAATAACTCCGTCCAAAAATTTCCAGTAAAAATGGGATCTCTGTCGCTCACAATAACCCTTGGGCTTCCATGTAGCTTTTGAATTCTGTCCATAAATGTAGTAGCAAATGTACTTGCTTTAAATAGATGAGATAATGCACAAAAGTGTGCATACTTGGTAAGTCTATCAACTACCACCATGATGACACTCTTTCCTTCGGACTTAGGTAAACCTGTGATAAAATCCATTGAAATCTCCTCCCAACGTTGACTTGGAATGGACCAATTCCATTTCATGAGGCATCACATTCCACAATAAAGGTTTTTGTGAAGCCTGGCGTAGCTAAGACTAGTGCTAGGCGCATTGCCTCTTTAAGATGTTCAAAGGCCTTACTTGCTTTAGGATTCCATGAGAATGCATATTTCTTCAATAATTTTGATAGAGGTGCTGCTATTCTCCCATAATTCTTAACAAAATTTCGATAATACCCTGTTAACCTGAGAAATCCTCGCAACTGATTTATGGTTGTGGGGAATTTCCATTCCTTAATGGATTTAATTTTGTTAGGGTCTACCTTAACACCCTTGTGAGATACAATATGACCTAGCTATTCCACCTCTTGTACTCCAAAGAAATATTTGGATGTTTTTGCTTATAATTGTTTCTCCTGAAATAGTTTGGGTACCCTGTCAACATGTTGAACATGATCCTTCCAAGACCTGCTATAGATTAGTATATCATCAAAAAACACTAGCACAAATTTTCTAAGGAAGGGTTTGAAAATGGAATTCATCAACCCTTGAAATGTAGAAGGTGCATTGATAAGGCCAAAAGGCATGACCAAAAATTCATAATGAACCTCATGAGTTCGAAATGTTGTTTTTGGAATATCTTAAATCTTCATTCTAATTTGATGATACCCTGCACGAAGATCCAACTTGGTAAAATAAATTGCTCCATGTAATTCATCCAATAATTTATCAATCACAGGAATGGGAAATTTATATTTAATGGTGAGCTTATTGAGCTCCCTATAATCCGAACACATGTGCCATGATCCATCCTTCTTGTGTACCAATATTACAGGAGCAGAGAAAGAACTTTGACTAGGTTGAATTATACCTGCCTCTAAAATTTCTGCAATCATATGTTCAATTTCGCTCTTTTGGACATAAGGATATCTACAAGGCCTGATGTTTGGAGGAACACTTCTTGGAATCAAATGAATAACATGATCATGATCACGAATAGGTGGGAGTCCTTTGGTAGTTTCAAAAACCTTGGAATGATTGTCCAAGACTTTTTGGAGATCTGCAGAAATAGATGATTTTGATGTTGGAACTTATAGTGAGCATGATTATGCAATTATGCCTTGTTTTTCTTTCTTTAGAAGCTTTGTCATGAAATTAGAGCTTATTATCTTTCCCGGCTTCCCTGCAATACCCCATAATTCGAATTCCTTTCCTTCTGAAAAAAATTCAAGAAAAGTTCTTGAAAATTAAAAGCTACAGTCCCCAAAGATTGTAGCCATTGTACACCTAGTACAACATCAACACCTCCCATAGGAATGGAAAGCATTGGACTATTCAATACATATTCCCCCATGGTTAGCTTGATATTATGGCATTTTCCAGAGCAATTTATAGTTCCTCCATTTTCAACCATCACTTAACATTCTGGTGCTGGGTATAGGAAACAATTCAATTCCTTGGCTACCTTACAATGAATAAAATTATGGGTACTACCTGAATCAATCAACACTATTACCTTTTTCTTCTTGATATGTCCTTATATCTTGAGAGTTTTAGGAGTGGTAATTCCTGCCAATGCATTACACGATATGGTCGAACTCATTTCTTCCTCTTCTTGGGTTGGTTCCTGGTGTATATCCTCTTCTTGTTAATTTTCTTCTTCCTCTTCACAATATATGTAAAATAATTTCTTCTCAGCACACTTATGACCTTTAGTGTATTTGTTATCACAACTGTAGCAAAGCCCTTTTGCTCTTTTTTCTTCCAATTTTTGTGGAGTCAACCTTGTAGGTTGTGGAAATCTAGGAGTAGCAACACTTCCCTCTTTATAGAAGTGAGTGGTAGGCTTCCTTATCGCCATAATTTTACATTCAATTTTTATTTCCAACCTGAATGCCTTCTCCAATGAATCAGGTTCCAAAACGCAAACTTCATGTTGGATGTTATCCTTTAAAGTACCTATGAAGAGATCAATCATGTGTTCCTCTGGAATATCAGTTACCCTTATATTCAATTTTTGGAAGTCCTCAATGTGCTCCCCCATTAAACCCTTTTGTTTGAGATTTATAAATTGGCTAAAGAAGGTAATTCTCTTTGTATCCTCATAATGTGCTTTCATTTCCTCCGTAAAAATTGACCAAGTGACAATTTTTTTACAGGAGCAAAGCCATCAATACCATACAAATGTATTTTGTTCTAAATGTAAAGTTGCAATGTGTACCTTTTGTGTGTTTTTCACATTATGGAGATCAAAATATTGCTCCATATGTAGTATCCATGTTACAAGATCCTTTCCATCAAACTTCCTCATATCCATTTTTTGAATATGGTGGTTCTTCCCACCAACATTAGATTTTATGAAGTCACGATTAAAATTTATTTTGTTCTCATCATGAGTTTCCTCTAATATCTTTTCACCATTAGGAAACACTTATTTTATCAACTTTGTGAAACCTTCCATGTCTACTTTTAGATCATTCTTCATGTTTTCCATTTTCTCATCGATCTTAGCTCCCATCTCATCCATCTTAGATTCCATGCCAGCTTCCATGCCATTATTCAAACCATCCATCTTAGATTCCACGCCTTTGTTCAAACCATTCATCTTAGTTTCCATGCCTTTCTTCAAAACTTCAATGTCATTTTTTGTTGCTCTTTGCGAGAGCGAAAAGTATTGCACTTGCTCTTGTAATTTTGATATGTCATGTTGCCATTCTTCATCTTCATGAGTCATAATATAGCTTTCTAAAGGCTTAATGGGTCTTGAATTATTTTTAGGGGCAATTTTAGAATCCAATACTAATATATATTCTACAATATGCCCTTGGAATCAATTCAACTTGATTCTTCAAACAAAACTTATGCAATTAGGAAAAAAAAAATACACACCTTTTACTTGATTTTGAGGAGTTCGATATTGAAATTGAATTATCTCTATAATTGTGGATCCTAAATATCTGAAATTCAGCCCTGTAGTATCCCTCTTAAGCTTCTTTCACATTCCATAGGTCTGATCTGATTTGGATTCTTCAAGGCAAAGTTATGTCCAATCTCCCACAATGACCCAATTTTGGACTGGTTCAGTAGAGCGAACTTGTAAAACTTTCCACGTGTCACTGTTTCCTCCTTTGGATCTGAAATTGATAGACTGAAAACGAAATTTTGTGTACTTGTGGCCACTTTTTACAGCGTTCCAATCTGATGCTCAGAGAGAGAGCTATGAATATTTTCCCACGATCACCTCTTTGAGATGAAATTCAGAAGCCTAAAAACGCCCTAACTTCCACAGATCATATCTCCGAAAATATTGTGAACCAATATCTAAAATTTTTCGACAATGTTCCTCAGGATTGCGGCTTCGCACTTTGAAATTTTCAGCTTCTGAACCTTCGTAGAAAAGACGTTATTACAAAAATACCACGATGACTTATTTAGGTTAAATTCAGGATCCTGCAAAATGACCTAACTTGCACAGATCATATCTCCGAAAATATTGCAAACCAAGCTCTAAAATTTTGTGATGATGTTCCTCAGGATTTTGACTTCGTACTCTAAAAATTTCAGATTTTGAGCCTTCATAGAAAAAACATTATAGCGAAAATGCCACGATGACCTGTTTGGAGCAGCGAAACCCTAGAATCTCAAAGCTCTGATACCAAATGTAATGAAACCAGCTCCAAAAAGAGAAGAAAAGAGATATCAACGCCTTAGAAATAAGCCACTTCGAGGGGGAAACCTCCAATACATTACATGAATGAACAATTCTTGGATGATTCAAATTACAAAACCTCCTTTCTATATATAGGAGTCCATGGGGCCACAATGTAATCCTAGCCGACCTAACAATAATAATTTAAGGGCACAATAATAAAAATATGGGGGTTACAAGGGTACAATAATAACAATATTGGGGTTACACTAACAACAATAAGGGACTATACTAGTAATATAGGGACCTAACAACAGAGGTAACCTGAAACCAAACTTTTAGTTTGGTAGCTAGCCCTACCAAACCAGAGAGGGCTCTCTATATGAAAAAAACAGAGAAGGGTTTGAATGGTGCAAGAGTGAATTTTAGGCTAGATAGCTCAGCTCTAGGTTTTTGAAATATTTAGGGTTTTTCTACTGGATCAGGGATGAAAACCAAGTAACTAGGTCAAAGTATCAAAGGTCACAAATGCAAGAGATATGGAGGAGAAATATAGCTATGCTTTTTTTATGGGATTAGGATTTTGTTAGTGTAGTGTAGGTTTTGAAAGATAAATAATATATTAATGAGCATGTGCACAATGAATTCATTAAACAAGAAGGAATATTACATAAAATGACATTCCCAACAAAACAGAGCTTTCATGAAGGAATTCATCTTATAAATATTTTATGAAAATAACTGAAGAAGGAAGATATGGAAAGGAGACATGTCTATCATATATATATAACTATTTTAAAGAAAATACAATATCACAAACTCACACCACGATAATTCCTGAATAATAGTTGCAATTGGTCCTTTGATTTCTTGAATCAAAAGATGAAGTACAAGCTACAAGAGTTCCACCCTCTGATTTCCAACCTTGAGCATCAATCATAAATAGATACATATAGACCATAGAAAACATCTTCCTCTCACCCAGGGTCGAATTTCTCAATATATAATTAGTTACACAAAATCCTTCAACAAAAACCTAAATACTAGGGAGGTGAAAACAAACTCCCAAATTGGCTTAAAACTGATTCATTTGACCTTGAAAAGCATTTACAAGCATGAACCTATCTAATTTTCAATTGAACAAGAATATTTACACCTCAATGCATCATTACAACCCAGAAATGAAAAATTACATCAGCAAAAGTCGAACTAGACTAAGAAAACTGAGAAAAATGAGTTCCAGGAAAAAACATAGTGAATTTCTTGAAAACATAGCATGCGTGGAGAAAATGTAGCGTGTTTCTTGTAAGTGAATTTTGGAGGGGTTACCGAGGTCCAAATCAAGATATGAAAGACGTTGGAGAAACATATTCCTATCTACTACATCATATAATTTTCAAGCACTAAAAAATACTGCTTCTAGCCCTCTAAAAATAATTTCTCCCACAACTACTCCAAAAACGTAATGTGCCTCTGAAAAACATGGCAGAAAGGTGTTTTTTTTGGTATTTTTTTTACCTTTTCACCCACCAGAATGTGATGACATGGCTCTCTCAATAGCCGAAGTTGATGTACAGGTCAAAATAAATCTAGAAATGCAAAAAATTATTCATTTGGATGCCCCCAAAAAAGGCGCAGTGTGAGGCTCGCTACCCTTTTGGGCCAAAAACTGTGCAAAATTGCCAAAATGCCCAAAAATTTCAAAATTGTCAAATATTTTCCAAATTTTCTCAAAAATATTCAAAAATTTCTCCTTAAAGTTAAATAAGGATGTGTTAGGCCATGAGAGAGGCCTCAGCTAACAAATCAAGCCTATCCTTCTCTATTTGCATCATTAGGGTTTCTTTGAGCTTTTCTTCAACTTCTTGATTCTTACCCGAGACACCTAATTTCTTGGACTTTTGTGGGCTCATACCTATTGATCTGACCTACCTTGTGCCTCTTCTACTTATTGGTTTCATAATCCATTTCTAACCCTTCCTCAATGGGAAAGGGAATTAGGGTTTAGTGAAGATAAAAACATGGGATTTGGGTAGTTTTTGGGAATGAAGTGAGATGAATGGGTTAAGGGCTTCCTAAATTATTGGGAAAATTTGGGAAGGGGGGGGGGTAGGAAGAGATGTTAGGGAGTAGGAGAAAGTAAAATTTGAGGGAATGAGTGAGGGGAAGGGATCCAAAAAGGGGAAAAAAGTCCTAACCTAGAAATTTCTAGTCTAAGCTAGGGTTTGTAGGAAAATAGGGAAACTAAGGAGTAGGGGGTGGGGAAAGTGATTAGGTAGGTGTATAACATGTAAGGGAAGGTGAGTGAGCTTCAGTCTTATGGTTTTCTTAGCAATTTGTCAATGATAATATGAAACCAAGCTAATGCACTCAAAACCCTAGAAAAGGGGATTGATATTTCTAATCACAAAATGAAGAAAAAATAGGTCTTATAAGGGCCCACTTACTTGTAAGATATGTGTTTAAACCTGATTCCTGATGTAGAAATCCTTTGAGATAATAATTTGTGCCAAAATGAAGAATGTGTAGTGGATTCACAATGAATGCGCAACGCAGAGGGGAGATGACACTCTTGGGAAGACTAATTGTTGTTCTGAGGGTGAAAGTGGTCTTTCAAGGTGGATATAAGTGTCTTGAAGATGAAATGAGAGAATGAAAGCTCTTTTTGGTCTTTTGTAGCTTGAAAATTGATTTTCTTCTTTGGTGGTTAAGTGGCCCCACCAAGTCTTTTTCACTTTTTGATTTTGAAACTGCAGCTTTCAATCCTTAAGAAACATATTACATCATGATTGAAATGAAATTAAACTTTTAAAACCTTTATTGAACATTTTTCAATATTACTACTCCTTCAATGTTGAATTTGATGGCGAAATGACTGATTTTATGATTTTGACCCTAAGACCTAATGGTGACACTACATGAAAGGAGCTGAATGATTACCATGGTGATGTGACTGAGATGGTGATGGAGACATTTCATTGGTGACTCATCATAATGAAATATGGAAAGCCCAAAACATGGACTGAAAGGAGTAGTAACACACCTAGACCACACTAGCCAATCACCAAATTTTTATTTGAAGACCTACTGAAACCATAAAAAAATTGACTTAAGACCCTAACCAAACCTTGTAAGAGCATATTTCATCACTGGTGACTGGTAGGACTGGTAGACACTAACAGAACAAATCATTTATAAATATGACCTATTGAAACCACTAGACCAAGATCATACATTGACTGTGACAACCAACATGCTAAAAGATGACACTTTTCCTATCTTGCGAAAGGGATCACAACACTTCAAGCAAAGTAATGTAATAAACTTAAAATTTTGTAAGAGCCATAAAAATACCAAGGAAGGCTTCAAAATTTGGTATAGGATAAAATTTTGGAAGGGGTTGTAGCGGCTACAATAGGTTTGTAAGCATTTATTTTATGTTTATGCATAGAGGTACTGGTTTGATCTTAATTCATTAGTAAGCATTAATGTGATATTTAATATTAGTGAACAAGGAATCTAAAAGTAGTCATTACTACACACAAACTTTGTTTTTTGGTTTGGATTGATTGGTTTGGTATTTTAATTGCTAAAGGTTCATGTGCATCATACTGTTAATGGAGACTTCATACCACTAAAGAATCATGTCTAGATGGTCTCGTTATGTGCACCATGATCTTGTAAGCACTACACATTCATTGATCATTGGATATATTCAATGCACACATTATAAAACTCTGCTTATGGTTATGACACACTTGTAGGTTTGATTTGCAGAAATATACCTAGAGATCATTTGTTTGTTGAAGTCTCTTTTGTAGAGATATTCTTGAGCATATTATTAAATATATTCTTTGGAGCTATGACAAGTTATGTTATTCTAGATATTTGATGTAGATCAAGTTGATTTAAGAACAAAGAGGTAGTACGAGGCAAAGCTTGTACTTTGATTTGTTTATTGCAGGTCTAATGGAGGGAAAATGGAACTGTTATTTATGTTCTAATTTGTTGTCTAACAAATGCATGATAAAGTGCACTAGTAGAACTAACTATGAATAGAATGATTCTAAGAATATTGCTTATTTTTTTCACTCCTTATCATTGTGCAACTCTGGATTGATTTGATAGAAAAATATTTGGAGAGTGTTTGGATCCCTGCGTGGTAGATATTTTATATCAATGTTTTGAGCTAAGTATCACAACCCATTAGATGGAGATCTATGAAAGAATCTTAATATTTTTTTTAGCTCATCAATATAAGTAGATAAATAAATAATAATCAAGTCATAAAAGCTAAAGTTGTAATGTCCACATTTTTTGAATAATAGAGATAAATATAATTATTTAATGATTAATAATAGAGTTAATTAATGTTATAATAATTAATAATAATGATTAATTAAATAAATTTATTAATAATTTAATTAAGATTGATTTATATTAAAGTTAATTAATAATGAATAGTAATAAGTTTGATTTAATGTAATAAGGTAAATAAGATTTTAAAATCTAATTTACAATATTTTAGTATGAATATTTTCACAGTCAATACCTTGATGAGGATGAATACTTCCGATAAACCATGTTGTCATTGACATGCTCAATGGTGAACACTTCACCCATATTCAAGGACACTAAGCTCTCTTTATCAGAAAAACTTAATGACCCTGAATATGGGTGAACTGTTCACTTGAAACATGGGGCATATCAATAACAACACAATTTACCAAAAGTATTCATCCTCATCAATTTACAATATTACATTATTATTATCAAAATAGATATGAAGTAATATAAGAGTTAGTTTTTAAATTATTGTAATAAAAAATGTAAATTAATTTATATTTTAATGAAATAATAATTAGATTTTAAATTAATGTAATAATAATGTAATGATTATATTTTATAGAATTTTAAATTAGTGTAATAAAAATGTAATAATTAGATCTTAAATAAATTTTGTTTTAATGTAATTATGTAAATTAGATATTAAATTAATGTAGTAATAACTAATTAAAAATGATAATAATGCATTTTATTAACAATGATTAATGATAAGTCTGATTAATAATGATCGATAAAAAAAGTTAATTAATGTAATTAAATAACTTAATTAAAATACTATAATCAATGTAGTAATAATTAAACTAATGTAATTAACCTATATTAGTAATAATGAAGATAATGTTCCTGGATACGGGTGAGGAGGACAGAGCATAAGTTGATGGGACTGGGGTGCGACATGGCGAGGAGACACCTGCCCACGCATAAGGCAGTTGGCATTCGGCATTTAACGTTGGCTGGAAATTTCTTAATTGCATTTACTCCCGGCGCTGGTTGCAATCCCGACTCCGCTCCTCGGTGCAATCTCGCGTGTGACGAAATGAATCGGAATTCGGATCTTATTAATGGAGGTTTATTGCAGGGTGTTTCTCGATGCAAGGTCGTCTGGATTGAAATAATGGTGAGCTGATCTGGTTTGGTTAGCGCTCCCCTGCCGATAAATCATTGGTGCACCCCAGATGCAGGGCTCCCAAATGTGCACACGGCTAATGGCAAGCAGAGCAAGTTGAATTGTTGTCTGGACTTTGGAGATAATCTCCACTTCTCTTATTCTGGATTCTGTATGCTAGCTTCGGTCTCTCTGAAATTTCATTCACCTCAGTCCTCTGTCAGTCCTGCTCTTCCTTTGCTTCTTGGGCCCTCTGTCACGACTGAGAATATGCCTCGCCTTCGGCAAAGGATGAGGTGCCGGAGAGGCAGCGCCAGACGCCAGCCTCAGCGCTCTCCCTCCACCTCCAACACCTCCTCAGATTCTTCTTCTCATTCGGATAGCCACACCAGGATTCAGAGAGGTCGCATGCTTCGCTTTGGTCGTCACCTGGACTCCCCGGAGCCTCCAAATCTCTCTGTTCAGCCTCACACCGCGCACTTCTCTTTCAACTGCTCACTCAATCGCCCTCAGGTCACGACCTCAATTACTGTTGTCTTTCGCGAAGAGCCTCAGGAGAACGCTCCTAGTTTGAGCCCGGCGGGTTTGTGCAACACTGATGTACAGACCTCGGGACTGCATGCAGGGTTGGTGCACTCATCGAGCAAGGATTTGTAGGGTTAGGAAAGCGGGCATCAAGATGTGGAAATGGCACAAGGCGATACTGGGCAAGCGAGCGAGACGCAAGTGGTTCCACCACCCTCCAGGCGGGTGATCACTTCCATTGCGGACCTGTACAAGAATGACGGGGAACTGGATGAGCTCTGGTGTAGAGTTGTGGAAGAGCCACCTGATGAGTAGTCGCTCCTTCTTAGTTTGGTTTTCCTGTTTAGTTTCGGCCCTCACTCTCGGGCTTGTTTTTGAGTGAGGGCCAAAACTAAACATCACTTTATGGCACCCCTGCGTGGGAAACAACTAGAAAACTGCTCAAGACCCCTCCATATGGGCAGTCTTTATAATTGGTTTTTTGTCAAGATTGCCACAATACTGGGCAAAGATTAGGCTTCAGCCCGCTGTACATTATTTCCTTTGTTAATAGAATACCTTAACTTAGAAGAAAAAAAATAATGAAGATAATGTAGAAAATTAATTTTTGTTAGTAATGTAGTTAATAATGGAGACTAAAACTTGCTAAGTTTCCACCCATCATTACGATTAAAGTTATTAGGATTTTTTTTCTAACTCTAAAGGTTCTCTGATTTTTCTTTTAGAATAATGATCAATAGAGGCAATGACTTTGGCATTTTCTAGGCATATGTGGTGTTTGGTTAGTTTTGAGTGTTTAGCTAATGGAGATATTTTAGATCTATCATGATTGATATCCGCACAATTCTCCTTAAGCTAAACATGGATTGAGAGGTCAGTTTCTCCAATGTAAACATTTCCACACCTACAAGGGATTGAATAGACACCTTTGTTTATTTTAGGATCAACTTGGTCTTTAGAATGGTCAAAAAAATTTTGTAAGGTGTTAGGAAGAGAGAAGACAACCATAATTTGATTTTTGTTGAGGATTTTGGCTACCTTGTCAGTAGTTCCTTTGATATATGGAAGTTTGATAGTTTTTAAGAAGTCATATTTATTTCTATTTTTCCTATTGTTATTTGGTGAGTTTTCAATAGTATTCCTAATCAGCTTTTCATTGTATCCATGACTTTTGAATACCTCGGTGATATGTTCAAGTTCTTTATTTAAGTGATCATTGTCACAAATGATCTTATCTCTAATGGAAAGGGTGTTCATTACGCATATTTTTTGTGAGGGGTGATGGTGAGAGTCCTCTTGAATATATTTATCAGTGTGGGTTTTCTTACGATAAAGCTTATGAGCTAACTTACCTTCTTGCCTTTTGGAGAGAAGGGTTTCAAGGAATGGTAATTCTCCGTTTTCTTCCAATTCCACAGTGAATCTAATATTTTTCATTTGGTTATTCATATGGTTGTTGTGTCAATTTACTGAGTAAATTAACACATATATTTTACTTATCAATCCAGGTTTGTAGACTTGGAAGCATGTCCAAAATATATGGATTTTAGATGTAGTCAATATTACAAGACAAAGTGTTGAAGTTGAAAGAAATGAATATTACAAATATAAAATATAACTAAGAAGTTTCTGATTCAATATGTAATAAGTGAGGGAAGAGGTTCATAACTTAGGAGATTCGGATTGTCCTTCCCCATCGTAATACCTTCATGAAGAGAAACCAAATAACTAATTAACAATAGTTTTTGATGTATAAAAAGTAGGAGAAGAGGCTCCTAACTTAGGAGGTCAAGGTTGTCCTTCTTTACAATTCTATTCCATCATTGTTACCATTGCATTAAAACTAGAGATTGAGGAAACAACTCAAGCAGGGAAAAGAGGATGAATTTTAGTTGTTGTTCATGATTAGATAGAAGGAGAATTTAAATTAAATTCCTGTTTGTCCCTTCATATTAAAACTAGAATTAAACTAATAATCATCCAACAACCATGAGAAATCTTCGCACATCTAAATGATTGAATAAATCTGAAACAAAACTAGTTTATGAAAATTATGCTAATTTAACCAAAAAGTGTACTTAGCTTAGTGTGAGGCCCTCCACCCTTGCCTTGCACACTTAAGGAATTATCAGCTACAAAAAAATTAATAAATCATCCACATCATAAACATAAAATAAAAAATGGAACTGGTTCTTCAAATTATCTCCAAGTCTTCAAGAGCCTTAATGAAAAATTATACAAATTCTACATATTTGAATGGTTCATAAGTTTGGTTTAAATAAGAAAATAATAAACAAATTGAGCTATAATGTCTCTAAGAGTCCTATCCATCCTAATACCATCCATCTAGGTCGAACTCATCCATTTAGTTTCAAAAAATCAAGAAAATCCCAAAAAATAATAATTTTCCCTTTTTCCTATGGATTTCTGAAAAGCAGATCAAGTTTGACCAGCATTGACCGGACCCATTTTAGCTCAGTTTGACCAAACCAATAGGTATTTTTCCATCTTTGGTTCCTAAGCTTTCCAAATATGTGCTCATCTCGCACACGGGTGTCCTGCACATATGACTTCCATGAAGCTATTACGAGAATTTTCAGTGTAGTCCAAAAATACTTTTAAAACCCATTTTTAACAAAATTTTCTAAAAATTGAAAAACTTAATTTAATTACCTGAATATGCATAATAAGGCTAAAATGAGGCATATATGGATGATATAAGGTGGAATATGGTGGTAAATATATGGATTTAGGATAAGCAAAAATGACCAAAATTGAGGGCCAACATCTCCCCCTTGCTTACTCTCAAGCATGTCCTCATGCTTGCCTCAATCTCTTTGACCTTCTGCCTTTGTATGATGACTGCCCTGCAGATGTCCCTGTGACTTTGGCTCCTGATTCTGAAGCTTCCTGTAAAATGATGTCAAGACCCTCATGTCCGTTTTCTCTTTTATAAATCTCTATTTTAATTGCTTGTGGAGAGAAGACTTTTATTTTAAAACTTTTAAAACACCCTTTCTGAAAAATACTCTGTCAAAATGCCTCTGAGAACAATCTTCTTATCACTAATTCTTTTGAAAACAAGTTCACTTTTGATTTCTGGACATCTACAGGTTTGATTTTTTCCTCAACAATTAAAATCAACACCTAAAACTAAATTCTGGAAATGATTTTTTTTATTTACCCCTCTTTGTATCCTCAAAAATAAAAATGAATTCTAGAGAAAATTATTCATTATCCCTCTTCGTCTCCTCAAAAATTAAACTGAAATTCAGAAATGATTTTTTTTTTTGTATTCACCCCTCTCTGTTTCTTTTAAAAATTGAAATCGATTTTCTCGCAATGAACTACCCTTTTTTTTTCTTGAAATCAATCTTCTACAATGAATACCCACTTTGCCTTCTTAAGAAAAATCGTTTTTTTTTCTTTCTGAAATGATTACTCCACTGTCTTCTTTGAAAATTGATTTTGATTTTGAACTTTAAGTTCCTCTGTTCCTTTTGAAAAACTCTGCCACTGGATGAAATGTCTGTTTGTATTATGGAAACTTATTGTTTTCTTGCAAACCGATTTTCTGGAATCTCTTTGACTTTAAAATCGATTTTCTGGAACCACTTTTCCTTTGAAATCGGTTTCCTCTGAATTCCTCTGTCTCTTCTGTATTGGGGATCAAAATGTCTGAATTTATTTTGAAAATCGAATTATGGAATAACAATATTTTAATATCTCAGAAAACAAATTAACCAAAACATGCATTTGTTTTCTTTGGAAATCGATTTCTAAAAACATTCTACAGGTCTCGACATTTTTTAATAGCCACGCACTGCATATCTAAAAGAAATCAATTCTGCGAAGTGGGCATTTTTCACAAATCTGAACAATTGTTTTCAAATTCACCTTCTGTCTTCTCAAAAATTTAATGCCAGTGATTGGTTTTTTTAATAAATATGAACAATTTAAATTCACCTTCTCTGCCTTCTTAGGAATCGAATGCTGGAGATTTACTTCATGTTGGAGAAATTGAAATGCTAAAGGTGATCTTATCTGGAGAAATCAAAATGTTGGAGATAAAAATGATTTTTAAGTTTGAAAATTATAAATATGGACTTTTTTTTTTTAAATTTACCTTCTCTATCATCCCAAAAATCAAATGCTGGAGAAAATGTTCAAGTTAACTACTGCATGCAACGTAACCACTCATTCATTCACTGTCTTTTGAGAAATCAATTTTTTTGAAATATAAATGAAAATCAACCTACATGTCATGGGCAATCACAATTTATCTTTTCTCTTAGCATTTTTGTTCACTGCCTCTTCAGAAAATCAAATTATGAAAATAAAATCGAATTCTGGAAATAAAACTGAACAATTTATTTCAATTTTACCTTCTCCTTTTCCTTAGGAATTGAAATATATTTTCCTTTGTACCCTCATAATCTAAAATCGAATTCTGGAAATGATTAATTAACCCTCTATTCTTCCAAAAATCAAAATCGATTTAGACTCTATCTTCTTAGCATTTGAAATCAAATTCAAAAACCACTTGCATGAACTTATTGACTCTTCAGAAGTTGAGTTTTTAGATGTGAAGCAAATTCCTAGGTGCTATGTAACGGTCATCGGAGCTATCTATGTGTTCACTAAACTTGAGAAATAAAATCTTGGAAGAAATTGATGATTTTATGTTGAGTGTAATTAATACCACTGAAGTTTTAATGTATAACAATTTCACACCTGGAGTTTGAATGCGGACTTCCACTGCGTAGTTGGAAACTCAAATTTGCCACCAAAGTTTTGTTACTCGGAATTTAATTTAACTGCCACACCATTTTCCAACATTTAATTTAATCTTAAGCTCAAGATCCGAATTACTTGTAATGAAATCCTACTCACACTTGACTGTGTAATTCTTGGGATATGTTTGGAGATCTCAATGTTTTTTAGTGGGATTCTAATTACTCAGTGTTCTTGTTAGCTTTATGCTATTTACGCATACCATATTCCTCTATTTTTATTTTAAAGGATTGTGTTTCTACCTGAGTCGAGGTGTCACAATCTCGTCGAGTTTGGTTTTTTCGTGTGAAGTTACCCTCGATATTTGCGACTCCCTTCTGCATAGATGATGAATTTCTTTCTCCCCTCTGTGTGAAAGTGTTGGATCTATATCTCTTGAAGTTTTGACCAATTTTTGTTGTTGCATAATGAATTCCACCGTGGCTTAAATATTTGTCCTTTCTCCCCTTTGTCATTTTGTATTCAAAATCGATATTCTTCATAGTGTGTAAATTTTGATATGGTTTTCCTTTTTATATATTCATATACCTTTTGTAATATATGCACCTTAATGTATTCTTTTATACATATGCGATTCTATGGCCCTATGCATATAGTTTTCCAAGGTTGAAAACATAAATATTGCATCTTGTTTCTCCATTGCATATCATTTAATAATTACTTTGATCCTTACATTTTGAATTGCATTCTATTTAGTAATTACTTTGATTTTTTTTTCAAAATCCATTTTATCATAATTGATTTCTCCTCTTTGTCCTTTAGGGTGAATGCTTTTCCCTTTCTATCATGCATTTTTTTTTAAATGCTTTTAAATATCATTATTTTATCTTCATGCTTCTCTCATTGCATATCCATTTAATGACTTTTCAAGTCTTTTTGCTCATAATTTATTCATCCCCTTTGTTATTTTAACACATGATGCATTTGTTACTCTTTTAATGACTATTGTTGAAATGACCATTTAAGGTCATTTCAAATCCATAAATAGAGTAGAGAATATATATATATATATATATATATATATATATATATATATATATATATATATATCGTTCACTTTTATTCTCCATACTAACCCATGTTTGATTGTTGTTTTGTAGGCAATTTTCCTTGAGGCAAAAACAAAATTTGGGGCCAAAATTTTGGTAAAAAATGCTCATGTAGGAGGATGAATGTAGGATTATGATGAGTGAATGATGAGGTTAATGAATGAAATGTTTTTAATGTAGGATAATGTAATATGATGTAGGATGTAGGATGATAAAGGTAATAGGATGATGAATTCATGAAATGAGTATTGCATATCCAAGTTAAATTAGCTTAACAATCCTAGAAAAATTTTCAAAATCAAAGGTTTTAAGAACACTTTTTACACTTATAGTACTTTCCTTCCACGCTTAATAGCTCAATCTCAATGCTCATTGACGATGACCTTTTTTAGTTAGTCAACACTTGAATTTTCTTTTAATAATGATAGTTCTTCAAAGATGAATTATAATGGAATGTGGACACTTGTATCTACTTATTGGATCCTCTTGATGTAAATTATGATGTTTCATGTTCTTTTTGCATCTGATATTGATTCAGCTCCCTTCTGATAAATATTGATGTCTCAGGTCCCTTCTGGAATCATATGATATTTTATTTTTTTTAGGTTCCTTTTGCAATGATATTTGAATGTTGTTTCAGGTCCCTTCTACAATGATGATATCTCAGGTCCCTTCTGCAATACCATTGCTTAAACTATTATGAATCTTCCCCCTTTATTATTTTGATACTTTTCTTCAAGTCTTGGAATTCTAAAGGATGATTTCTGCAAAATGAATTTTAAAAACATAAAAGAGAATTCATATTGGCCAAACAAGTTGGTTTTCTGATATGAATTCGAGTTTGTATTGTGCCAGTATCCTGGATTTCACAACCAAACTCCTTTATTATTTTTGATCTTTTATATATTTTCTGGATGGAGGCGGGGTATAATGGAGTCGGGAAATATGGAATGATTTATGAAAATAAGATAGGTTGAAGTCACCATCTAAGAGTAGATGGATACATAGATAGATAATAGGTTTGGACTTCAACATGCATGATTATGGAACTTAACATACAATATGGTAGATGAATGACATCATGAACAATGTGGTTTATGAAAGGCTTCTTTGGCAATTGATGTGACTTGACATGGTACAAAACTTGACTTCTTCTTTTTATTATTAGCTTCATGTATTTTTCCTTGATCTCGATCATTTTGTAGGGTTGTTGGTGTTGTTGGTCAACAACTGAAAGCAAGCTTCACGAGTTTGAGTTACATTGGATGAACTCAACATCATGTGAATTTTCACTTTGCTTTGATTTGAGCATTTGTATTCATATTCTGAATTATGAATTTTTTTTAAAATTTTGACTTTAAATTTTTTTTTGTCCATGGAGTTCTCCTCTTAAATCTTCTTATGACCTGCAAAAACATAACATTTTCCTATTATACAATATTAGATAATGGAGTAAGAGAGGTGTACAGTCTCTCTTCTTCCAATAAATATGTAAAATAATTATAAGAAATGCTTGAAAACAATTCCAAAGATGGTATACAAAGAAAATGCATTTGTTTACCCCTTGAGGAATGGTGGCCAACCTAGACCTCCTAGTGGTATTTTGTTCACAAAATCTTCATTTTATGTCAAATTAGAGTGATCCAAATCCAATTTGAAGTGAATTCATATGGATACTTCCAGTATAAACATGTCTTCAAAATGGTTTAAAATGATATGCTAAAAATGATGGGAAGTACCATGTTTGATAGATTTTCTTGTGATTTTTTTACTAGACCAATAGTCACTATTTGGAGTGTAACGTTTTCGTTAAAGATCAGATTGATGTGATTCCACTTGGAAATTAAAGTAGATTATTTTTTTTTTCTATCTGGTAGAAATAGGTTTTTAAAATCCTTAGGTTTGATATCATGAAAGTGCTGATAAATAGACCTAGGAGGAAGAATGTTATGAAACCAGCTCCAAGAATAGAAGAAAAGAGAGATCAACACCTTAGAAATCAGCCACTTCGAGGGGGAAACCTCCAATACATTACATAAATGAACAATTCTTGGATGATACAAATGACCAAAACATCCTTCTATATATAGGATTCCATGGGGCCACAATATAATCCTAGCCGACCTAACAATAATAATGTAAGGGCACAATAATAACAATATTGGGGTTGCAGGGGTACAAAAATAACAATAAGGGGGCTACACTAATAATAATAAGGGACTAAACTAGTAATATAGGGACCTAACATGCCCCTCTACTTGAAAAAAGTGTTGTCCTCAATACTTGAGTAGTTATGGGTGCTTCTGTATAAAATTCTCATCCTCCCATGTAGAATCTTCAGTGGGTAAGTTCTTCCACTTGATGAGATACTCTGAAATTGATCGATTCCGTAGTTGTCGAGTTCTTATTTCCATGACCGCTTCTGGTTCCAATATGATTTTTCCTTCCTCATCAAGTTCTGGCAATATTGTTTGAACTGGAAGATTTTCACCTATAACCTTCTTTAAGCATGAAACATGGAAAACTGGATGTACTCGCGAAGAAGCAGGGAGCTCCAATTTGTATGCCATAGTACCAATATTTTGCAACACCTTGTAAGGACCATAGTACTTTGGCGATAATTTATTATCCTTCTTAGCTTGCTTGAGGGACATTTTTTTGTATGGTTGTAGCCATAAAAATACCTAGTCTCCTACATAAAAACTTCTTTCGTTGCGATCTTAGTCTGCCTTGTTTCATTCGATTTTGTGCCAAATTCAGGTTATCCTTTAAGAGTTGGAGAACTTCTTGTTGATGCTTGATGTGATATTCCACTGCTTGAACCTTAGAATTTTCTCTTAAAGATGATGTGATGGATGGTGGATGGTATCCATAAAGTGCCATAAATGGGGTCAGTTTTGCTGTAGTATGGAAGGAAGTGTTATACCACCATTTAGCTAGAGGTAACCACTTGACCCATTGTGTTTGTTTATCAGATACAAAACCACAAAGATATCCTTCCAAACATTTATTCACTATCTCAGTCTGACCATCAAATTGAGGATGATAAGATGAGCTATGAGCTAATTGAGTACCCAAACAAGAAAATAACTCTATCCAAAAATTTCCAGTAAAAATGGGATCTCTGTCGCTCACAATAGTCTTTGGGTTTCCATGTAGCTTTTTAATTGTGTCCATAAATGCAGTAGCAACTGTACTTTCTTTAAATGGATGAGATAATGCACAAAAGTGTGCATACTTGGTATGCATATCAACTACCACCATGATTACAATATTTCCTTCGGACTTAGGTAAACCTGTGATAAAATCCATTGAAATCTCCTCCCAATGTTGACTTGGAATGGATAAAGGTCGTAGAAGACCCGAGGTCTTAATTGTCCCAACTTTATTTTGTTGGCAAACCAAACATTCTGCCACAAACTTTTGAATATCTGATTTAAGGTCATCCCAAGAAAATTATTTCTTCACCCTGTGGTAAGTTTTTAAAAACCCTGAGTGTCCTCCTAAAGGAGAAGTGTACAATTCCAAAATAAACTTTTGTTTTAGTTGGGAATTCTTACAAAGATATAAGCAATGTTTGTACCATAAGGAATCATTTTTCCAACTAAATGCATCAGATGTATTAGGATCTTGCTACAACATTTGAATGAGTGTCCACACTTCTTCGTCCTTCTTCCATTCATCCCTTGCTTCGGTTATCCAATCTATTTGGATAATAGAAATGGCACAAAGCAATGCTTCCACCTCTTCATTCTTTCTTGAGAGTGCACTTGCAACAACATTTAGCTTCCCATTTTTGTAGACTATTTCAAAGTCATAACCCAACATCTTTGTGACCCATTTTTGCTGCTCTTCTGAAGATAGTCTTTGTTCCAAAAAGTGTTTAAGACTATCATGATCTATTTTTACCTTGAAGTGTCTTCCCATTAGGTAAGGTCGCCATTTCTTTAGTGCATGTAGTATTGCTAACATTTCCTTCTCATAAATAGCTTTCTGTAAATGCTTTCCTTTGATTGGATGACTTTCAAAAGTAATGGGTCTTCCATATTGCATTAAAACAAGACTAATTCCATTTCTTGAGGCATCACATTCCACAATAAAAGTTTTTGTGAATTCTGGCGTAGTTAAGACTGGTGCTAGGAAAATTGCCTCTTTAAGATGTTCAAAGGCCTTAATTGCTTTAGGAGTCCATGAAAATGCATCTTTATTCAATAATGTTGTTAGAGGTGCTGCTATTATGCCATAATTCTTAGCAAACTTGCGATAATACCCTATTAACCCGAGAAAACCTCGCAACTGCTTTATGGTTGTGGGGACTTTCCATTCCTCAATGGCTTTAATTTTTTTAGGGTCTACCTTAACACCCTCGTGAGATACAATATGACCCAGATATTCCACCTCTTGTACTCCAAAGAAACATTTGGATGTTTTTTCATATAATTGTTTCTCCTGTTTAGGTTAAATTCAGGAGCCTACAAAAATCCCTAACTTGAATGGATCATATCTCTAAAAATATTGTGAACCAAGATCTAAAATGTTTCCATGATGTTCCTCGGGATTTTTGGTTCGCTCTGTAAAAATTTCAGCTTCTGACCCTTCGTAGAAAAAAATTTATAGCAAAAATTCCACGATGACCTGTTTGGAGCAGCAAAACCCTAGAATTCAAAGCTCTAATACCAAATGTTATGAAACCAGCCCCAAAAATATAAGAAAAGAGAGATCAACACCTTAAAAATCAGCCACTTCAAGGGATAAACCTCCAATACATTACATAAATGAACAATTCTTGGATGATACAAATGACCAAAACCTCCTTCTATATATAGGACTCCATGGGGCCACAATATAATCTTAGCTGACCTAAAAATAATAATGTAAGGGCACAATAATAACAATATTGGGGTTACAGGGGTACAACAATAACAATAAGGGGGCTACACTAATAACAATAAGGGACTAAACTAGTAATATATGGACCTAACACAAAGTTTGACTATGCTGGTTTTAAGACATGCATTCACTAAATGTGGAATAACGTTTTCACCTAGCCTTCAAATGAGATGATTCAAATTGTGTCATAAACTAGACTTCAATATCTATCTCCCTTAGAAACAATTTTTGAAAAGAATGCGATTTGATATGTGAAATATGCCAATGAATAGTCAAGGCCTAGAATTGTCACCATGTAGATTTTTCAACAAGCAGTTAGTATTTTGAGCATAGATTTTTCATATGATGTCAGATTGAGGTGATTCAAATTTATTTGGAAACCAGATTCCAAGGGTTATCTTCCTTACGAATATCGTGTAAAGAATTTTCCATTATAACCCTCAAATCAATGTTGTACTAACTCTGTCCTCAAAATCTTTCTTGAAATCTAGTGTTTATTTTGATCATTTTTTTTATTTGTGATCCAAATTGAAAAATTCAAAATGGATTTAAAAACTAAATTTCAAGAGATACCTTATCTAAAAAATGTTTTTTTTTTTTTTTTAAATGCTCGAATATGGTTTCCCAAAATAGGATTGTCCTTACTGTATTTTGTCATGGAATCCTTTCAAATGAGTATTGAACAACGATGTGAAGGTTTATTCATGAGAGTTTAAATAAAATTTCTTATTGTGAACTCATTTTACCTATTTATTTATTTATGTTATTATATCCTACTCTATTATATAAAAATAAGCCATTCTCTCAAGTATGAGAGAATTTCCATTGCATCCATTTGCGTAACAAGATCATAAGTAAACTCACATCCAAGTTTGAAAAATATACTTTAATGAATGCTTGGACTTGAAAAATTAGTTGATCATAAAGATTTGATGCTAGAGAATGTTGAAAAATAGAGTGATTTTGTGGCCTAATGACTAGTTGGAACCAAGTTTTGAAATGATCTTTGTTTGCTTGGCTTTCCTTAATTGTCATATCACAGAGTTTTTTTTGTGGCACTTGTTCAAAATCTTGAATACACAAGGGATATTGTGATATATATGCTCAAAATTATTCAATTTCTGGCTCTAATGTTTGACCTTCATTGCATGTGATCCATGACTCATTCACCTCCTTACAAAGATAACTAGAATAAAGTTCTAAGCTCTCTTCTTGTGGATCCTCTTCATGGATGCTTTGTTCCTCTTCTATATTTTGAAAATAATATTCATCCCTAGTAACCATTCTAAATTGTGGACCAGGATTTAAGAAGATCATTGTGGTGCCATAGCCTCCTTCTCTAAATGACTTCTATAACATCATGTTTTGTAGATCATATTTTGCAAATGTATTTTGTAGTGATTTTAGTTTTTATTTTTGTTGGGGGTTTTGTTTTGGGGATCTACCTTTCTAATTTATATGTCTAAGCATGAATAACCATAATGAAATTTTTTTTTTTTTTTTGTTAATAATCCTAATTGACTATATTGAAGTATGCTTCCCCAACAACGACGCCAAAAATGTTGGGTCAATTTACTAAGTAAATTAACACATATTTTACTTATCAATCCGGGTTTGTGATGCCAGGATTCTGCTATAAAACAGATCCTAGCATGCAATAGCGTGTGTGCTTCCTTCAACATGAATATTCTCAAGAAAAATCTTCATTAAAAACTACATTTGATTCAATTTAAAATTTACATAAAGAAAAGAGAGCCATACAAACAAAAATATTGATATAAAATAACACAAGAATTCCTTGGCCGAATATTATAATGGATGGCCTCTCGGCTCTCGGCCCTTTTACAAAAACTCTCAAACCATCTATCTCTCTTGCTCTGTATTCCTCACTATTTTTCCATCCTCACACACTCCTCATATTTATACATAATAATGAATTTATTCCAATCCATAATTTCTTTCACACAAATCTCAACTAAAATCGAAATTAGATTTATCCTTTTTTTGGACTCAACTAAGTCCCATTTAAGGAATTCCTAATCCCTAGATTATCTACCTAATTCAACTCCACTCATATCCTTAATTTATTAATATAATATTTATAATAATCCCCACTTACAATTTCCTCTCTTAATTTATTAAAATGAGCATAATAATTTATAAAATAATTAAAAAATCATCACACCCCTAATTACACAATATTTTAATAAAACCCAAGCAGGATGCTCCTGCATTAGATTCCCCATGTAGAGAAGTTTCCATAGACTCCTGTCTATGAGGTCTGTCACTTTTCTGTAATAATGTGATAGCCACAAGTCTTGACGACTTGCTCCCTCCAGGATTCCAAACTATGTTCTACCACTGGTCCTTTAAAGTATCAACTCTGTTCTGTAATTCATCACTCACTTTGTTAATTGGATTCCATCGGCTCCTCCAACACTTTCTTTCACCAATTCCTCGGAGTAGTTCCTCTTTGTTTGATGCTTCCGTCTCCAATTGAGCTGAACACTCAACTTTCTGCATTGAAGAATAATCAAAAACTCCTTCTTGATTACAACTATAGTCATTGATTTCTCTTATAGTAACAGATTTCTCATCTGGTGTTGTACCTACATTCATCAAAAAACTGTTAGTTTCAAAAATATAAGACCTTTCGGCCTATTTTGATGCTTCAAGCACCAATCTCCCATCATCGAATTTCTAGATTTTTGTAGATCCTGTTTTGAACTGCTGGCTGCGTTCATCTTTATCCTGTTGGTTCAATACTTTTGTTTCCTTTATGTCTCTAAGGACACAAATTCCTTGTTGCTTCTGATATTTCATATAAACTCCAAATACTTTCTGTTCAATTTCTCTGATTTCGACATCATATCTGTTAATGTATTTTTTTGTATCTACAGTTACATTATTATTTGAAAAGTTATAACATTAACTCAACTATATAAATGTTAAAAACATTTCATCCCTATCATGCACGGTAATTGCAATTTCTTCTGGATCAGGTTCTGCAAGCTTCACTTCTCCCTCAGGTTCCTTAAGCCATTGTTCCAAGAACTCTATTTCCATGTGAAATCTTTCTAGCATTTAATCACAACCTTCATTCCCAACTTCTTTCTTCTTCTGGCAATCTTCCTGAGTTATCCTGGTTTCTGTATCATCACATTGTAAAATTCTGTCAGCAATTTCATTAAACAAATTCATTGTTTACCTCCTTGGAACATCACTTCGGCATTTTCATTATGCTTCTACTCCATAACAGCTTCAACTGGATATCTTACACCAAACAAGAATTCATTTATGATTTCTTCTTGCTGCAACAAATCAGTACCTTCTTCCTCTGAAATGAATTTTCCATCATACTTCACCTTAAGAGCTTTGTTCATCTCTGTCATAGTTTCACCATACTTTCTACCATCTTCCGCACATCCTGCAAACATAGATAAACTGTGAGATTTAAAAATGCAAGGCTTCATAGCCTCATCTACTTCTCTTGTCAACAATTCTTCTGAACTATTCCAATAGTCCATGAGATCTTTCTCATTGATCTCGTCACCCAAAATTTCACCCTGTTCTGGGCCACAAATGGAAACTTCCATTTTCAACTCAACCTCTCTGGGTTCTTCACATCTCATTTGAACACTCATCATTTGCTCGAGCTTCCTCAGCTCTTCTGTCAACTGTATGTTTACCTGATGTTCCCTCTTTGCATGTAGTCTCTGCCACTTCACTTTCTTCCTCGTGGTCCAACCATGTTTCTGGTCTTTCATGTTTCTCTGCAACAATTCCATCAATAACTCAAGGTGAACTGTTGTCTCAGCTTTCTCCCGCTCATACTCTTCATCAGTCAACTTATTACATATGCCATTTTCCTTGGCATTTTCCTTCTTCTTCCTTCTGCTGTGGTCTTTCTCAGAACCTCTGAAATGAATGACACTAGTCATCTTCTCCTCCTTTGTGAACTTCATCTGTTCACATGTCGATTTCATTCAATCCCCTTTTCAGCAAGCCTCCATACTTGCCATTCAGTAATACAAGCTCTCTACCTGCGTTTGACCTCTTTCAGTTCTCTGTCTTGGAATCATCCATGGCAAATCTCTTGCTCCTCTTTGTTGCAAAACAACAACTTCAGTAATGGTTGTGTTACAATGACCAACTCTTTTGGTGTCAGGCTCAGCCAATCATGCACCCAATTACATTCAAACCTTTGACTTGGTTCAATACTTTTTGACCCAGAATTTACATCAAATTTTCATCTTGGATGAAAAATACACCCTCTTGTACAATAATTCAATCTTAACTCAAGCTATCCAAATTTTCATTGGACCCTAACATCTGTTTGACTTCAAAGCTTGACCCAATAATTAAAATAGTGGATATTTTGACTTAATTCAAGTTATACAATCTACCAACAAATATCCACCCTTAATACATTTTTATGATGTAAAATCTCCTTGTTACCAATTCTCTCTCATACTCCATTCTTTAGAAAATATCACAAGTCACTAATTGCATCATCTCCCATTATCATTTACTCACATGATACTTTAGTATTTAACTTGAAATGCAATCCACTTTTCCCAAGATTTATTTTATGATGAAAATAAAATAAATCTTTTAATTTCCAACATTCAAAATACCTCTTTGAAATGAAATTTCATAACTTATGCTCCCTTGAAGGTTATTTAATAAACCTTCTCTTTGCAATTTCAACTCTCTGGATTTCACTCTTCTGTGCTTGTCTTTATCAGTGTGCATTTTCGCATGCCGCTCATCATTTTAACACAAACAGTTTTCCTACAGCTCCTTCTTTGCAAAATCTCTTTCCATAGTTCGCCTTTCTATCACTTTCTTAATACCTGATGAAAACCTTTACAAATGGTTTTTTTTGATATACCATAATTGTTACATAATGGTTTCAAGCTTACCAAAATTTTAAAGGTTACACTTCCTTGCCTCATAATTTTTACATCAGGTACATATACCTTCACAACCACAATTTCACTCAAGACTTATCTAACTTTGCTTAAGATCAATTTTACTTTGACAAAATTTCCAATGCGGACCACTTAATGATTTGGGGATACTTGTTCATGGAATTATTACACACACACACTCATACCTTTCTTCATTTACCATGCTTTCATTGTGCAACTTTTGTTGTCTTCTGTTGCTTCATTTTCTGCATCCTTTATGTCTTTGTATTGTTCTCTCACCTCTTCCTCCTTTCATAGAACACTTGTGTCACATGCTAGATGTATTTCTGCTTGATGTATCTGAAGCTTGAACTTCACATGCTTCTATAAAGGTTTCCACGACCATATCCTATCATGCGGAAGCTGATCTCCTTTTTAATATTATGGTTATAAACCATAATAAAATACCTCTTTAATTAACTTTCGAATATATGAATAGACTTTGTTAAAACCCATTTTCAAACATCATATATTTAGCTTCCAATTAACATTCTATACTTTGGTTAAAACAAAAAGTACCAACATGATATCATTTGGCCCACAGTTTACCTTTACACAGACGACTAGACACATCCATCAACTTCTATTCAAAAATATTCTTCAAGGCTTTTCGATCGAGCTCTCCATCCACTTTCTGGCTAGCTTGCTGCAGACGAGATATTTTATAATCCTCCAATTTGTTCTCATTCGCTGTAATAAATATGTTTCAAGCATATGAATGACACTGCATAAACTGGAGACTATGCTAAAACCATAATCTATAATCTCTGTCAAATTTTGGTGATGGTTTACTGCATTTAAAATCCCATGGAAACCTATTTGAAACGACAAATACATAACTTTGGTTTATGTAGGCAGTTCAACGCCTAGTAATTGCTCGATCTTTGAACAAATCTGAGGCTCATGACTTATGCTATCAGCCACAAATTCACAAATCAATCATTTCATTTACACAACTATTCTCGCTTAATCTATGGATTCCAGGAATGATGTGGGCACTATTGGATCATGGATAAATGGTGATGAAAACCATTCACTGTGTGAAAACCATTCACTACTCACGCAGACAACAACTCCATAAATTTGTTATTTCACCACACAACCAATACATCCACGTGGCATCCAGCACTCGTTACTTCACAATACGCAATTGGAAGAAAAATGTTGCACTATTGCAGTCACACAATATCGAACACTGGCCCATCACCATGACCCATGGGAAATTGTGTTAGCTCCTCACGCAGTCACACAGGAACTAAATCCGCACACCAAACCAAAGTTCTGCGTTATAGTAGTGCAATTGGACTTACACCACTGCTAGCATCAACGCATTGCCTATAGGGTGTCATTGTCGTTACCATAGTGGATTCTTCACCTCGGATGCACCACATGGTTCCAACGCCTCCAACGCTTGTGTCCACAAACCAGTGCTTCAATACCCTGGACGCACTTTACTGCAGGTGTTAAGACAAATCTTCATGGTCGGTTGTTAATACTGCACTCACGGCAATGCGTTAGGCTGCATACCATTGCAACTGCTCACGTAGTATGGAATCCCATTCACGATGACCGCATATCACATCTCCGCAATGAAACATCTTCTCCTCGCCTGCATTCAAATCAATCTGTGTTTTTGTAACCTTTGACAACCACCCCAAATTCCTGAAATACTTCACGTTGCTCCAGTAAAAAAAAAAAACGCACAGCAAATTCTCCTCCAAGTGATAATCCACACTCTAACGCTACTCAAGTGAACGCCCAATCAATTCACAAATGAACGCCCAATATAGGTTTGTTGCGTTAACATAACAACTTCTCCATTGGACCACTGCATATAATTCATGTTGGAGAATCACGTCTTTTCACTGTACGCATAATCTTTTGCTGGGATCTGATACCAAATGATGCCAGGATTCTACTATAAAATAGATCCTAGCATATAATAGTGTGTTTTCTTCGTTCAACATGAATATTCTCAAGAAAAATCTTCATTAAAAATACATTTGATTCATTTTAACATTTACATAAAGAAAAGAGAGCCATACCAACAAAAATACTGATATAAAAATAACACAAGAATTCCTTGGTCGAATATTACAATGGATGGCTTCTCGGATCTCAGCCTAAGTTTACAAAAACTCTCAAACCATCTCTCTCTCTCGCTCTATATTCCTCACTATTTTTCCATCCTCACACACTCCTCATATTTATACATAATAATGAATTTATTCCAATCCATAATTTCCTCCACACAAATCTCAATTAAAATCTAAATTAGATTTATCCTTTTTTTGGACTCAATTAAGTCTCGTTTAAGGAATTCCTAATCCCTAGATTATCTACCTAATTCAACTCCACTCATATCCTTAATTTATTAAAAGAATATTTATATTAATCCTCACTTACAATTTCCTCTCTTAATTTATTAAAATGAGCACAATAATTTACAAAACAATTAAAAAATCATCACCCCCCTAATTACACAATATTTTAATAAAACCCAAGCAGGATGCTCCTGCATCAGTTTGTAGACTTGGAAGCATGTCCAAAATATATGGATTTCAGATGTAGTCATTTTTAGAAGACAAAGTATTCAAGTTGAAAGAAATTCAGATTACAAATATATTCTAAATACTAAGATTTATGGAAATGCATATTACAAACATAAAATCTAACTAAGAATTTTTTGATTGAATATGTGATAAGTGAGAGAAGAGGATCCTAACTTAGGGGATCAATATTGTCCTTCCCCACAATACTACCTTCATGAAGAGAAACCAAATAACTGATTAACAATAGTTTATGATGTATAAAAAGTAGGAGAAGATGCTCCTAACTTAGGAGGTATCTAGGTTGTCCTTCTTTACAATTATATTCCATCATTGTTACCATTTCATTAAAACTGGAAATTCAAGAAACAACTCAAGCAAGGAAAAGAGGATGAATTTTAGTTCTTGTTCATGATTAGATAGAAGGAGAATTTAACTTAAATTCTTGTTTGTCCCTTCATATGAAAATTAGAATTAAACCAATAATCATTCATCAACCATAAGAAATCTTCACACATCTAAATGATTGAATAAATATGAAGCAAAACTAGTTTATGAAAATTATGTTAATTTAACCAAAAAGTTTACTTAGCTTGGTGTGTGGGCCCTCCATCATTGCCTTGCACACTTGAATAAATTATTAGCTACAACAAACTTAAGTAATCATCCACAACATAAACAACAAATATAAAATGGAACTAGTTCTTCAAATTATCTCCAAGTCTTCAAGAGTCTTAATACAAAATTATATAAATTCTTCATATTTGAATGGTTCATAAGCTTGGTTTAAATAAGAAAATAATAAAAAAAATGAGATAAAATGTCTATAATAGTCATATCCTAATATCATCCATATAGGTTGAACTTATCCATTCAGTTTCACAAAATCAGGAAAATCCTAAAAAATACTAATTTTCCCTTTTTCCTAGGGATTTCTGAAAAGCAGGTCAAGTTTGACCAGCATTGATCGAACCTGTTTTAGCTCAGTTTGACCAAATCGATAGGTATTTTTCCATCCTTGGTTCTTAATATTTCCAAATATATGCTCATCTCACGCCCAGGTGTCTTGCACATATCACTTCCATGAAGCTATTACAGGAATTTTCAGTGCAGTCCAAAAATACTCTCAAAACCCAATTTTTACAAAAAATTCTGAAAATTGAAAAACTTAATTTAATTACCTGAATATGCATAATAAGGCTAAAATGAGGCATTTATGGATAATATAAGGTGGAATATGGTGGTAAATAGATGGATTTAGGATTAAAAAAAGACCAAAATTGAGGGCCAACAATGGTCTAAGAATTCTTTAAGCTTTTCTCTACTATGAGGCAAAATGAAATGTGTATCATATAAAAATATTTTCCATTTTATAGGCTTAAGAGAGAAAGAGTTGATGGTTTTTTCTTCAAACCATTCCATGAAAATATTCGGAACCACACGACAAAGAGGATATCCCATAACAATGCCATAAATTTGTTCATAAATATACCCTCTATAACTGAAATAAGTGGATTTCAAGCATATACTCACAAGGTTGGCAATTTCATCAAAAGTTAGTTCTCTAATGACTTTTATAGCCTCTTCTACTGGAACCCTAGTATATAATTGTGTTACATCAAAGCTTACAAGAAGATCAAAATCATTTGAGTGGTAGATTTTAAATTAGTTATGAAATGAGTAGAATATTTGATGAAAGATTAGGTTTTTCCGAGACAAATTTGATTTTATTTTTTCTGCTATAAATTTAACTAACCCATAAGAGGTATACCCAATAGTATTGAAAATAGGCCTAAGAGGACAACCTTCTTTGTTCGTGAACTTTTGGTAGACCATACATGTCACCTAAGACCAGGTTTCTTGGAATGATTTTATTTTTTATTCTATCATCTAAAGATGAGTTTTGTATGGATTTTGTAATATCTATTACCACCTTGTTGCTTGGATCTTCCGAAATTCTTCTCGATTTGTAATATGTTCCATCTTTCTTTTATGGTATTATTCAATGTTCATGATCACGTTGGAATTTCCTGCCTGTAATATCATAATATCCTTAATTCTTTCGAGTTCCATGAGAGTTGTCAATTCATCCTCATTTAAAATTTTCCTTAGTGGTTTAGATTTTCGCAAAACCATAGCGCAGTCCTATCTGACCTCTTCGGCTTTTGATTCTGGGAGAGAAGATATTGCATCTTCCACCGAACAGATAATGTTTTCAAGCGGTATTTTGTAGGAGAAACCGCAAAGTTTAAACCTCGATTTAATACATTAAGGGTCGTATTTCATTAATAACATCTGAATTGTTCTTGTATTGATTTAAATTATCTTTGTGTGGAGGTTCAGCGTATCCATTATGGATTTGAATTATTCACGGATAAAGAGCATATTCATTATTTTGGGATGGAGCGTGTTTATTTTTTAAGGGTTCCAATTTTTTTAGTGGTATTATCAAATATTTTGGCAGCTTTTAGCGTGATGCTCGTTTGAACATTCCTCCAATTTTTTTCATTGGGAAAAAAACCTCTGGTTTATATATTGCACTGTACCAGTGCAAGTTCTGAAAAAACGATTTGTATACACAAAAATGACTTAAATCATACAATCCATGATTATACAAAAACATAATCTATTAAAAAATAAAGACAGTCTTACATCAACAGTAGATAGACCCATTGTGCATCTGTCTGTGTAACATATCATCAAATCCTATATGTTATCCATGAAATGTTTATAAATATATTCAGACATTACTCTGAGCCCTCCAGTTCAGCGATGATCTCAAAAGGGAGATAGTGTGTATGTACTGGGTCTTTCCCCAGTATGTAGTGTGTATGTATGGGAGAGAGTTGCCATACCTGCAAAAACTGGGCCCATCCCCCAGTGTCGAGTGAAACTAAAAAAAATAGTAACCATTCCTGTGGCACCGACCCCAGAAACATTTGAAAAATTATAATGCATAATTCCAAATACGCCTTTCAGTCTCTTCTGCGATCGATCTGTAGTATTGCTTTTCTCCCGGTAGATATGTGTATAGATAATATTGGAGAAAGCCAGGCCAAACTTATTGATCCTTTCCAACCACTAATTGAGGTTTCTAGTGTCAGTGTGTTATTGTGGTTCATGTAGTCAATAAGTACTTTGGAGTTCCCAAAGACCCAGAGTTTTCCAGAGTTTCTCTATGTAAAGTTGTCTAGAGAACCAGAGAAGTCCCCAAAGTGCTAATACCTCAGCTCTGGTATTAGACCCCATTCCACCAAACCAATGGATCTTGTAATGAAAGGTAGGAGAGATCATGAGCCATGCTCTGCAATCACAACATTGTTGTTGTGTCGCCCCTTCAAAGAAGCCAGTTAAATAGTGTATCTCAAATTGCCTAAACCCGTGAGAGATATTTTGGTGGTCCATCCAAGTCTTTAGAATCTGTCCTGCTACCCAGAAAGGTGTAAATTTCTGCTCTTCAAAAACCCCCCCTTGTTTCTACAACACCATATCCTTCAATGTGCTATGATGAGAATGTTACTGAGATTATTTCCTTTGGGTATTCAAGAATATCGGGAACTCAAATCTGAACGCTGTCCGCAGGTGATCCCAGATGGATCTAGCAAAGATACACTAATAAAAAAAAGGTGTTCATTATCGTCCTAGGCTCCAAATGTCAAACCTAAAGCTGTTTGCCAAATCGATATGAAATTACTTAGATTTAATAGAGATCCAGTGAAGTTTTTACCTAGTTGATTTTATTGCACGTCGAATTATTGAATCTGCTTACATCTGCAAAAATATTTTCATATATTCCTTTATTGAGATGGTGCCTAATTTCTCCAAATTTTGGAATAATGTTAACATCCCGACCATTTAAAAAAAAGTCAAATAAACTAAATAATGTGACATTTTAACGTGTTTCTTCTCAAAGCATCTAATTTCATTGAGCTTATCTCTACCATGCGAGAGATAATATTAATGTTGTAGTGTTCTAGCAAGTTTTATTAGTGGAGAGTCTTTATATTTTTATTTGGTAAAAAATTTATATCCAAGTTTCTTTAAGTATCGGAACCCATCATGAGGAGATTTATTTTAATCTTTTATTTAGCTTATCAATATATGTAGATAAATAAATAATCAATTATAAAAGCCAAAGTTGTAATGTCTTCATTTTTTGAATAGCAGAGATAAAGATAATTATTTGATGATTAATAGTAGGTTAATTAATATAATAATAATTAATAATAAATATTAATTAATTAAAATGATTAATAATTTAATTAAAATTGATTTATAATATATTTTATTAATAATGAATAATAATGAGTTTGATTTAATGTAAAAAGGTAAATAAGATTTTAAAGTATAATTTACAATATTACATTATTATTTTTAAAATAGATATGAAGTAATGTAATAATTAGTTTTTAAATTAATGTAATAAAAATGCAAATTAAATTAGATTTTAATGATCCCAAATTGGGTTGTGAGTCGGAGTCATTGGGATCACCAACTGTCTTAACGTAACGTACATGGTACGAGGGCAACACTTCACCACCCCTCACATACACAAGTTGTATTGAGAGGTGGCCTAACACATGAAACTTATTAATGTGATTAAGGAAGGTGGCAGATACAAAGTAATTCTGAGTTTTTGTGGTAATTCTGATGTGAGGGTTAGTAAATTTTATGTTCCAAGGAAGGATATGGATACAGGTTTGTTCGTGGATTGTTGCGGGCTCAATACGGTGCTCCTTGTGGTTCTCCATTGGGTTGCAGTTGGCCTTCGCTCTGCTTCAGCCACTTTCTGTGGGTACGTCTCTAGCATAGGTATCTATAGCCTCACGTCCCTTGCTCTCCAAGTATCTATGCTTTTTCTCCAGAGTAGTGGTCATATACCAATGTTTGATGTTCGATGGAAGTCCCTTCATGGTTTTTGGAAGGAAATTTCTCACTCGTATGATGTTTTGTCTGTATTTTGCCCTATTGTATCTATATATTTTGGAATTTACTTTCTTGCATGGTAATATACTCGGGGGTCAGCTAAAGGAAACTTATCTATTTCTTCTGTCATAATGCTTGTGGCAATTGTATTGACTATTCAATGGATATATTCAACTATTTTTATTGAGATTTCATGGTACTGGTTTGTAGTTTCTTGTCTCCTGTCCACATCCCGAGTTGCCTAGTGAATGCATGGTTGTGTTTTTCTAGGCTCTGGGCTTGGTCCAACTCATTATTGCTACCTATTGTAGGGTAAGTTGTCGGTATACTTATTGTATTATGCCTTCCTGCCTTGTTAATTTGACAAGTTCTCCTGTTCAACGAGGGTTCTGGAATTTTAAGTCTGGTTTGTGTTGGGAAGCCAAGGTTTTGTTGCCTTGGTCTCCGGTCGGTATTGTCAGGGGTTTTAGTTTCAATTGTTACATGGCTTGTTCCCCTCGATGAAAGGTCAACAAGTTGGGGGTACTTGTGGTCATGGTAGGAAACCTTGGCCGACCCATGAAGGAAATCAAACCCACCCCCATCTAGTGAAAAAAAGAGGTCATAAAAAAACATCTTGCCTTATCAAAGATTATGCCTATGCCTTCCATCAAGGTAATTCGCCTCAAGTTTGTCATCTCATTTCGGGGTGGGAAGCTGAAATGAATAAACGAGCTACAAATACAGATATTGATATGGAAGATTGGAAGGATTTGGTGTCAGGCCCCAATTATTCCAGAGGCAGATCCTCTCAGTACAAGCATACAATTTATCTTAGCTGGTTAATGAAAAACATAGTATCCAAAGTGGTGGTAAATTCTCCCACGGATTTGTCCAAGATTGTTGAGGGATTCTCAGATTTCCATACGGAATTTCAACTTATCCAGTTTCAACTTTAGCAGTAGAATGGGCATCTTAGTCGCACTGAAAATCGCATTCCATGCATCTCGCAAATTGAGATTCCTGGTTTGAGTGTGAAGGATCCAACCCTTGTGGATTCTTCCAATGACTTGTAGCATGTCAATTTAATTTATGTTTTGAAATTTTGATATATGAAGAAACTGCATACTATAATTTGTGTTTTAGGCTATCTAGAGTGTAGAAAGTTTAAGGATACTGAGACTTATTTAGCATTTCTTGTTAAACTTAAACTATTATGTTTTTGGATGGCATATAACGTTGTTAGGTGGCCAACAAATTTGGTTTCCCTCTAGGAAAATTGAGGCCACCTAACTATTTTATTTATGGTTATTGACATTTTTTTGAAGGAAATGAATGAAAAGGTCTTCCAAAGTTACAAAAAACAAAGATTCTAATGAAATAAAAATTATATTTTAAATTAAATTAATAAGAATGTAATGATTAGATTTTGTAAGAATTTTAAATTAGTGTAATAAAAATGTAATAATTAGAATTAAAATAAAGTTTGATTTAAAGTAATAATGTAATGACTAGATTTTAAAAGAATTTTAAATTAGTGTACTAAATATGTAATAATTAAATTTTAAATAAAGTTTGATGTAATGTAATAGCGTAAATTATATTTTAAATTAATGAATAATAATTAATTAAAATGGTAATAATGTAGTTCATTAATAATGGTTAATAATAAGTTTGAGTAACAATGATTGATAATTAAATTAAATAATGTAATTAAAATAGTACAACCAATGTAGTGATAATTAAACTAATGTAATTAACCTATATTAGTAACAACGAAGATAATGTAGAAAATTAAATTTTGTTAGTAATGTAGCTAATAATAGGGGACAAAGACTTGTTAAGTTTCCATTCATCATCACGATTAAATTTATTAGAGTTTTTTCCTCCCTAAAGTTTCTCTCATTTTTCTCTTAGAATAATGATCCATAGAGGAAATTACTTTGGCATTTCTAGACACACGTGGTGTTTGGTTATTTTTGAGTGTTTATCTAATGCATATTTCTTAGATCTATCATGATTTATATCAACACAATGCTCCTTAAGCCTAGCATGGATTGAATGACCAATTTCTCCAATGTAAACCTTTATCCACAAGGGATTGAATAGGAAACTTCGTTTCTTTTAGGACCAACGTAGTCTTTAGAAGAGTCCAACATTTTTTTTAAGGTGTTAGGAAGAGAGAAGACAACCCTAATTCAATTTTTGTTGAGGATTTTGGCTATCTTGTCAATAGTTCCTTTGATATATGGAAGTTTGATAGTTTTTAAGAAGTCATTTTTATTTCTATTTTTCCTATTTTTATTCTGCAAGTTTTTGAAAGTATTCTTAATTAGCTTTTCATTGTACCCATGAATTAGAATACCTTTGTGATGTTGGAAGTCATGCCGCTCAAGACAAATTAAGTAAACTCTGATATCTTCAAGAACACAGTGATTTTACCGTGGTTCACCCAAACCTCCTGGGCTACGTCCACACAACAGGGCATTGGCAATCTTTATTATTCAAACAGGAGATTACATAATTCACACACCCACACACACTCTCCAAAACAAACGTATGGATACCTGTTATATAGCAGGAGAATCTATCAGCCTCATAAATCCTCTCAACTCAAATTTAGGATGCATTAACTCCCTCCCAACAAACTGGAGCTAATCTAGGAACTAATTCCTAATTTTTGTCACCTAATGAGATTTTGCCTATTTTATCCAAAACAGAAAATCTCAACAATCTCCACCTTGAAAACAATTAGCCTGATGCCCTGTTATTATTATTTTATCTCTTCTGCAAGCCAAGAGAAGCCAAACACCAACGCAGCTTCTCCAACAAAACTGGTTTCGTGAACATGTCTGCACATTTTTCCTTTGTATGCACCTTTTCAAGAGAGACTCCCCTTTCAGTAATAACCTGTCTTACAAAATGATACTTAATTGGAATATGCTTTGATTTACTATGATAGGCCGGATTCTTAGCCAAATGTATTGCACTTTGACTATCACAAAGTAACCTGATGTTGTCCTGTAACCTACCAAACTCACCAAGCAAACCTTTCAACCAAGCCGCCTCTTTGCAAGCATGCGAAGCAGCAATGTATTCTGCTTCAGTAGTGGATAAAGCAACAATGTTTTGTAGCTTCGACATCCAGCTAATAGCTCCACCTGCAAGAGTAAAGACGTACCCTGAAGTTGACCTTCTCTTATCCAAATCACCTGCAAAATCAGAATCAACATATCCGCAAACAAATTCACTACTCTTATTGTAAGTGATACAATAACTGCTTGTGCCTCTCAAGTACCGAAGCACCCATTTCACTGCTGACCAGTGTTCTTTACCCGGATTTGCCATGTACCTGCTGACAACCCCAACTGCATGTGAAATATCTGGTCGAGTACAAACCATCGCATACATCAAACATACTACTACATTGGCATATGGAATTCGAGACATATAATCCTTTTCTTCATCTGTATTAGGACATAAACTCGAAGAAAGCTTAAAATGGGAAGCAAAAGGGACTGACACAGGCTTCACATTGTTCATACCAAACCTCACAAGTATTTTCTCAATATACTTCTGTTGTGATAGCCACAGCTTACCACTGCTCCTGTCTCTGAAAATATCCATGCCCAAAATCTGTCTTGCTGCTCCTAGATCTTTCATATCAAATGTCCTTGCCATCTGAGTCTTCAACCTGTTGATCTCTTCAATGCTTTTGCTTGCTAAAAGCATATCGTCAACATACAACACTAAGATAATGAACATGCCATTTTTCAATTGCTTGAAATACACACAATGATCATATTCACTTCTAACATATTTCTGACTCAACATGAAAGAATCAAACTTCTTATACCACTGCAGAGGCGACTGCTTCAGGCCATATAATGACTTCTTGAGCCTGCAGACAAATTTCTCATTGCGATGCTGAACAAACCCTTCCGGTTGTTCCATATAAATTTCCTCATCTAAATCTCCATGTAACGTCTGCTCAGTTGTGCAATACAATCAAACAAAACAACTAAGAAGCAGCACAGTGGGTGAAACTGTTTGACAAGCTGGTGAAAAAATCTCATGAAAATCAATGCCTTCTTTATGAGAAAACCCTTTTCTGACAGTCGCTTGTACCTATCCTCCGTATCATTCACACCCCGTTTCAGCTTGTAAACCCATTTACACCCCACAGTTTTCCTGTCTTTCGGAAGCTCAACCAGATCCCACGTGCCGTTCTTACTCAAGGCCATCATTTCGTCCTTCATGGCTGCTTTCCACTTGTCACTGTTCGAACCTTCTATTGCTTCCTGATAGCACAGAGGTTCATTGTCATTAGCGGTCAAAGAAACTGAAGTAACATAATCATCATACCTTCTCGGAACACGTTTTATCCTTGTAGACCTCCTTAAAGCTGTTTCTGGTTGACTACCATCTGTAGGAACTTCTTGCCGATCAGTATCTGAGACCTCAATTAAAGTCTAAACTGAACCATTGTTGGTGTTACGAAACACATTCATGTCTAGTATACGAACTATGTGTAGAAATTAGTTGAATAAATCACTTATTCACTGAAGATTAACCCGGTCATATATCAATTTCGAATTGCATACATAACACATAACCTTCTTCTACTATTAATTGTCACATGCGGAAATAACAGAAGCAATCTCACATCAAATCAATCACACATTAACTCAGTATGTATGGGGAAAGCCTATAGCTGAAAACCCCGCAGCTATTGTGTATATTATAATGGAGAAATCAAGTAACCAAACAAGTACAATACTCCTCACAAGTACTCGGTACTCTCTCATGAAGTTACTCACAATCTGACTCAGTTTTGAACAAGTCTCAGGTTCAAAACTCCCCGCCAATTGCCTTGCCTCTATTGCGCAATCATGGCATGTATATGAAGAGATCCAAGGTTCGAATCCCCTTGGCTTGACTGCGCAATTGTCATGGACAATTCCTCCAAGTGTAATGCAAATCCCATGCAAAACTGATCCTCCAACTGATAGCTTTACTCACCCTTTCATCTACCTCTTCCACTGGTCTCCACTGAACTGATCATGCACTGTAGTGAACTGAGGTGTTCTTGAGTTGACTAATGAGTTCATATTTAGTGAATTAAATATTATTTTTGGTGCCCCACTCACTATATCCAGTTGATTGAGTTGGTGCTCATTCTGGCTTGGTTCTTCAGCTCATGAGTACTAACTCTCTCCATCCCGTGTTAACTCCTCAAAACTCCTTGCTAGTCTCCTTAGAAGTTCCTTATGCAAGGTATCAAACCCTAGGAACCACGTGATTCCTTGTGTCGGTTGCATGAGCCACCTCCATGACTCAAACTGAAGTGCGCCAAGAGAGTAAACTGCTGTTTATAGTCAAAATATTATTAAGGGTAAATAATATTTGACTTCCATATTTTTAGGAGATCAGTCTAAAAATAGTCTGGGTCCTAAAAAATAGGGTCACATCTATTTTTACCGACATGTCGTATACTCCAAGAATCTCCAAGTAGAATTCCCAAATTATGCTCCGTATGTCTAAAAATAGACATAGTCTAAAAATAGACTTTGCGCCAGAATTTGCCTGCGGGCCCACTTAGTGAAGGCGACTTCATTTCACTAAGCTCCATCATCTTGCTGCATTCTCAACACTCCCTCTCAGCAAGATATGGATTATCTGCGATCCCTATCCTGCCTCTGTGGAATTCGAACTTGCTCCTGGTGAGCGCCTTCGTCAGGATGTCGGCATCCTGATCCTCCGTGGGAACATATGAAAGCATCATGATCCTCCGCTGAACACAATCTCTGATGTGATGGTACCTGATGTCGATATGTTTGGACCTATCATGAAAAACTGGATTAGCCGAGAGCTTGATGCGGCTCTGGTTATCACAGTAGATCACTGTAGGCTCCAAATGCAACCTGAACAAACCTGCGAGGATCTTCCTCATCCAAATAGCCTCACATGCAGCCAAGCTTGTTGCCATGTACTCGGCCTCTGCTGAACTGAGTGCCACGGATCTCTGCTTCCTGCTGTACCAGGAAACTGCTGTCGACCCAATGCTGAAAACTCCTCCAGAAGTGCTCTTTCGGTCTGTTGGGCTCCCTGCCCAATCTGCATCAGTGAAACCAGAAAGTTTCACTCCATCCTCCTGTCTGTACCATAGACCATATCCCGATGTGCCTCTGATATAGCGCAATACGTGCTTGCCCGCCTTCCAAAAGAGCTTGGTAGGCTTAACCATAGCTTGCGAAAGCTGGTTAACTGCATAGCATATATCGGGTCGAGTATTGACCAAATACATCAACGACCCCACCAACTGTCGATAGACAGTGGCATCCACTACCTCCTCCGAAGTAGCATCTCCCTTCCTCCAACCACCAGGAAGAGGGGTATCAATAGGCTTGCAGCCTTGCATGTTGAACCTCTCCAGAATCTCCCGGGCATACTTGCCCTGAGAAACAAACAGTCCTCCACTGCGCTGCCAAATCTCCAATCCCGGGAAATAATGAAGGATGCCCAGGTCCTTCATCTCAAACTCTCGTGCAAGATCCTCCTTGCATGAAAGTATCAACTGCTCGTCGCCAGTCAAAATCAGATCATCTACATACAGTACGATGATCAACGGCTTCCCCTCCACCACAATCTGGTACAGGTTTGGATCCGCCTCACTCTTGGAGAATCCAAGCCCGGTGAAGTAGCTGTCTATCCGAGTGTACCAAGCACGAGGTGCTTGCTTCGGCCCGTACAGTGCTCTCTTGAGTCGGCACACATGCGACTCACTGCTGAAGATCTCAAAACCTTCAGGCTGCTCTATGTACACCTCCTCCTCAATAATTCCATTGAGGAACGCAGTCTTCACATCCATCTGATGAATGTGCCACCCCATCTGCGTTGAGAGAGCAAGGATCGTCCGTATGGAAGAGTACCTTGCGACAGGTGCAAAAGTCTCCTCATAGTCAATCCCCTCGATCTGTGAGAAGCCACGGGCGACAAATCTCGCCTTATACTTCTCCACACTCCCGTCAGCCGCCTGCTTCACCTTGTAGATCCATCGTGAACCTACAACTGATTTCCCAACCGGTCTTGGGACAATCTCCCATGCACTGTTCCTGATGATCGAATCATATTCTTCGATCATGGCATCAACCCATGCGGTTTCCTCCACAGCTTCCTCAAAAGAGGATGGCTCTGTCACAACACATTGACTCATAAGAGCCATGTATCCAGTGTACCGATCCGGTGACTGTCTCTGTCTGCGCTGTGCTGTAGGTGGTCCTACAACCTTCTGTGCATCCCGAGCCAGTCGCTCAGCTTCTGTAGTGCGCATGCGCCCTCTGATGGTTGGCGCTGCCTGGGTGGTTTCTTCCACCTCCTGAACCTCCTCTTGTGGCTGATCCACATCCGGAAGCTCCTCCTTAGGAACTAACGGCTCCTCATCTGCATGCAAGTGTAGCTCCCTCTCAAGCGAACACTGCATGGCTTTCTCCTCCTGAAATTTTATATCCCGTCGCACAACAGTCTTGCGACTGTCTGGCACATACACCCGATAGTTGTGAGGTGTATCGGTGTACCCCACAAATATTCCAACTTCAGCAGTTGGATCCAGCTTCCTTCTTGCATCCTTCGTCACATGCATGTAGACAGGAGATCCGAAAATCCGCAAATGGGAAATATCGGGCCTCTTGCCAGAATAAGCCTCCTCTGGTGTACTCATGCCAAGAACCTTGTGAGGACAACGGTTCTGCACATACACTGCTGTATTGCATGCCTCGGCCCACAAGTGAAGGGGTAGGCCCTGATCATGCAACATCGCCCGTGCAGCACCCACGATCGTTCTGTTCTTCCGCTCAGCCACCCCGTTCTGCTGTGGGTTATGGGGTGCGATGAGCTCTCTCGGAATCCCTTCTGCGCTGCAGAACTCCTTGAATTCAGCCGAGATGAATTCACCACCGTTATCACTCCTTAGAGCAATCACCTTCTTCCCCGACTCCTTCTCGACCAGTGCTTTAAACTCACAGAACTTTGCGAATGTATCGCTCTTCTTCGTCATGAAGAAGATCCAGCACTTTCGAGAGAAATCATCAACAAAGATCACATAATACCTGTGCTTTGCTGTCGAAGCAACAGAGAAAGGACCACACACGTCTGTGTGAACTCTCTCAAGGATCGTCGTGGCGCGACTATCCTTCTCGTGAAAGGTGGCTTTCACATACTTCCCTAAAGTACACCCCTTGCACTGATCTGATTGCGCAAGGGTGCCCTTAGGAAGTCCAGTAGAAATCTGCTGCAGAATCTTCAAAGCTCCATGGTGAAGATGGCCCAATCTCCTGTGCCATAGTTCGCCCTCATCATCCCGGCTCACCACATCTCCAGCCTTGCATGCCATAGCTGCTCAGTCATCTACCTGCAACTGATAAAGGTTCTGAGTTCGAACCCCTATCTTCCGGGTCTCTCCTGTAGTCTTACTGCGCAGGAAAGCTTTTCCTTCGCTGAAGACAACATCATAACCCTTATCCTCCAACATCGCTACTGAAATCAGGTTCTTCTTCAATCCAGGTACATGCATGACATCCTTTAAGACAAAGGGTTTACCAGACTCCCTCTGAAGGGATACGGTACCGATACCAGTCGCACTGTATCTACCGTCATCGCCCATCTCGATGTGCATACCCAAATCCTTGTCCTCCAGATCTGAGAACAACTCCCGATCTCCCGTCATATGAAATGACGCACCGCTGTCCAAGAACCACACCGATCCCATCACACTTGAAGCCAAGCATGCAATCAGTGAAAAGTCAAGCTCGAACTGTGAAGCCAAAGCTTCTCCATCTGCAGATCTTCCCGCTTGCTTGTTCTTCTTCTTCTTTGGATAATTGGTAGCATAATGTCCGTGATCATGGCAGTGAAAACACTTCACTTTCGCCATATCCTGCTTCTTGCCCTTAGCTCCAGAATGAGAGGTTTTCTTACCCTTCCTTTTCTTAGCTTTGGACACCAAAGCGCAGTTTTCTTCATCAGCTCCCTTTGATGAAGATCCATCTCGAGTAGTCCTCCTTATCTCCTCCTGCATGAGATCCGCCCAAAAGCGCTCCCATCCCGGCAGCTTCTCCCGACCATTGACACTATCTTGATATGAGTGCCAAGCCTTCGGAAGACCAAGGAGAGCCAGGTCGACCATATCCTCTTCATCGACGGTAACTCCCACACTTCCCAGTTCATCTCTGCATTGAGTGAACTTCGTGAGGTATTTAGCGATACTGTCGCCCTTCTCCATCTTGATGTTCCTGAGCTTGTCTTTGAGCGCCGGCTTCCTTTGGTCACTCTTACTCTGGAATAGATCCGTCAAAGCTTTCCACATTAAATATGGAGTAGCCTTTCCATGCAGGCTGGATACAATATGATCCTTGACGCTCTCCAACAGGATCCTTCGACATTTCGCGATCTTCTTTTGCCATGCATCGACCAAAGCTGCATCAGTGGGCTTTGGGACATCCGCATCCACGAACTCCTTCAGACCATTATCTTCTAACACTGCTTCCATTCGATCTTTCCATGCAACATAGTTCGAACCGCCTTCAAGAGCATATTCGAGTCGCAAACCATTGAAAGAAGACATCTTTCAACACCGGCACCAAGAAGAACAACCTTCTGCAAAATTCGAATTCCAAACTCCAAGCTCTATCGCTTCCGATCTATACTTGAAAACAAATTATTTCCAAATCAGAGATTGACTGCAAAGGGCATTCACCAGATCTTTCACCTTACAAAGAAGGATGAATATTCCGGAGGCTACCTGGCCCGCATGCAGACTCTGTCCGAGGAAATAAGTTTGCAATCACCGTAATAGATCTCGACAATTAATCTTGCTCTGATACCATGTAGAAATTAGCTGAATAAATCACTTATTCATTGAAGATTAACCTGGTCATATATCAATTTCGAATTGCATACATAACACATAACCTTCTTCTACAATTAATTGTCACATGCGGAAATAACAGAAGCAATCTCACATCAATTCAATCACACATTAACTCGGTATGTATGGGGAAAGCCTATAGCTGAAAACCCCGCAGCTATTGTGTATATTATAATGGAGAAATCAAGTAACCAAACAAGTACAATACTCCTCACAAGTACTCATTACTCTCTCATGAAGTTACTCACAATCTGACTCAGTTTTGAACAAGTCTGAGGTTCAAAACTCCCCGCCAATTGCCTTGCCTCTATTGCGCAATCATGGCCTGTATATGAAGGGGTTCAAGGTTCGAATCCCCTTCCCTTGATTGCGTAATTGTCATGGACAATTCCTCCAAGTGTAATGCAAATCTCATGCAAAACAAATCTACCAACTGATAGCTTTACTCACCCTTTCATCTACCTCTTCCACTGGTCTCCACTGAACTGATCATGCACTGTAGTGAACCGAAGTGTTCTTGAGTTGACTAATGAGTTAATATTTAGTAAATTAAATATTATTTAATTTACTCCACTCATATCTAGTTGATTAGTTAGTTAACTAATCCCAACTAGTTCAACTAAAACAAACAGAACACAACTCCACTACTTGTCTCGTTAACTCCTCCAAAACTCCTGCCACTGAAGTCTAACTGAAGCCAACCATGCAAGATGCCATCAAACCCTAGGAACCACGTGATTCCTTGTGTCAGTTACATGAGTCACCTCCATGACTCAAACTGAAGTGCGCCAAGAGAGTAAACTGCTGTTTATAGTCAAAATATTATTAAGGGAAAATAATATTTGACTTCCATATTTTTAGGAGATCAGTCTAAAAATAGTCTGGGTCCTAAAAAATAGGGTCACATCTATTTTTACCGACATGTCGCATACTCCAAGAATCTCCAAGTAGAATTCCCAAATTATGCTCCGTATGTCTAAAAATAGACATAGTCTAAAATAGACTTTGCGCCAGAATTTGCCTGCGGGCCCACTTAGTGAAGGCGACTTCATTTCACTAAGCTCCATCATCTTGCTGCATTTTCAACACTATGGTCATCATGACTATCATTAGAAATGCTATCAAACTGAATGTGCTGAAAATCAAATACATCATCCTATTTCAATCTACTATCTACATCTAACTGTACAAGAGAGGATTCATTAAACTTTACATCTCTGTTGATGATGATTTTGCGGGTAGTAGGATCCCACAATATATATCCCTTTGTTCCAACACCATACCCAACAAAGATATACCTTTTAGACTTTGGATCTAGTTTAGTTCGCTGATGTTTAGGCACTAGAGCATATGCATCACAACCAAACACTCTGAGTTTAGAATAGTCACAAGGGTGTCCTTTCCATACCTCTTGCGAAATTTTGCAGTCTATCGCTGTTGATGGCGACCGATTTATCACATAACAAGCTGTAGCCACAACTTCCTTCCACAACTCCTTTTGCAACCCGGCGTTACTCGGCATACTCCTTGCTCTCTCTAGAAGAGTCCTGTTCATGCGTTCAGCAACTCCATTTTGCTGAGGAGTATAAACCGTGGTCTTATGTCTCTCGATCCCTGCATCCTTGCAATAGCTGTCAAAATCCTTGGAAGTAAACTCACCACCATTGTCAGTTCTTAAACACTTTATTGTTCTACCAGTGTTGTTTTCTACCAATGCTCTAAACTGTTTGAAAACTGAAAAAACATCAGACTTTCTTTTCAACATGTAGACCCACACCTTCCTAGAAAAGTCATCAATAAATGATACAAAATACGACGAACCACCATATGACGCTGTAGGGGCTGGACCCCAAACATCTGAATGAATATAATCAAGTATGCCTTTACTAGTATGTTTGCTTGTTTTAAATTTTTGTTTACTTTGTTTTCCAAACAAGCAATGCTTACAGAAATCTAACTTTCCAGACCTTAGATTAGGAAGTAACTTGCGATCAGCCAAAATCTTTAACCCTCTTTCGCTCATATGGCCCAACCTTTGATGCCATAGGCGAATGGAACTACTGTCATGTTCGGACACCGTAGACACATGATCTGACCCTGTTCTTCCTTCTAACTGAAACAGATTTCCTACTTTCTTAGCCTTCATTACTAGTAAGATACCTTTATAGATTTTCATAACTCCACCTTGAATTACAGTTTTATATCCATTCATATCCAATGCTCCTAAAGAAATTAGATTTTTCCTTAAGTCTGGAACATGTCTCACATCTGTTAACAATTTAGTTGTGCCATCAAACATTTGCAGTTGTATGCTTCCTATACCAACAATATTAGATGTGACATCATTACCCATGTACACGACTCCATCATTAACTGATCTATATGTCTTAAACCATTCTCTATGAATACACATGTGGTTTGATGCACCGGAATCTAACAACCAATGTTGACCATGATTTGACATATTAACAGACAACACTTCGTCACTCATACCTGAACCAGATGCCGAACCTGTATCTGTCGCATTTGCCTCCTTCTTCTCTGTCGAAGAGTCTCCTTTCTTCTCTGTTTGCTGTCTCTTCCAGCAGTCTTTCTTCAAGTGCCCCGATTTGCCACAAAACCAACACTTTACTTTGCTCTTCTTCCCTTTCGACTTTGAATGCGAATCGCTGCGCTTACCAGAGCGTCTTTCTCTAGAACGACCTCTAGCCATCATTGCCTCTGATGTAGAGGTGTCAGCATTCGACTTCTTCCTCGTCTCCTCAGACAACATGGCTCCAACCACATCATCAAACTCAAGGACAGCTGCATTACTGAAGCTTATGGAAGTAACAAAGTGATCCCACGATTCAGGCAATGTACACAATAGAGTTATTGCCTTATACTCTGAATCAAATTTTACATCTAGACTTTGTAATTGTACCAATAGAGTATTGAAAACATTCAGATGGTCAGTAACCGAGGTACCTTCCTTCATCCGCAAAATGTATAGCTGCCGCTTCAGGAGAATCCGATTTGTCAAGGATTTCGTCATGTAGAGATTTTCAAGCTTTATCCACAAGCCCGCGGCGGTCTTCTCTGACACAATGTTGAACAGAACATCATCTGCCAGACATAACCGAATTGCGCTCAGAGCTCTGTCATCCAACTCATCCCATTCATCCTCCGTCATGGAAGAAGGCCTTTTGCTTCTCCCCAACAGCGCTTTCGCCACGCCTTGTTGAATCAGCATATCGTGCATCTTAAGCTTCCAGATCTCGAAGTTGTTTTTGCCATTGAACTTCTCAATTTCAAACCGGGCATTTTGAGTTTTCGCCATCTTGTTTCAGCAAAAAAACACAGTAATCTCCAGAACCAATTTTCAAATAAAGAATGCCCTTTTAATTAAAAAATGCCTTTAAAAAAAAATTGCCCTTGCCTTCTTTTAAGTGCCTCTCACTTCCTTTTTAAAAAAAAAAAAAAAAAACCTTCACCTTATAGAAAAAAGGTCTTTCCTTTCATACCATATGCAAATGGTATTTAAAAAACAAATTACAAATTGATTTAAAAAACACTTTTACCAAAAAAGTGCACCTTATAAACTTCACCCTTTTAAATATAATGGCATAAAAGCCCCTTTTTCAAATTCTATATTACTCTTTTAAAAAAAAAAAAGCCCTCTTTTAAATCGATTTAACAAATCGATTTAACATATGCACTCTAATAAAAATTACCATTCGATTTATTTTTTATTTTTTATGAGGCATATAAAAAATACAAATGGATGCCATAAAAATTAAAAAAAAAAAACGATGGCATATAATCAAACTTCAAACGATGGCATAAAATCGAACTTCAAACGATGGCATAAAATCGATTTAACTTATCGTTCATGGCCGGCAGCGTAAACTGGTTCATGGCCCGTTTAATTATCAACTCATTCAGACGCTGCCCGATGACTGTATGACTGTATTTGAAAGTTGTTATATAAAATCGATGAAAGAGAGTCCGAGGCTTGCCTTTAATGGAACCTTGACCCGTTCCAGCTTTTGTCTAAAAAACTGCAGATCGACTTTAACTGCATACCATCAAACTGCAAATCCACTGAAAAATTCCGATACCTGTCGCCGTTGCCAACTCAGTCCACACAGGCTCGGCTTCTTCCACCTCCAGCACGCACCAGCAATGAATGTTTTATAAACCCGCCTACAGCGATCCGTTCACAATCTACCCGGGCACTGCACGCTGCCAGTTCTCCATCTATTGGACGTGATCTCAGAATGTGAACAGCGTGGCAGACTAGCCACGCACGCAGTCTTAATGCAGGCTAGTTGTTAACGCAGTCTTAACGTCTAGTTCAACGCACCTCTGCAGTCACTAACGCAGGCTCAGCGCTCCACGCAGCACTCAATTCAAAAACACAGCCAGCGCTCAACCTCCAACATGCTCTGATACCAATTGTTGGAGATCATGCACAGCAAAACAATTAAATACGCAGCAAATAAATCATGCACAAGAAGACACAGTGATTTTACCGTGGTTCACCCAAACCTCCTGGGCTACGTCCACACAACAGGGCATTGGCAATCTTATTAATTCAAACAGGAGATTACATAATTCACACACCCACACACACTCTCCAAAACAAACGTATGGATACCTGTTATATAGCAGGAGAATCTAACAGCCTCATAAATCCTCTCAACTCAAATTTAGCATGCATTAACTCCCTCCCAACAAACTGGAGTTAATCTAGGAACTAATTCCTAATTTTTGTCACCTAATGAGATTTTTGCCTATTTTACTCAAAACAGAAAAATCTCAACATGTGATACATTCAATTTTGTTATTTAAGTGATCATTGTCACAAATTATCTTAGCTCTAATGAAAAGGGTGTTTATTATGCTTATTTTTTTGTGAGGGGTGATGGTGGGAGTCCTCTTGAATATATTTATCAGTGTGGGTTTTCTTACAATCAACCTTATGAGCTAACTTACCATCTTGTCTTTTGGAGAGAAGGATGTCAAGGAATGGAAATTCTCCATTTTCTTCCAATTCCACATTGAATTTAATATTGTTCATTTGGTTATAGTCATATGGTCCAATAATTGTTTAATATTTTCTCTCCATGAGGCCAAATGAAATGTGTATCATCCACAAATATTTTCCACAAACATAAGAGAGAGAGAATTGATGGCTTTTTTTCAAAAAATTCCATGAAAATATTTGCAACAATAGGGGAAAAAAGAGATCACATAGCAATGACATCAATTTTTTCATAAATGTCCCCGCTATAACTGAAATAAGTGACTTTCAAGCATATCCTCCCAAGGTAAGCACTTTCATCATAAGTTAGTTCTCAAATGAATTTTATAGCCTCTTCTACGGGAACCCAAGTATATAATTGTGTTACATCAAATCTTACAAGAAAGTAATAATCCTTTAGAGTGATAGGTTTTATATTATTTATGAAATGAGTAGAATCTTTGATGAAGTATTAGGTTTTACCAACACAGCATTTAAGTTTTTCTGCTAGAAATTTAGGTAACCTATAAGAAAGATACCCAATCGTATTGAAAATAGGCCTAAGAAGACAACCTTCTTTGTGAACTTTTGGTAAACCAAACATACGAGGTAAGACAAGGTTTCTTGGAATGATTTTCTTTTTTATGCTCTCATCTAAAGATGAGTTTTGTATCGCTTTTGTAATATCTCTTACCACCTTGGTGCTTGGATCTTTGGAAATTCTTCTCCTCGAGTTGTAAGATGTTCCATCTTTCTTTTATGGTATTCTTCAATGTCTGCTAATATCATAATATCCTTATTTCTTTCGAGTTCCATGAGAGCTGTCAATTCATCCTTATTTAAAATTTTCCTTGGTGGTTTAGTTTTTCGCAAAACCATAGCGCAGTCCTGTCTAACCTCTTCGGCTTTTGATTCCGGGAGAGAGGAGACTGCATCTTCCACCGAATAGATAATGTTTTCAAACGGTATTTTGCAGGAGAAACCGCAAAGTTTAAACCTCGATTTAATACCTTAATGTCATTAATGTCATTTGAATTGTTCTTGTATGGATGTTGGGATGGATTTCAATTATCTTTGTGTGGAGGTTGAGCGTATCCATTAATTTGGGATGGGTTTGAATTATTCATATATGGAGGAGCATATTCATTATTTTGGGATGTAGCGTGTTTATTTTTTTAGGGATTCCAATTTTTTTAGTGGTATTATCAAATCTTTTGGCGTGATGCTCGTTAGAACATTCATCCAAATGTCAAACCTAAAGCTGTTTGCCAAATCGATATGAAATTATTTAGCTTTAACAGAGATCCGGTTAAGTTTTTGCTTAGTTGATGGGATTGCACGTCGAATTATTGATCTGCTTGCATCTGCGAAAATATTTTCGTATCTCCCTTTATTGATATGGTGCCTAGTTTCTCGAAATTTTGGAATAATGTTAACATTCCCGCAATTTAAAAAAAAAAAGGTCAAATAAACTAAATATTGTGACATTTTAACATGTTTCTTCTCAAAGCATCTAATTTCATTGAGCTTATCTCTACCATGCAGGGATATTATTAATGTTGTAGTGTTCTAGCCAGTTTTATTGCAGTGTGTTTATATTTTTATTTGGTAAAATTTTTATATTCACATTTCATGCTAAGTATAACAACCTATTGTGAAGAGATCTATATTAATCTTTTATTTAGCTTATTAATACACATGTATAGATAAAAAATAATCAAATCATAAAAGTTAAAGTTGTAATGTAATATTTTTTGAATAGTATAAATAAAAATAATTATTTAATGATTAATAATTTAATTAAAATTGATTTATAATATATTTCATTAATAATGAGTAATAATGAGTTTGATTGAATATAATAAGGTAAATAAGATTTTAAAATCTAATTTACAATATTACATTATTATTTTTAAAATAGATATGAAGTAATATAATAATTAGTTTTTAAATTAAAGTAAATGTAAATTAAATTAGATTTTAATGATCTCTGTTTGGGTTGCGAATCGGAGTCAATGGAATCACGAACTGTCTTAACGTAATGTGTATGGTACGAGGGCGACGCTTCACCACCCCTCATATACACAAGTTGTATGGAGAGGTGGCCTCACACATGCAACTTATTAATGTGATTAAGGAAGGTGGCAGATACAGAGTAACGTCGAGTTTTTATGGTAATTCCGATGTGAGGGTTAATAAATTTTATGTTCCAAGGAAGGATATGGAAACATTTTTATTCGTGGATTGTTGCAGGCTCGATACGATGCTCCTTGTGGTCCTCCACTGGGTTGCAACTAGTATTCACTCTTGTTCAGTTGCTTTCTGCCAATATATCTCTAGCATAGGTTTCTATAGCCTCGCCTCCCTTGCTCTCCAAGTATCTCTACTTTTTCTCTGAGGAGTGGTCATATACCGATGTTTGATGGTTTTTGGAAGGAAATTTCTGATTCGTATGATGGTTTGTTTGTATTTTGCACTATTGTCTCTGTAAATTTTGGAATTTTTCTTTCTTGCATGGTAATATACTAGGGGGGTCAACTAAAGGCAAATTATTTATTTCTTCTATCTGACTGCTTGTGGAAATTTTATTTATTATCCAATGGATATATTCAGCTATTTGTACTGGATTTCATGGTACTGGTTCGTAGTTTCTTGTCTTATGTCCACATCCCGAGTCACTCGGGGAAGGCATGGTTGTGTTTTTCTGGGTTCTAGGGCTTGGTCCAGCTCATTATCGCTACCTATTATAGGGCAGGCTGCCAGTATACTTACTGTGTTATGCCTTCATGCCTTGATAATTTGACAAGTTCTCCTATTCGACAAGGGTTCTAGAATTTTAAGTCTGGTTTGTGTTGTGCAGCCAAGGTTCTGTTGCCTTGGTCTCTAGTCTGTATCGTCAGGGGTTCTAATTTTAATTATTACATGGATCGTTCCCCTCGATGAAAGGTCGGCCAAATGGGGTTACTCGTGGTCATGGCAGGAAACCTTGGCCGACCCATGAAGGAATTCAAACCCACCCTCATCCTGTGAAAAAAAAGAGGTCATAAAAAAATCTCTCGTCTTATCAAAGATGTTTCCCATGCCTTCCATCAGGGTAATTCACCTTAGGTTCGTCAGCTAATTTCGGGGTGGGAAGCTGAATTGAATCAACGAGCTACACATACAGATATTGATATGGAACATTGGAAGGATTTGGTGTTGGACCCCAGTTATTCCAGAGGCAGATCCTCTTAGTACAAGAATACAATTTATCTTTATTGGTTAATGAAAAAGATAGCAGCCAAAGCAGTGGTAAACCCTCCCATGAAGTCATCCAAGACTGTTAAGGGATTCTCAGAATTCCATACGAAATTACAACTGATCCAGTTTCAGCTTTAGTAGCAGAATGGGTGTCTCAGTCGCATCGAAAATCACATTCCATGCATCCCACAAACCAAGCTTCCTGGTTCGAGTGCGAAGGATTGATCCCTTGTGGATTCTTTCGATGACTAGTGACACGTCAGTTTAATTTCTTTTTTCTAGTTTTGATATATGAAGAAACTGCATACTATAATTTTTGTTTTAAGCTATCTAGAGTTCAAAAGGTTTAAGGATACTCAGACTTATTTAGCACTGCTTTTCAAACTTAAACTATTATGTTTTTGGATGGCATATAACGTTGTTAGGTCGCCAACAAATTTGGTTTCCTTCTGGGCAAGTTGAGGCCACCTAACCATTTGATTGCTGGTTGTAACCTAACAATTTTTGAAGAAAATGAATAAATATTCTTCCAAAGTTACAAAAAAGAAGAAGATTCTAATGAAATAATAATTATATTTTAAATTAAAGTAATAAGAATGTAATGATTAGATTTTGTAAGAATTTTAAATTAGTGTAATAAAAATGTAATAATTAGATTTTAAATAAAGTTTGATTTAATGTAATAATCTAAATTAGATTTTAAATTAATGTAATGATTAGATTTTATAAGAATTTTAAATTTGTGTAATAAATATGTAATAATTAGATTTTAAATAATTTTGATTTAATGTAATAGTGTAAATTATATTTTAAAATAATGTAATAATAATTAATTAAAATGATAATAATGTAGTTCATTTATAATGATTAATAATAAGTTTGATTAATAATGATTAATAATAAAATTAAATAATGTAATTAAAATAATACAATGAATGTAGTGATAATTAAACTAATGTAATTAATCTATATTAGTAACAATGAAGATAACGTAGAAAATTAAATTTTGTTAGTAACGTAGTTAATAATAGGGGACCAAGAATTGTTAAGTTTCCACCCATCATCACGATTAAAGTTATTAGGGTTTTTTTCTCTCTAAAGTTTCTCTGTTTTTTCTTTTAGAATAATGATCAATAGAGGAGATGACCTTGGCATTTCTAGACATATGTAGTGTTTGGTTACTTTTCAGTGTTTAGCTAATGGATATTTATTAGATCTATCATGATTGATATCAACACAGTGCTCCTTCAGCCTAGCATGGATTGAGTGACCAGTTTCTCCAATGTAAACCTTTCCACACCCACAAGGGATTGAATAGACACCTTTGTTTATTTTAGGATCAACTTGATCTTTAGAATGGTCAAAAAAAAAAATTATGGTGTTAGGAAGAGAGAAGACAACCATAATTTGATTTTTGTTGAGGATTTTGGCTACCTTGTGAGTAGTTCCTTTGATATATGGAAGTTTGATAGTTTTTAAGAAGTCATCTTTATTTCTATTTTTCCTATTGTTATTTGGCGAGTTTTTGATAGTATTCCTAAATAGCTTTTCATTGTACCCATGAATTTTGAATACCTCGGTGATATGTTCACATTCTTTATTTAAGTGATCATTGTCACAAATGATCTTATCTCTAATGGCAAGGGTGTTCATTACACATATTTTTTGTGAGGGGTGACAGTGAGGGTCCTCTTGAATATATTTATTAGTGTGGTTTTTCTTACGATAAACCTTATGAGCTAACTTACCATCTTGCCTTTTGGAGAGAAGGATGTCAAGGAATGGTAATTATCCATTTTATTCCAATTCCATAGTGAATTTAATATTGTTCATTTGGTTATTCATATGGTTCAATAATTGTTTAAAATTTTCTCTACCATGAGGCCAAAGGAAATGAGTATCATCCACAAATATTTTTCAGTGTACAGGCATAAGAGAGAAAGAGTTGATGGCTTTTTCTTCAAAATATTCTATGAAAATATTTGCAACCGCGGGGGAAAAAAGATATCCCATAGCAATGACATCAATTTTTCATAAATGTCCCCTCTATAACTGAAATACGTGACATTCAAACATATCCTCACAAGGTCAAAAATTTCATCATAAGTTAGTTCTCTAATGACTTTTATAACCTCTTGTATCGGAACCCTAGTATATAATTGTGTTACATCAAAGCTTACAAGAAGGTCATAATCCTTTAGAGTGATAGATTTTATATTGGTTATGAAGTGAGTAGAATCTTTGATGAAGGATTGGGTTTTTCCAACATGGTATTTGAGTTTTTCTGCTATAAATTTAGCTAACCCATAAGAAGGAGACTTAGTTGTATTGAAATAGACCTAAGAGGAAAACCTTCTTTGCAAACGTTTGGTAGACTATATATGCGAGGTAAGATAGGGTTTCTTGGAATGATTTTCTTTTTTATGTTATCATCTAAAGATGAGTTTTGTATGGCTTTTTCAATATATCTTATCACCCTATTTCTTGGATCTTTGGAGATTCTTTTGTAGTTTCCTTAAGTTGTAAGATGTTCCATCATTTTTTTATATTATTCCTTAGTGTTCAGTATCACAGTGGAATTTCCTTTGTCTTCATTTAATATCACAATCCCCTTTATTTATTTTGAGTTCATTGATAGCTGTCAATTCATCCTTATTTAAGTGTTTCCTTGGTGGTTTATTTTTTCACAAAACCATATCACAATCGTGTCTAACCTCTTCGGCTTTTGATTCCAGGATAGAGGAGACTGAATCTTCCACTGAGCAGATAATTTTTTCAAGCAATATTTTTTTAGGAGCAACTGCAAAGTCTAAACCTTGAATTAATACCTTAAGGGTTGTATTACCTAGGTCAATATTGAGATATTAATGACATTTGAATTGTTCTTGTATGGAGTTTGAGCATATACATTATTTTGAGATGGATTTAAATTATCTTTGTGTGGAGGTTGAGCGTATCCATTAATTTGGGATGGACTTAAATTACTCATTTATGGAGGAGAGTATTCATTATTTTGGGATGGAGAATATTTTTTTAAGGATTCCAATATTTAGTTTGTATTTTAGTGGTATTATCAAAACTTTTGGTGGATTTTAGCATAATGCACATTATAACATTCATACAAATTTCAAACCTAAGGCTGTTTTCCAAATCAATATGCAAGTTTTTACATTCAATAGAGATTCAGTTAAGTTTTTTCCTAGTTGATTGGATTTCATTTCGAATTATTGATCTGCTTGCATCTTCTAACTATTGAAGTTTCCCTAGAATAATGGGAACCATATGTTAGTTTCTCAGATCTGATTGGTGAGAATACAAGGATATAATCACACTTATTGACTTACAGAGAAGGATATGATGTTGAGGTTTTGCAGACACTATTAAAAGGGTTTTATAGAGAATTTGTTCGTTAATGCATCTCTCTACTGTTATGGATATATAGGTTATGTTTGTGACTGAGGATTGTGTATGAAATAGGTTCATGTATGCATTTGATTTTTCTCTAATGTTTAATTTGATGTTGAAGTATTGAAAGAGAGGTTGAGGGCACAAGGAAAATATCTATATGCAGAGGGTCTAGAATGAATTGCATGCAAGATTGAAGCTAGATTTAACCCCATTATTTTTTCTTTGATGTTGAAATGCACAGTGCAATGGATAGAGATTAGATTCAGAGAATTTCATTATGAATTTGATGTTGTACTAGAGAGGGATTTATATTGACTGTTGCAGGGACATATAGACTGTGTAGATATCAATGACTTAGTAAAGGTAGAGATAGTCTTAATTGTTCCAGGAGTTGATTTGCTGCAGTGATAGAAGTGTCGTGTCTTATGGAGATCTTCATATATTCTTGACCTTAGATCAACAATAGATATTTATGGGAAATAGCTTATATATTTATAAATTTGATGAACACATGGATTGTTGTTACTAGAAAAAATATTAGATGTCTATGATGATACTAATTTAAGTTTTTTGTTGTTTTTCATTGATGTATTATGCAAAGATATGATTTATATAGATATAGTGATTGCAGGGAAGACCTTCCCTCACTAATCTGGGTGGATCTTGTCAGATGAACTACATTTGAATTCTAGTCATATTATAAACCAAGATGGTCATGTCCAAGAAAATTCCAACAACAGATGGATAACAGTTGATCCTGAAAAGCCTAAAAATGGAGTATCTCAGATTGTCATGAAACTAACATCAGGTTGTATATCTCGTTGAGATGAATCCAATGACACACAAAATAGAATATGTATAAAGAAGATATGAGCTGTCAAATTTTTCTGGGCCGAGTGCAAAGGAGGTCAAAGTGGCTCCCACAAGGATGATGTGGCACTATATAGATGAGACACGTGGAAGATTCTGGTGTATATACATGACAGTCGATGATGATGTGGAAGATTCCATACAATGACATGTTAGTTGATGATGTCACCATGACTTTAGTCTGTGATGAGTTGGAAGGTGACGTGTCAGATGATGACATCGTGCACTCGGGTGGGTCGGGTCATTCATTCGGGTAAGCTGGGTCATGTCATGTGTTTGGGTGGGTCGAGTCGTTTGGGGGGGTTGAGTTTCTTGGCAAGGGGGTTGATTTGTTTTGGGAGGGAATTCTCAGAATTGGTCCCCTGCCTGAGAATCAACCCTTCTAAGTCGGGTCATGTGTTCGGCAGATCGGGTCAGGTCATGCATTCGAGCGAGTTGAGTTGGGATGTGCATTCGGGCAGGTCAGGTCGTGTCATGCGTTCGGGGGGTCGGGTCGAGTCGTGCATTCAGGGGGGATGGGATGGCTGGCGGGGTCATTGATTTGTTTGGGTGGGCACCATGGGGCTTGGGCGGGCACCCCCTTGTGAGCATTTCTACATGTAGCATAGTGGCATTTGCGTTCAAGTAGGTCGAGTTGTTCATTCGAGCGAGTCAGTTCAGTTCATGTGTTCGGATCAGGTCGGATCGTGCTGGGCTTCGGTGGGTGTCCCCCAAACCCACGACCCAACCTCCCCGAACGCATGACCCAACCCGCCCGAACGCACAACCTGACCTGACCCACTCGAACGCACGACCCGACCCAGGGGGGGAAATTCTCAAAATTCTCCCCTGCCTGGTAGGGGGACGATTCTCATAATCACCCCCCTACTAGGCAGCCTAACCCCTTTGAATGAATACTTGAACTACCCGAACACACGACATTACCTTACTCGCATGAATGCATGACCTGACCCGACCAGCCCAAACGCATGATCCGACCCAGGGGGGTTGATTCTCAGAATTGGCCCCCTTGGTCGAGTCGTGCGTTTTGGTGGGTTAGGTCGAGTTGTGCGTTCATGTATGTCAAATCGGGTCATGTGCTCGGGCAGGTCAGGTTGCAGATTCAGGAGAGTCGGGTCGTGCCGTGCATTCGAGCGGGTTGGGTTGTTATTTCAAGGCGTGTGTTGCTATGTTGCGGGAAAACACGTAGATAGTGAGAGCCCTCTCGAGCCCCACAAGACCCGACCCGACCCCAAATCATGAACTGAATGACCCGAATGCAGGACCTGAATCGACCCCCTCGAATGCATGACCTGATCCACCCGAATGCATGACACAAGTCGACCCGCCTGAGCGCACAACCCAACCCGACCCGCCCGAACGCAGGACCCGAACCAAGGGGGCAATTATGAATTTCCCCCCTATTTGGTAGGGGGGAAATTCTCCGAAGTGGGGGTGATCCTTAGAATCGACCCCCCTTCCAGGCACGGGGGCCGATTCTCAGAATCACCCCCCATGCCAAGTAGGGGGGGCGATTCTCAGAATCAACCCCCCTGGGTTGGGTCATGTGTTCGGTCGAGTCGTGTCGGTGTGGCACTCCAGCGGGTCGGGTCGTACGTTCGGGCGGGTCAGGTCGTGTTGTGCATTCAAGTGGTTCAGGTAGTGCATTTGTGGGAGTCTGGTTGCCTGGCAGGGCCCCCAGGTCAGGTCATGCATTTGAGCAACTCAAGTAAGGTCGTGCGCTCGAGCGGGTCGGGTCGCATCATGCGTTAGGGCTAGTCGGGTCTTGCATTCGAGGGTGTTAGGCCGGGTCATGCGTTTGGGGATATCGGGCTGGGTCGTGCATTTTTGTGTGCGTTTTTTCAAGGTATGTTTATTATATAAAATTGAATTTAAATATTTTTTATTTTTATTTTTATTTTTTTATACTAATTTACTTAATTATTTATTTTTTACTTGATGATTAGGAACAACACTAGCATGTTGCTCACAAAAAGGAATAAATTGGATTTCCATTTAGAAAGACTCAGTATAATACAAAGTTATTCAGAAAAGAATTAATGCTCTTCAATTTCTTCCAGATGTAATGAAATAAGTTGGTTTGAGGAAAGGGATTTTAATGAATCCCATGTTGCAAAAAAATCAAAGGAACCTCAACCACCATTATATGGAATAATTGGAAAGGCCTACTTTGGTAGATTCGCAGACATAGGAGATCCATCAAAAGAGGAACATGACCAAATTGAAGCAGAAAATATTGTGGAAGAAGACAATAATGAAACTCTTGCAGATGAAGAGTTTATGTTACGTGATATTATTGATTAAATTTTAGTTAAGCTTGAAATTGAAGCTCATTTGTTGTAACTATTAATTACTTATACTTGTAATGTTTTGACTTTGACATTTTATGAGAATAATAAGTATTAAGTTATTGATATTATATGTTTAATATTTGTATTATGTGATTTTCACTTCATTTTTTAAGTGAATCATTTAATTTTTGAACAAAACTCTCATTATTATTAATTTTTGACATAAAATTCATAAAAATTGTATTTTTTTATACTTTTTTTGTTAATTTCTTCCTATAAAAATGGTTTATTTGACATGTCACTTTTAGAAAAAATGTCTCAAAATGTGTATTTTTCTGTTATATTTATATTGAAAATGTTTATTTTTATGTCAATTGTTAAATAATATTGTTTTTTAGTGACAATTATTTCATGTAAAATGAAATATTATTTAACAATATATAATTATATAGAAGATCGAAACTTTAAAATTTTTGCATTTTTTTAACACTACAAAAAATCAAAGATCTCACTACAAAAAAAATGAAAAGAAAAAAAACGTGAAAAACATATTAAAAAAATATGTTAGGGAAGAAGAAGGTGAGTACTTAAAAAATTATTAAATTTAGAAAATAATTATTAGCATTTAATACATTAGAAAATTTAAAGTAAAAAATAAGTCTTCTAAAAAAAGGGGATCATGCTGGCATCAACACTTTTCAAAATCAACATAAAAATCTATAACAATTTAAAAATAATGTTTATACTTGGTACATAAGAAAATTTAAAGTGTCAAAAACATGCTGAAAAAAATCAATAGTATTCTGAATCGGCACTTTCCAAAATCAGATGATTTTTGTTGCTGCGATGCGAACGTGACCTAGCTGCACCGCCTATACTCTTTGCTCTCTGGGTTCTGCTCCAATGGAGGTCGGTGGGGGTGTCGAATCTGCCCCTCCCCTGCCCAAACTGATTGCATTCAAGAAGCTCATCGCTGGATCTCACAAGAGACCAATATCCAAGGCACAACAAAAGTTCGTTAAAAAGATGGACTGCATCCCAATAGTAGAACTACCAATAGCAAAGACTTGCATATCTGCAGTTAATCTGGCAGACAGAGGGCTCATCGGACAATTTACTGGGCTTTGGCCCTCTCCCAAATTTGTTGAAGCATGGGTGCAGAGAAATTGGACGTCGCTCGTATCTGAAGGAATCAAGAGCCATTTTGTTGGAAAAGGATTCTATGTGTTCGTGTTTGAAAGCTTGGATGACAAAAACCTCATTTTCAAAAATGGTCCTTACTTCATGGGGCCTCAGGGTTTATACTTGAACAAATGGACCCCTGACTTTGACTCAACCCATAACGTTTTGTCTGCTGTTCCAGTCTGGGTTCGTCTACCTCATCTCCCATTACATTGCTGGAATAAAAAATCTCTACAGGCTATCGGCAACTCGCTTGGAAGGTATATCGATCAAGCTGTTCAAAAAAATCAATACTCCTGCACATGGATCTGTGTGGAGGTTGATCTGGAGGAAGGGTTACCAGATGCAATCAAACTTACATCAGCTGAATGGACGCACATCCAGGAGCTAGATTATGAGCAGTTACCCTTTAAATGCTGGCATTGTCACGTCTATGGTCACTTCGCAAGACACTGCAAAAAAAAGGAAGGAGAGGAGAGCGAGAACGCGAAAGCAGAACAATGGACCACAGTGCAGAAAGCAGGGACAGCAAAACCCAAAACTAAAAGAATACCAAAGGGAAATAACCCCGAACCAACGGGGCAAGAACAAAAAGATGGGACCTCCATCCCCACCTCGAAATCGTATATCAGCCGCAGTCCAAAGAAGGCCAGAAAATCGAAGAAAACAGGAACAACAACAATCATTCAAGATCCTCCCCTAATGGGAAAGGAGGAGAGGAGCAAGGGAAAACCCCCGAAGTAGCTCCCTCTCCCTCATATGCCGATGCAGCAAGAAATAAAGTGTATGGTTCACCAAGCTCCTCGGAGGATGAGATCATAGAAAGGTCTGCCAAAAGAGTAGGAAGAAAGTCTCGCAGAGAAGTGAGGGAGGAAGAAGTGGAAAGAAAAAAGACTCAAGGTAGTCAACCCACTATAGAAATGTCAATTTGCAGAAACACAAGGACAAGGCCGCCAAAAGGAGGAGGCCCAACTTCCCCGAACAGTAAGTAATGAGAATCGTCTCTTGGAATTGGAGAAGGCTTGGGAACCCTATGAAAATAGAGGCAGTGAAAGATCTTATGAAAGAGAAACTTGCTGACATCCTAATGCTCCAAGAGACAAAAATTGAAGGGGAAGCCCTTCTTGAGATCAACAAAAAGAAATGGCAGAATAACACAAGAAAAGTAATAAGCGCAAGAGGCTGCTCGAGTGGAATAACAACCTTGTGGAAGGAAGATCACTTCAGGCTCGTCAATTCACACAACACACAACACTGGTGTTTCACATAGTTGAAGCATATATCAAGTAAGTTAACCATTGCACTATTCAATTTATATGTACCGGTATTGTCTTCTAAAAAGAAAGACTATTGGAAAACATTAAATGAGTTTTTGCAACTGAATTCTCCAAACAATATAATCATAGCTGGAGATCTAGATTTGGTAATGAATGAAAAAGAAAAGAGAGGGGGCAGGAACAACAAGGATCAGATGATTCAGGTAGTAGAAGACATGATACAAAAATGGGATCTATTGGACTTTAAACCAAGAAAAGGGCTCTATACCTGGACAAATAACAGGACAGGGGAAGACCATATATCTGCCAGACTGGACAGGTTCTTGGTCCAAAGCACAATGTTGATGGAGCGGAAGCTTATCTCATCAGCCATCCTTCCAAACCTCACCTCAGATCATAAGCCCATCTGACTATCGCTTGAGGAGGAAGAAAATTTGGGGCCAATCCCATTCAGATTTAGCCCATTGTGGAATGGAAAGAGCGGCTTTGAAGAGACGGTCCGAATGGCATGGAACACCTCAGTTAATGGCTCTCCCAATTATGTATGGGAACAAAAATTAAAATTAACAAAAAAGGCACTCAAGGAATGGAGTAATCTTCCAACAAATACACCCAAAGACCAAAGAATCGAGGTAGTGCAACATTTGGAAATACTGCAAAGTGAAATGGACACAATTGATATAAACAAAACAGAATTAGAAAAGGAGCAAGTAGCTCGATGCAAAACATTCCTCTCCTTTAGAAATGAAGAAGAGTATTGGAGACTAAAGTCTCGGAGTCTCTGGCTGGAAGCTGGAGATAGGAACACATCATATTTTCATCGACAATGTAGAGCTAGACTCTCTGGGAATCACTTCCTCTGATGGGAGGCTCTGAAAAGGAATAGAATAGATAAAATATGTTGCAGTATTACATTTCCATCATCTTTATACCAAAGAGAAAGAGGATTGTGAAGAAGATAAAAAAGAATTCCTAAAGAACATTTCGGCATTGGTCACCACAGAGGAAAATACACCATTATTGAAGCAAACAAATGAAGAAGAAATCAGCAATATAATTTGGTCCATGAATCCAGACAAAGCCCCTAGGCTAGATGGGTTCACTATTCACTTCTACAAGATATGCTGGGATATAATAAAAAAAGATCTAATTAGAATGATAAAAGGATTCTTGAAGAAAGCAAAAATGGGGGGTAGCACTAACTCAACATTCCTCACTTTAATCTCGAAAGAGACAAACCCCTCCTCCTTTGATAGGTTCAGACCAAACTCTTTGTGCAATGCCTCATATAAAGATATCGCAAAACTTCTTGCAAATAGAATAAAGCCACTACTGAGGAAACTCATATCAGATTCACAAGGGGGCTTCGTCAATGGGAGACATATCCTGGACAATGTAATCCAAGTCCAGGAAGCCATGCATTCCAGCAATCTTAGAAAGGAGAAAGGTATGTTGATCAAGTTATACATCACTAATGCCTTTGATAGAGTCAAGTTGTCCTATCTATATCAAGTTCTAATCTCCTTTGGATTCGATCAAGAGTTTGTAAATCTGATCCAAGCATGCACCAGTAGTCCATGGATAGCGCCTTTGGTAAATGGGAGGCCAACTGATTCTTCCAAGCCATGAGGGGTTTGAGACAAGGATGTCCCCTTTCTCCTTTCCTCTACATCTTAATGGCAGACACGTTGAGCAGAAAGCTGGAGCTTGATATGATACAGGAACAACCCCAGGTTTAAAAATTCAAAATGACCTTAAAGCAATAAACCATGCATTGTTTGCGAATGACTCCCTCATGCTAGGAGGAGCTTCAACTAGAATTGGCTCTGCATACAAAAATACTCTTCAAGCATATTTCAAAGCATCTGGAGCTCTTATCAGTGAAAGGAAAAGTGCAATATATAGCTGGAATACAGAGGAGGAAGAAACTCAAATCATAGCAAGCAACTTGGGATTTAATGGATACGCAAAATGGGAAAAAATCAACTATCTTGGATTGCCACTAACACTGGGCACAAACAGAGTCAATCTGTGGGAAGGAATAATTACAAAAATCAGAGGCAAAATCGTTGCATGGGGTGGCCAATGGTTAACTCATGGAGGAAAATTAACCCTTATAAAATCAGTGTTGTCATCTATGCCAATTTATCAAGCATCATACCCGTTGGCACCCAAGTCGATCTCAGGAAATATTAATAAAATCATGAGGGATTTTCCGTGGCAAGGAGGCAAAGGAAACCAGAGAAAATTTCATTTGGTGAAATGGGAGATAACAAAGAAAACTTTGAAGGAAGGAGGCCTTCAAATTCGAGATCCGGACTCTACCAACGTATCTCTGGGATGCAAAATACTCTAGAAACTACACAGTGACCCAAATCATCCCATCAACACAGCTCTGAGGCATAAATACCCACCAAATTCAAATCTAAGAAACTTGCAGAACGCAAACAACAAAAAGAGCTCGTTGTTATGGCAGTTATGTATTAAAGGGCAACGTTTTTTCACCCGGAATTTATATCGTATCCCAGGGAATGGGAAACACATCAAGCTACTGATTGATAGTATAATGGGCCATTCGCCATTAGCCACACAAGACAGGCTGCATGAGATATGTGCGTTTTTAGAAAACAGAGGGGACAAGACGCTCTACAATATCTCAAAGTGGAACGAGTCTGGCTCTGGATTGATTGGGATTTTAGAGATATCCCAGCTCACCTAATGCAGCAATCAGAAATGCTCAAATAGGAACTTCATGAGGCTGCCCCGGTGCATAAATCAGAAAAGGATAAATGGGGATGGGGACCTACAGGAGCATACACCTCAGTCAAAGGACATGAATAGATGCAAACACACAGAGACCGAATTCATCCAGTAAAATTTTGGAAAGAGGTGTGGGATCCAATGGCACTGCCCAAGGTAAACTTCTTCTTCTGGACTCTAATGCATAGAAAGATCCTGACCAGTGAAAACCTTATGAAAAGAAACATTGCAGGTCCACATAGGTGCACACTTTGTAAAGAAGCCATGGAAACCATGGATCATTTATTTGTTGAATGTCCATATGAAAACAGAGTTTGGACCTACACTCTTCAAGGATTAAAGGCTGTAATCCCCACTAAAACTTCAGTTGTGGACTTATTCCTCTCATGGAAAGAGCGCTACCCGTCGCTCTCCCTAAACTCATCATTTGCCAAAATCTGGATCACTCTCCCCAAGCTAGCACGTTGGAAGCTATGGCTAGCTAGAAATGAGCAGATATTTAACAATGTAACTTGGACCCCCAACATGGTAGTAGCAAAAGCAAAAGGAATCCTTCTAGAAATTTTGAATTCTCAGAAAATAAAAGAGGACAATTCAATGCAGCAAGAGGAAAAGAATTGGCTTGGCACTCAAGCATTCATCCAATGGATACATAGCACAAAAAAACCCCTCAGAAATCCCGAGTGGAGGCTAAGAGAAAAGGATGAAGCTTTTCAAAATTGGTGGAGGAAGCAAGGAATAACAACAACTTTTTTTGATGGTGCCTCTAAAGGCAACCCTGGGACAACAGGAGCCGGAGGACTCATATACTCTTCTGATGGAGGCATCAAAGAAACCTTCAGTTGGGGTCTAGGTCAGCAAACTAACAATCAAGTAAAAATCCTTAGCTTGTTAAAAGTATGCCAAACAGCCAAAGAAAGAGGACATCGGGAGCTACAAGCATTCAGAGACTCATAAATTATGATCAAAATAATACATACGCAAGGCCAATTCAATGAAGTTGGTTTAAATAAGAATCTGCAAAGGCTGAGATACCTTCTCCAAGACTTCACTTCCTTCAAATGCTATCACATTCTCAAAGAATCAAACAAAGAGGCATATTTCTATGCCAACAAAGGATGCCTCTTGGCCCAAGGAGGCCTTAGCACAAATGGCGGAGATCCAGAAACAATCTGTATACCATGAAATTCAAAAATTGCTGGAAACAGAAAATGTAAAAGAATTGCACTGAAAGATGTAAGGCTGTGGCCATTTGGAGTTCTCTACTAATAAAATCCATACTCGTTTCAGTTAAAAAAATAAGTAAAAAAAATTAGATGATTTTTTACTACCTAAAAAAATCAAGTACTCGTTTCCGTTCCTATTTCGAGGTTTACATTTTTTTTAGCAAAAATCTGGAGAATTGGCCTTACATCTTCAGCAAAAAGACTCAAAGGATATTTGTCTGAATCAGGGAAAATTTGTCTTTTCAGGCATTAAATAAAACACAATTTGGGAAAACTCAGGTCCAGGCAATTATTGAAAGTATGTGGAAAGGGATTCTTCAATAAAACTCACATATGACTTTGCAGAGGGAAAAAAAAAACATTGCATAATTAACTGAGTTGACACTTGGAAGAAATTTTCTCCCAATTGGTTCATGACAAAACACTTTTGAGGATACATGGTAGAGACTAACCAAAGGATAAACTTTGGAAACAGGTGCGTTTGTGGAACAAAAACTGACAAGACTCCAGACTTGATCAACGCACAGTGAATTCGAAATTTTGATTGGTTTAGGATGACATGTAGATAGAAAAGTGGATGGTCTACTGTGTAGACAATATCTATAATGTCAATTTATGTGTCCATCAATTAAATATGAGTAGAAGACCCAACCATAACCTTTTTCTTTGACATTTTGGACAAATTCAAGAACAATTTTATGGGTTACTTGGCTCTGTCGAAGTGGTTGATGACTTGGATGCTAGTACAAATGTTAGAGAACTTTAAGCTATTTGAGAGTGGACGTGGACAACAATGAGGGAAAAATTCTTTTTATAGGTGAAAAAGATGATTGGGAAAGAAAAAAATATATGGAAGTGTGATGAATGATGAATCAATGAAAAGACAGGTGAGATGATGTGGAGGGTGATGTGGAAAACATAGTTTGATTGCTTGTTGGCGTCATGGGCCCATCAGCTATCATCACTGGGGGGGGGGGACTCCGCAGTGTGAGATCGATCTCAAAGCAGTGCCCCCGCAGTTAATCTGGGCCACTCGTTCCAGTCAACTGTCGGGGCTCAAATATTCCAGTGGAGGCACCACGCTTGTTAATCTTCAATCAAGTTGTGATGCCGCATTTCTCCATCGTGGGAAAGCTCTTCCAATTGGTGGTCCCGACGATGTCACCTGCTCGTCTTTTAACATTATGCATTAATGCAGTCCCACCATCTGACACATTTACTCCGACCACTGTTTAGTACATTTATTTTAAAAAAAAATTATGTTGTGCATATATATATATATATATATATATATAAGAAGACATAATCTCATATATACAACATATAAGAAATTTAAAACAAGCCCCAACACTATATATGGGTTAAACTGGTTGGGTTTCCTTTATAGATATGGACGAGGCAAATTTTCATGAAGGTGGAAAACAATATCAGGAAGTTTATATTTTTTGAGGATATGTCCCTGGTCGCCTTCGATAAGCGGATATTATAGGTGCTGGTAGAGATGGACCTTGAAAAGGGTTTACCATCTAAAATGGAAATTATTGTGGGTGATGTATCTTTTACTCAAGGTTTGGACTATTGGAAAGACTCGTTTAAGTGATTGATATGCTATCAAATGGGCCACCTCAAGGCAATGTGAATTTTTTTGGGGTTTGAAGGTGTCACAAAACCCTAGCTAGGGTGTTAGGTTTTCTCGCATATCCCAGAATAACCTTGGTATTTATGATGAATACCTTCAAGATAGTGGCACAGGTACTTTAGAGCAATCATTTTTTGCTTGGAATCACTCTAGTCTAAAATTAGGGGTATCGAATTTGTCTTGGAGCAATGTTGGGTATTTTATGTAATATCTTTTAAATGGGCCTTTTAATGGGGTTTATCCTTCTGTGGAAGTTTCCCCATCTTCTTTCATTTTTGTGGTTGAAGCGAACGGGTTCACAATTGGCATAGGTACCTCCTCATGCCCAAGTGATGGATCTAGATCTCCTCCTTCCACAACTGGGGTTTTTCTAACTCCGTTGGATGTTATCTCGTGTAATATTATTCAAAATATCTCAACATATGATATTTTATTGTTGGATAATCTTTCAAACTATACTTCAAAGCACTTCGTTGTTAATATACCTACCTCTTATAGTCTACCTCCACTAGATTCTCTTTGTAACATTCACCCCCCTCCTTTCATTCTTACTCTCCATATTTCCAAATGATTGCCCTCTTTATGTACAAATACCATTCTTTGATCTTCTAGTATCTCCAAATACTATCTCTTGTCACCCAACCTTTTGTATATCTAGGTCCGAACACAGGCCCTCCCGCTGATACTTGACCTCCTTCCTAGAACAATCCATCTCATCATGTTGTTATAAAGGATGGGGTTTCATAGGAAACCAATTTACCTCTCAACCCTTCTTATTTTTCATCATTAAACCATGATGTCACTCCCTCCTATCCTTCCCCACTATCAAACATATTATTTCAAGATAACCCATCGTCCTCCCTCAATAATGTCACTGTTAAAAAGAAGAGGCCTAACAAAAAATATCTTACCCATGAATTTTTCACTCAAGGTGATATTTTTATGGAGCCTTTGAATGTATTTGATTATGCTAGGGACCTTGGAGTGATGAAACCCTCCTGATACACTTCTCGATGAAAATCAGGGAAGTTGGGGGTCATCCCAAAATCCATTCCCTCCGTAGATTATTGTCTCTCCATCATCCCTCAATCGTCTTATTTCAAGAAATCATGCTTTATACTTAAAAAGTTAGGGAAGTCCTCCACCATATTTATTTGGATTAGTGCATATGTTCGGTGAATGCAGAGGGCCGGTCTGGGGGCCTTGTTTTCATTTGGAACCCAAGGATGCTACCCTTGTACCATACTCTTCCTTAGTAATTGGTATCATTCTTGAAGGCCATCTTAGGGGCATGGATGAACTCGTAATACTTGTTAATTTTTATGGTCCTTATTTGGAAAGGGAATAATTTTTGGAATCATTTGTTCAATAGTGGTTTACTCCTAAAACACTTCCTTATCCTGTTTGTTGACCTAAATTTTACATCTTCGTTAGTGAGATTATATGGGGGGAAATGCATGTCTTGATCCTTTTGCTCAAGTTATTTCTCATATTATCTATGAGTTAAACGTTATTGATATTTTCCTAACTCCTCTTTGTACCACGTGGAAAAATGGAATATTAAAGATTGGGATGGTGGAAAAACGATTGGATAGATTCCTTATTGCAGATCCTATGATTTCAAAATTGGGAAAATATTGTTCTTATATTTTTCAAGAGGTCATATTCGACCATTTTCTGATTTTCCTGCAACTGGGCTTTAATGTGGCCCATTCAAAGTTTCATTTTAAATTCAATAGATATTTGCTTAAAGAGGAAACCTTTATTTCCCTGGTTCATGACTACTGGAATAATTGTCAAGTTGATCCCTCCCTATCGACTATGGATTCATGTGTTATAAAAATGAAAAAAATTAAAATTCCATGTAAAATCATGAGCTCGAAACCTTATCCATGAGCAACATTTTTAGTTGGAATCCATTGAATCTGAAATTAAGTCATGTCAAAATTATTCCATTTATATAGGATTTTTTAAAGCTCTTAATATTAGGATATGATGCTTAGCTGAGATGAAAGTGTGCCTACTTAGAGTAGAGGAGAAACGTTGGACACTTAAGAGTAGGGAGATTTGGATTAAGGAGGGTAATAGTAATACTAAATTCTTACACAATGTTTCGTGCTATAGGAAGAATAAAAATGCTATTTGGGACATCTTGGATGAAGAGGGTAAGTCTTTTTGTTCTTAAAAAGATTTAAAGAAGCTCACTAGGGATCAATTTTCTAAGGTTTTAAAGGATCGTGGTGACTGTCTTATAAAAAATCAACTACATTTTATTCAACATTTTCCTAGGATATTTTTGAAGGAGGACGTAACTAGACTAGGTAAAAATGTCTCACTGAAAGAAATAAAGGATTTTTTGAATTCATTTTCAAAGGATAAAAATCCTAGGCATGATGGCTAGACTATAGGGTTTTATCTAGCTTTATTTGAATTGGTTTCAGGTGACATCTTGCATGTGGTGGAGGAGAGAGTGATTGGGAAGGTATCTAGGGCTATCAATTCTAATTTCTTAGCCTTGATTCCTAAATCCTCAAAGTCTGAATCTTTCAATGGTTATCGGCCCATATCTCTCTGTAATATTATTTACAAGGTGATCACAAAGAATGTGTCCTTCAGGTTGAAAGATGTTTTATCTTCAACTCTCTTTAAGGAGAATTTGGCTTCCTCTCGAGATGATTGATTCATGATGCCATTAGATCGACCCAAGAGGCTCTTCACTCCATAAAAATTAGGAAACATTCTACTCTCATCCTCAATATGTATCCTTTTAAGGCATATGATTGGGTGATATGGATTTTAGTTTATTGACTTCTTCTCCATATTGGTTTGGACCCATTGTTGAGAAAATGTATTACGGGATGTATTATGTCTGTCAATTTTGTAGTGATCATTAATGCTTCTCCATCTGCTTTTTTCTCATAATATAGGGGTTTAAGACAGGTATGTCCTCTATCACCACTTTTATTCCTATTATTCATTGAAGGCTTGAGCAAGATGATTATCATGTCTAAGAGAGATGGGCACTTAAAAGGTTTCTAGGTGACAAAATATATCTATGTCACGCATCATGATGTCCTTGTCCTCGGTGATGGTTTTGAATATAAATAGAATGCGTGCAACAATAATTTTTCTATCTTTTGTTCTGCCTCTGGAATGATGATTAATAAACAAAAGTCATCATTTTTCCATAACAATGTTTCGGCCTAGACTATTTCATATATTGAATATTTTCTTCCATATAATATGGCCTCTTTCAATCAAGGCCTTTTTTCTATTTGGGTTATTACAAAAAGTCAAACTGCTATTATGTGAAGGGTTGGAATTGACTGCTTAAGTGAGTTGAAGGCATGATAAATAATTGGTGCTTCATGTTAGCAGTCCACCGAATCTCTGCAGGCTGAGAAGGAGACCATAAAAGGTAACCACGGACCACTTTTACCTAATAGCTAGCCCTATTAGGCTTAGAGGTATCTCTCAATGATATCACAGCCAAATTGACTGGATTATGGAGATTTTAGGCTAGGTATAATTGTCTTTATGGTTTGATTGATTTGGATTTTTGTGCTGGATGAAAATGAACCTTTAGAGCTTGGCTTGAAACTCTGGTAGGGTTACAAGAGAAAAAATTGTAGGGGAATAAAGGGGAAAGGTGGGAAAGCTTGAGTGACCCTTTAGGTTGTATGGTTATTGTGTAGGATGAAAAGAGAGATCAGGAACAAGCATATAATTATGAATCCATTCTTTAAGAAGAAAATAAACACAACATCATCATCTCATCAAAACAGGGCATGTATTCCTCATGAATCCTGCTTAAAACATTTAAAGACAATGAGTGAAAGAAATATATATGTAATGGAAAGAGAAAGAATTCAATGGCTTGAATTACAAAATATAAACATAGCCATACAAGCTTGCCGCATGAATCCCTTAATTTAAGCTGCAACTTTTCTCTGTATTCACTGCATTACGTTGTCAAACTGAAATACACTATTTTAATGTATAATACTCCAACCCTTGGAAATGATTACAAAAGGCCTCATATAGCTAATTAGGTCCAAATTCTCCCTTGGAGGTCGAATTTTCCAGCAAGAAAGTCAAATTCATGCAAATATTTGAAGTTTGCTACACACTAGGGAGGTTACACAACAAATTCCTCCTTTATCTAACCACTAAGAGACATATCCTAAAAGAAATAAATGGAGGATATGACACCTATTTACCTCTAATTTTACCATTTTACATTTACATTCATCTACATTCACTTTTTCACTTTTACAAAAGTCAAACTGGAAATTGGAGAAAATTACACAGTGAATTTTTTATAAAAATCTCAGAAACTTGCAAATGTGCAACACCAACTTTGAGGCCACTTTTGGGCACCTTCTGTAAGTCAAAATAGAAATTTGAGAGATTGGTAAAATATCCATGCCTGTCTAGTTTCCATATGTGTAGCGCCTGTCAAAAAGAGGGGCATAATGCTGATTTTTTACCCCTTTTTCTCATTTCTCTCAAAATATATGCCCTTTTTGGAAAATCTAAGGAAATGGGTATTGAGAGGAGGGCACAATATTTCCAAAAATTTAAGCCACTTTTCAATTGGAGCCCTGAGGAACCAGCCTTGGTGAAATTTCTGAATTTTGTAATTTTTCACTAAATTTGACCAAAAAACAGAATTTGCTCCAAATCTTCCCAAAATTGGTCCATATGTGCTGCATGAGGTGTTCTATAAAATCATGGAGGCATAAACAAGCAAATAAATTTTTCCCTTCTCATTTTGGCTGACTAGTGTTTGCTTAAGCTTGTCTTGCAATTGCTTGATTTTGATGTGTGCAACTTGATTTCTTGTTTGATAGCGATAAACCATGCATTTGTGGATCTTGTTATCCTTGTTTGCATTGTACAGGAGATTTTCCAAGTTATTGTTGACCTTCTCAAGCCAAAACTCATTGTCCTCATTGATCTCTTTGGCCATCCTCTCTTCAAAATTAAGCTCCTCATATCTAGGGTTTTTATTTTTCTCTTTCTGCAGTGCCTTCTTGAGACCCATGGTTCTTGGCCTCTTATTCTTCACCTGTTGTTCATGCTCATCATGGTCATCATGCTCAACCACTACTTTTCCTCTCTCATGTTTATTTGCCTCAAATATCCTTTCCTCCAAAATCAAATGTTGTGTCTTGTGTTGATTGTTCTCATGTTCAAGAAATTAAATGATGAATTGGGACCTTGCCAAATTTCCTTGGAGATATTTGATCTGAGCATCCTTGTGTTTAATTAACCTTTGCAATTTTTCCTGCTCATCATGGTCCTCCAAGTCAACCAAGTCAAATTCATATTCCTCCTCATCGTGCATGGATGTCTCATGTTGTCGTGATGGTGATCCCTGTAGTGAAATAGGTTTGGACCATTCCTCTTTCCAAGGAGAAAACACAAGCCTTCTAACTCTTTGATAGGTGAGAGTAACCTTAGGCCTAGGCCTCTTTGAAACCTCAAGAATTTTTCTTGATGATCCCATCTTTATAGGTTGTGCTGACATGACAGGTGATATGTTTTATTGCTGAGTTGGTGTAGTAGTTCTGTCGATCTGCAAAACTATATCAATGAATGCATCCCATGTCATGTTATTCTCTTCCAACTGATGGAGAACTATGACTTTCACCAAGATGTTGTGAAAGAGGCTAGGGTAATGATCTGTGTTCATGACTTACACTTTTTCTGCCACCTTTCTCACACTCCTATACAAGAAATTGCATAAATTTAAGGACTTCACTGTTGTGAAGTGCATGAGAAATATAATATGATATCGGTACAATCTGGAAAACATACCCTCACATGTGAATAATTTCATCAAAACCTTCATCAATGGTGCATACCTCTCCAGCAACTATCTAAATGGAAGAATGTAGGAATGAGTCTCTTTGTACTGTGATTTTATGATGGATTTGTATTGCTCAAGGTCAAGACTCGTGCCTTTGAACCAATATTCCCCATGATTTGGTATCCATGTGCTAAGAGAGATGGAATCAACTAAAAATGTTAAATAAATCCCTACAATGGTGGCTTTTTATCCCTTCAAGTTGGTGGAAAACAAATTTGTAAGCTCCTCATGGTAACCTACTTCCTCCACCCTTTGACAAAACCCTAGGCAATTGACATCTTCAAAGAATTTTCTCATGAAGGATGGGGAAATGATTTCATTGTAAATTGAGGGCTCATACCTCAATATATTCCCCCCTTTGTGTTGTCTTCTCTTCTCTTATGGTGAGGAATCTCCTTTCATAGTTGAAAACCCTAGATAATGGGGAGGGGAAAAACATGGAAACATGAGAGAAGGGAATGAAATGAGGGAGTTAGGGAAAGGATATGGGGGTAGAAAAATTTAGGGAGAGGGCCAGGGATCTTAGGAATTTTTAGGGAGTGAAATGAAGGTAAATGAGTGAGTGAAGTGAGCAAGGGAATTTAAAACAAAATCCTAGCTAGGAAAATGGCCCAATTTGGTAGAATAGGGCTAGGGTTTGTAGGGAGATGATGCAAAAATTATGGGAAATGATTTGTGAAGTATGGGAATAGTGTATAAATAGCCAACAGAGGTGTAGGGACAATGGTAATATGGTTTCACGACATCAATTGATCATTTGACAACCAAAAGCATGGAATTCCTATAAAACCCTAGGGAACTTAGCTTGTTATCAATTCTTGGTTTTCCATGGAAGAGAGGGCACACAGATTAATGTACTTATTTTTTAGGATGATTTGGAGAGTAGAAAATATGGAATGGAGGCTGAAAATTTGGATTTGGGTGATTTTTGAGCAATATTGGTCAACTCTGCCTTGTGCGCAGCGTAGTTCACAGATGTGCAACGCAGTTCACGGATGCGCAACGCCTCCTCTAGATGCACAACGCCTCCAATGTTTCTCCACTTTGAGATGAAAAACATGTTTTTTCTCACCAAATGAAGGAGGAGCTCATAATGAAGGGCAAGAGGAGTGAAAATTAAATGTTTTTATGAATTTTTGGCTCTTTTATAAGCATGGAATGGATTTCTCTAAGTGATAATGGGCCCCACATGACTATTTGAAGCATGACTTTCTTTCATCTTTTTGACTTCACAACCTTGGACATTTGTAACCTGAAATTTTTGAATCTTCCTTGGAATATGGAACTACAGCTTTGGAACTTTGAAGTACTTATTACATATAGAAACATAAAATTACATTAAAAAATAAAAATTTATTTGAAAAAAAATTCTTTATTACCACTCTTCCAATTTGTCGGATTTTATGCATGAAATGGCAGTTTGGTGACCTTGAAACCCTAATGACCTAATGTTGACACTGAACTGAATCAGACCATGGTAATGATGAATGAAATGATAATGACAATATCTAAATGATGATACACTCATATTATTTGATGAAATGGACCAGAAATTTAAATTTTGGAAAGAGTGGAAAATCGTCCTAAACCTAATGTCGAGTGACCAATTTTTTTCTTGAAGACCTGGTGAAATGAAAAATATTTGACTATGGGACCCTAACAAGACTTGATAAGAGTTGATCACTGGTGACATGATGCAAATACTAAAACTAACATTGGCTCTAGCTGGGGTGGTAGCTCCTTGGAGGTGTCAAGAACACCATAGACCAAGTAGCCTAACCATTGGGCATCGAGTGAAAATTTAAAAACCAATATGAATATTGAAAACTTGACATGATAAACTAACTCAAAGTTGGATTGAATTAACTTTAACTAAACTTTGAAAACAACAGAAAATCAATGGAACTTTATAGCCTTCACCTCGGGCTCCAAGCTCCGATGATTCTCCACTTCACACTTTGGAGAAAAATTAAACTAATATGTACAATGAAATTGGGAAATTTTCAGAAATATGCATCAGAAAAGGTAATTCTTATGGAGCCTACCATTGACTGGTCCTCCTAAGAAATCTTCTTCATTTATTTCCTCCAATAGGAAAGCGTGTTGTCCACAAGAGGCTAAAATCTTGTATGGTCTGTTAGGGTCCTATAATAATAGGATTCATAATTTTGAATTGCTATGTTAAAATATTGTAATATTGTACATACCTTTGCTTCTACAAATGTTTTCCCATATTTTAAAAATTAAAAGAGGTTAAGTCCTAAAAGATAAATCAAAGGACCAAAAGAAACAAGATTAAAAAAAAAAGAATATCAAAATATAAACCCCACAAAAAGAGATAAAAATTAGATCCTGAAAGTGATGCAAATTCAAATGCCACTACTTTATTTACTTTGCAAAATAAGATTGTGTGCATCTTGTCAAAATGCCACAATCTATGAAGGTCAAACAGCTTAATCTTGACTTATTCATGCTTTAAATTTCATGTTGATAGTTAGAGAATACAGATCTAGCCAAATTGTTTAATCTTGGCAGATCAACAGTTAGGTAGAGAATAATAATGAGCTCATTATTTTAATCTGAGCTATTGGACGTCATAAGTTTAGAAGTAGTTAGTTTACTTATTAAAATAAAATAAAATGGTCAGCAAGCTCAAATGCGCCTGAAAAAGAAATAAAAATGTTAGGATAAAGAAGGGTAGGTAGACTACTTTCACAAGCACTGGAAAACATCAAATTGGTTTGTTTCTTATTAATAAAATCCTACTAATCACCCCTTCTTAAAATCTAGAAAACCCCTTCCCTATTCATTTCCCTCTTGCTAATATCCCTTTTCTCTCTTGGAAATCATTCTCCTTTGTAAAAACCCTTTTCCCTAACTAACTCTACCTTTTTCCCTTCCAAAACCCCTTTACCTAGTTACTAACCTCATTTCCCTTTTACAAATTCCCTTTTTCCAATAAAACACCCAAAACCCGCTTACCCAAGGTTTGTAGCGCTTACTCTATGTCGGGTCCCATTTCATAAATCTCTCCCCGATATCATTTTAAATATGCCACACCATATTTTATTAACCTGCTTATTATATATCCCTTCACTTTAATATAATATATTTCCAAATATTATATTTCATTAAACTTCTGCATATATATTTCCCATACTAAATCCCATTATATATTATCCCCTTCATATATTATATCCCCACCCATCCTTACATTTACCCCTCCACTTAAATAAGTACCTGGCCCCACCCCTTCGAACCTCACATATCAGCCATCTGATCTCCGTTACTAAATCAAACAACCCCTACACCATTTCGCGCTCCTCACTGTCCGATGATTAACACCTTGGAAGAGTTGTGAAATGGGTCCACTCCCCTACCACGCGGCTGTCTTAAATTTCATCGCACTCTCATCCTTTAAACCATTAACCACTTTCCTTTTGTGCGATAAACCATCGTTTTGGCCCCCTACACAGTGTGTTAAACCATTCATCCACTGTAATAAGCCACCATTCCATTCTGCACTAAAGGCAATAAACCAATGTGAAAAACCCCGATGCCACTTTGATAAAACCTATCTACGCCTGCACTATGAGGTAATCTAATGCAATAAATCTATTGTGCCATCTAAAAATCCCTTGTTCTGTCCATAACCTATTATGTTTAAACTGCGAATTTGTGATATAAATCACCTGGAAGACCATTTCCAACCCGAATTAAAACCCCACTGCAAGACTAGAACTCCTTTCACTGAATACCATGTTCCCTGAAACCATTACTTGCTTCCTTTCAGACCTCTGTTTTATTAATTATTGATTTTTTTTGCATGTAATCAACATATCAAAGAACAGACAAACAATTTTAATACTAGTTAAAAACTTGTTTGCTCAAAATTCTTAGAAAATATATGTGAAGGCCTCATTCAGCACCAATTTTTGTATAAAGAGAAATAAAATAAAATAAGCAACAGAGCAGGAGAAATCATTTACACAGAGGCAGTAAAATATTAAAAAAGAGATAAAAAACATTATTCACCAGCAACAGTGATTTACTAAAGATAAAAGTGAATATAGGTTAAAAGTGAAAGTAAAGAAAAAATTGACAGTAACAGTAAAATCAGCTGAAAAGAGCAGTCAAGTTAAATGATAAACAGAGCATGCAGATAAATACAGAGTTAAAAGATAAATAAGATGAAAACCGCATGAATATAGTGTGAGAGACAAGCCAGCATGATAAAAACAAACATATGACAACAGATCAAATAAAACAGGGACAACTTTCAATCAGTTGAAAGGTGTCACTACCTTTTAACAATCCGATATTTTATTTCCCAGAATAAATCAAAATCAGTTTTAGGATATTTAGTATTAGTTTTTGTATAATTACTTCAGTCAGTCAAAGTATTAATTGGATTGTGGATTTCTAAACATTTCTATAGTTGCATTAATCTGGAACATGAGGGTTCATTGTACCATTTTCAAGTCAGCAGACTGGATTGAGCAATAAAGGCATTACATTACAGGATTCATGTGTTGAGCCACTTCAGTGAAGTACTTTCAATTTTTATTTGTTATTTTATGAAGTTTTCACATACTTGAATGTTTTCTGAATATAAATGATATAACAGGAATTTTATTTCAGAACTTGTTTAAATACACGCTGTCTTGACTATTATTCATTTTCATGTTTTCTACTAATATCTAGATTAGGGAATTCTTCATTTATCTCTATTTTTTATTGACCTCGGTCATTTCTCTCATTATCCAGATCTGAGAACCCTTAATTTCTCTCTCATCCTGATTGAAACCATTTCATCACTCAGACTAAAGATCTAAATCAACTCAGCTATCTTGCCCTGTGAACACTTCCTTTAGAACTTGATTATGCTTTGTTTCTTGATACATTGACTCCATAGCCCAATGGTAAACATACATGCATCTATCCATCTAAATCAGTGATTCCACCACCAACCAAAATCAAAACCCAATCAATCTTACACAACTAGCCTAAAATCAACTTAAAACAACAATTTTAAATCATAAAGAGAGAGCCCTCTATGAGCATTAGGAAGGCTAGATCCTGATCTCAAAAGTAGGTTTGTGGTTACCTCGATGAGTTCTTTCTTTCACCTTGACAAATTACTGAGTGATAACATATTGGCGACCATACTAGGAAAATATCAATCTACTCCTTCAGAAAAATTATACAAGAATTGGATCTAATCTATGATGGTGGATAGTGATCAGACACACAAAGGTTAAAATCATCCACTTGGCGACTCCTACTCCTAATCAATTTCAAAATCAAGACTCCACTGGAGAAATGAACCTGGAAGAACATCATGGGAATATCAGGTTTTCAACTTCAATCCTGATACATTATGTTCTTTCATATCAAGAAGTTTTTTCAATGTATATTGTATTTTAGTAATAATCTTAGACTAATATTTGATTATTTTCCTTTGAAGAGTGTAAATATAGATTCTCTTTTTGAGAAACTTTCTTATGAAACTTATAATGATCATTTTCCGATTGATAAGCCTCAAGCAATTAAGACTAATCTTACAATCCCTGTACATATTCCTGTACCATATAAAGTTCCTGATAGATATAAGCCCCTCAGCTTACCTCATATACTCCATGATTTCCCTGAGAACTATTACAAATTTCTTCCCAAGTTTCATGGAGAGAATGCTAACATCACCACCTAAAAACATATTCAAGGTTTTGAGAATTATCTGGATCTCTTTGAGATTGATGAAGATGATGTTAGAATTAGGATTTTTCTCTTTCTTTGGACAATAAAGTAAAAAATTGGTTCAAAAATCTGCCTGTTGCAAGCATCTCAAATTTCCAACAATTTTTAAAAAATATCCTTGATAGACGAATAATCAAAGTTAATCTTTTCATGATCATAGAAGAATAAAATCAGTTGAAAAGAAAGCCAAATGAGACAGTACCATAATTTTCTGACAAATTTAATCAAGTTTATTATTCAATGCCATTAAATACCAGACCTCCTCATGATTCAACCCTCTTGCATTATTCAAAAGCATTTGATCCAGAAATAGAGTTTCAGTTGAGAGAAAGAAACCCAACAACACTTGAAAAAATGCAGAACATTGCAGTAGATGTATAAGTTAATCTGTTGATTAGAAGGGAAAATTTGAAAGCGGAAGAAGAGAAGAAAAATATTGCAGAGGTAAAAATCGACATTTTGGTAAATAAAATAGAGAAAATGATGTAGAAGATCACCATGAAAGATGGGTTTTTTGTTCAAAATCACTATAACACACTTATTGTAGAAAAATAAGATGTTGCAGGCCATAAAAAATTTCAAACAAATTCTAATCACCATAGATCAGAAAATGGATTTACATATTAATATGTAGAAGAGCAGTCTATTGATCTAATGTGTATGTTGGATGCCATCCCTTATTTTAATGATTTACCTAAGTATGATAAGTATGATGATGATTATGTTCTTCAACTTCAAGCTAACTTTACAGAGCAATCAATAGCTAGTTTGGGAAATGAGGAAATGCAGTTTCAACAGCTTGAATACAATGATCAGCCAATACAAATCAGTTATGAGAATGAAGAAGAAAGTGCAGAAAATAAAGAAATAAGTGAAGGATATTTGCCTCTTTTTTTTGCTTCTTTTCAATTCATCACAGAAATTTTTAAAGCAATCATAAAACAACATTCTTTAGGTATTTTTATTAACAACAAAGAAGACAATGAAACTCTTGAACAAGATTCTTCAGTTTCACAATTATAGTTATTAGATTCCATTGAAATACCTGATCAAATGACACAGGAAAATCCTATACCACTATGTTTTGAATGATTTCAGTTTTTAAATGATATTTAGTATAATATCTTTAAATCAAAGGATGAGCATCATGTATAAATCTACGAAGGTCCATTCAAACCTATATGCAATAGGTTGCAACAATCCTTCCAAGTTTTTCATGATCCAATATTTGATGTGTTGGAGGATGAATGCAATCAAAATTTTTCTCCTTTAACTAACTATGAGTTTCAAAATGGAGATGATAAAGGTTTCATCAGAGAGACATTTCTATCAATAGATATATCATCACAAAGCTTATTTGACAATCACAAATTAATTTTGCAGGGAAATAAAAATTCAGTTTCATGTTATGGAGGCCATCCAGAACATATGTACAGTTGCTTAGATCAGTTGAACATTTGTACATATACCTTGGAAGATCCTTATGTACAGTTTCTAGAGTTAATAAAGGAAATTGAGTATTTCCTTATCACCACATCTGTTGACAAGATTATAGTGGGTTGCAGAACTATAGTTTTGATAATCAACAAGAAAATGCAGCAAAACCTATCAAAGTATATAATGCTTGAATGGTTACATTGGTTGTTTCATTTTACCTAACCAGCAGCTGGACAACTAATTAGAGTAGTTAGGTAGGATTTCAGTTTGATTAAATTCAGTTTCAGCAAGTGTTGAAATAATTCATTAAGATTTAAAGCTGAGAATAAGATCCTAAGGTCTTGATGATCTAGTAGTTTGGTTTGAAGGTTGCAGCACCTTTTAGTTTCATATCATATTTCAGTTTGTAGAAAAGGGTGTGATATCAGTTCAAGATTTACAGTCACAGAGATTATATAACAAAATCATAAGTAGTTTTGGGATTGGCCCAATGGATCAGGCTACTAGTCGACGGTGTTCTTGACATCTCTCAAGGAGATACCATCCCCATGTGAAGCCATTGTTAGGGTCCTATAATAATAAGATTCATAATTTTGAAATGCTATATTAAAATCTTGTAATATTATACATACCTTTGCTTCTGCAAATGTTTTCCCATATTTTAAAAATGAAAAGATGGGAAGTCCTAAAATATAAATCAAAGGACTAAAAGAAACAAGCTAAAAAAAAATTAAAAAAAATATCAAACTATGAACCCCACAAAAAGAGATAAACCACTGGTTTGTCCCCTGCATAATGCGTTAAACCATTTGTCCACTGTGATAAGCCACCATTCCATTATGCGATAAAGGCAATAAACCAATGTGAAAAACCCCGATGCCACTTTGCTAAAACCTATTTGCGCCCTACACTATGTGGTAATCTAATGCAATAAATATACTGCGCCATCTAAAAATCCATTGTTCTGTCCATAACCTATTCTGTTTAAACTGCAAATTTGCCACAGAAAAGACCTGGAAGACCATTTCCAACCCGAATTAAAACCCCACTGAAATACTAGAACTCCTTTCACTGAATTCCCTATTCCCTGAAACCATTACTTGCTTCCTTCAGACCTTTGTTTTATTAATTATTGATTTGTTTTGCAAGTAATTAGCATATCAAAGAATGGAAAAATAGTTTTAATACTAGTTAAAAACCTTTTTGCTCCAAATTCTCAGGAAATATATGTGAAGGCCTCATTCAACAATAGTTTGTGTATAAAGAGAAAATAAAATCAAATCAGCAACAAAGCAGGAGAAATAATTTACACAGAGGCAGTAAAATGTTAAAACAGAGATAAAAAACACTATTCACTAGCAGGAGTGATTTACTAAAGGTAAAAGTGAATATAGGTTAAAAGTGAAAGCAAATATAGAATTGACAGTAACAGTAAAAGCATCTGAAAATAGAAGTCAGGTTAAATGATAAACGAAGCATACAGATCAAGACAGAGTTAAAAGATAAATCAGATGCAACCAGCATGCAAAAAGCATGAGCGATAAGCCAACATGAGAAAAAAAAATAGATGACAGGAAATCAGATAAAACAGGGATAACTTTCAATCAGTTGAAAGGTGTCACTACCTTTTAGCAGCCAGATATTTTATTTCCCAAAATAAATCAAAATAAGTTTGAGGATATTTAGTATTATTTTTTTTATAAATACTTCAGTCATTCGAAATATTAAGTGGATTGTGGATTGCTAAACATTTCTATAGTTACATTAATCTGAAACCTGAGGGTTCATTGTACCATTTTCAAGTCAACAGACTGGATTGAGCAATACAGGAATTATGTTACAGGATTCATGTGTTGAGCCACTTCAGTGAAGTACTTTCAATTGTTCTTTGTTATTTTATGAAGTTTTCACATACTTGCATGTTTTTTGAATCTAAATGATATAACACGAATATTATTTCAGAACTTGTTTAAATACATTCTATCTTGACTGTTATTCATTTTCATGTTTTCTACTGATATCAAGATTAGGGGATTCTTCATTGCTCCCTAGTTTTGATTGACCTTGGTCATTTCTCTCATTATCCGGATCTGAGAACCTTTAATTGCTCTCTCATCCCAATTGAAACCATTTCATCACTCAGCCTAAAGATCTCAATCATCTCAGCTATCTTTCCTTGTGAACACTTCCTTTAGAACTTGATTCTGCTTTGTTTCTTGATACATTGACTCCATAGCCCAATGGAATACATAAATTCATCTACCCATCTGAATCAGTAATTCCACCACCAACCAAAATCAAAACCCAATCAATCTTACATAACTAGCCTAAAATCAACTTAAAACAACAAAGTTAAATCATAAAGAGAGAGCCCTTTCTAAGAATTAGGAAGGCTAGATCCTGATCTCAAAAGTAGGTTTGTGGTTACCTATGTGATTTCTTTCTTTAACCTTGAAAAATTACTAAGTGATAACATGGTTCTTTCCACAGGTTCTCAAATTTACCGTGTTTCCCTTTCTCCTTATTTCTAGCATCCCAACGGAGGACCACATCTCCAATATTGAAATCATCTGCTGTTTTCTTGTGGTGATATACCTTATTTATCATTTCATGAAGTTTTGAGGTGTTTTAAAATACCTCATCTCTGGTTTGTTGAAGATGGATCATTTGATTGATCTGGTGTTGCACATCATTCTCTTCACAACCTGCTTCTTGTAACAAATTCATAACTGGGACTGCAAGTGATGTAGGGAAAACTATATCTACTCCATATACCAATTGAAAAGGATACATTCCTATTAATTTATTACTACTCACCTTATCTGCCCACAAAGCATTAACAAGCTTCTTATGCCAGTTTTTCTTGTTCACCTCCAACATCTTTATAATGTTGATCAAAGATTTATTATAAGATTCTGCCAATCCATTACCTTGAAGATAATATGCGGTTGAGTGCCCCAATTTGATGTTGTACTTGTCACAAAACTCAACCATTTTATTTGAATTGAATGCAACTGAATTATCTGTAATGATCTTGTGAGGACAACTAATACGAGATAAAATGTTAGTCTCCAAAAATTGAATAATGACTCAATCTGTTGCTTGCCTTGTTGGGATCGCTTCAATCCATTTGGTGAAGAAATCGGTAGCCATTAAGATCCATTTATGTTTGGAAGAAGATGCAAAGTGAATTTATCCAATAAATTCAAGGCCCTATCGTTGAAATGGTGCTTGCACAGATATAGGCTGCAAAGGCAGTGGGATAAGCTTCCTCTTACCTTGAAATATCTAACACTCGTGACAACTCATCATGGTTTTATATAAATATGCAAAAAGAGTAGGCCAATAATATCCAGCCCTAAACACTTCATTTGTCATGGTTTTCCAAAACAAGTGACCTCCACAATCTTCCTTATGGAAATCATTCATTACCTCCTTGGCTTCGTCTTCTAACAAACAGTTCAGCAAGACACCTCCTGGGCTTTCCGATATAAAGAGTTGTCCAAAATGCAGTATTTGGAAGCCTTCAGCTTTTGACATACCCTTAATTTTATACATGTCTGGAGGAGGATTACGATTTTGAAGAACATATATGATGTTGGAATACTAAAGAGATGAGAGAAAAATATCAGATACCTGCATGAGTGTGCCATCATATTCTTCATCGAACAAAGCTGAAATGAGATTGATATCAAGTACATGTAAATTTGATTCAGCCATGAGCATGGCCAATCCCTGACCTTTGATCATATTTGTAAGCTTGATCTCGAGGTCATACTCTAACATAGCTGCTATCCACTTTCCTCTTCTACCTTCTGGATCAGTCTGCATTAGAACATCCTTCACTGTTTCATTAGGGACATAGGCTAGAATATGTGAATGAAGGATATACACTCGGAAGTCCTTCAATGAATTTATCGGGTCCAAGGCTTTCTTCTCAATGATGTTATATCTAAGGGCTGCATCCCAAATGGTACGACTAAAGAATGCAATGGGTTTCTTGGTCTTATCCTTCTTTTGCATCAAAACCGTAGCCAAGGTATGTTCAGAGGCAAATGAAAATATGATGAATCAATTGAGTAGTCGGGTTTGATCAAAATAGGAGATGTAGTTAAGGAAAACTTTACTGAATTAAAATACTTTTTGGCATCCTCCGACCACCTACCTCACTGTCATTTTTTAGCATGTTGATCATCTCTCGAAGACGCTCGGCAATATTTGGAATAAATATTCTCAAGAAGATCATCTTCCCATTGAAAGCTTGAATCTCTTTCATTCTACATGGAAAATAAATTTGCAGAATAGCCTAAATCCGAGAAGGATCAATACAGATACCATCTTTGTATATGATATGATCGAGAATATTTCCCTCCTCCATGGCAAAAAAAAACTTTTTGGGATTAATTGAAATCCCAAAGTTCCTGCATTTATGAAATACAATTCTCAAATGATACAAATGCTCATCATTAGAATGAGATAAAATTGTCAAATCATCAATATTTACCACTAAGAAAACATCATTTTATTTTTCAAAAGCTATGTCCATCACTCGTTGAAAGGTGGCTCCTGCATTCTTGAGCCCGAATGGAATTTTAGCATACTTGAATGTGCCCCAAGGTGTCGTGAAAGTAGTATTGTCTTGATCATCCTTATGCACTAAGATCTGATTTTATCTCGAATATCCATCAAGAAGCGACATTCAGGAGGCCCCAACCACTCTCTGTACGATATGGTCCATCTTAGGAAGAGGATAGTTATCTTTTAGAGACACCTTATTCAAATTTCTAAAATCAATGCAAAGACGGATTTCTCCCATTTTCTTTCTTACCGGAACCAGATTTGACATCCAATAAAACAATCTAATGGGAACAATGATACCAGCTTTTAAAAGTTTGTTTACCTCTTTCTCCATTGACCGCAACAACCTTGGGTTGATTCTTCTCAACTTTTGTCTGAAGGGCTTTTAGTCAGGCTTGACCGGAATTGTATGTTGAATGATATTCGTATCATAACATTTCAGATCTTCATAGTCCTAAGAAAATACATAAAAAAAAATAGACAAAAATTCTATGTATTTTTATTTTACCTCTGGAGATAAGGATTTGGACAACTTGACCATATTGGGCTTGTCTACTGTTCTAATATTCACATCCTCCATGCCTTTCTCGATAGGAACCATGGTCGGATTTATAGCAACATCATCTTGATCAAACAATTCTTCCAAAGGTACAAGACCCCTTGGAATGTTTTTATCCTTCAGCTGTAATACATCAACTTGACTGGCTTTGATGACTTGATCATCTTTATTATATACCTCATCAATAAAGGAATTTTCAAATTCACTTTCCATCTGCAGAAAATTGTTCACCTGTTTTTCATCCCATAACACTTGCCAATACCTCAATTTTTCAGGGACAGTTGGTCGATGTTTGACATGAATTTCAAAATTCCTATTAGAATATATGGGAACATTAAAATTACTTGTTGTTGTAGCAAGCAATCTTCCATAATATTCTGACTTCTTAGTACTACTGACAATGTATTTTGAGGAAACATTTTGAGGATATCAAGTACAACATTTCCATATGCTCTCATTCATGGATTCTTAGCTTGGTATGCCCATTTTACCTGTTTTATTACAAGCTCAGAGTCGCCATAAACATAAATTATTTTTGCACCCAAATTTTTCATAATTTGAGGCCGATGATCAATGCCTCGTACTCAGCCTCATTATTAGAACAATCAAAAGCCAACTTATATGAACATAATCTCATAATTTTTGGAACTTTGCCTAGTTGATGAAGAGGACTACGAATACATATTTAGATGCATGCCCCATATTTCCCTAGGGCACCTTCGAAATCCATGGTCCCAAGACCATTCTGATCATTCGGAAGTTGGAATTCTGCATTCTGTTTTGTCTCATATTTTTGGGCCACTTATTCAATCTTTTCTGAACCTTTTTCTGACTCATTTGATAACTGCTCTAAAGAACTAGGATGATTGCCGTGTTTTTCATCCAAAACTGCTCTGGCACTATTGGAAAATTCTAGAATTTCCTCTACTTATATGAGATAACTATCTAAATAATTTAAACCACTATCATTAAACAAAATAAATGACTCGAGATTTGTATGTACAACATTAATAGGATTATTTTTGGGTTTCTCTTTGTTGGTAATCATATATTTCATTTTTGTCTCCTAGTAAAACTTCCCCAGTTGTCCAAAAATTGGGATGGTGGCATAAGAGAAATCCAATTGCAAAGTACCTCTTAAATTCACTCCCGAAGACCTTGACAGTAACATGCCAAAATGTGGTGATATATCAACTACTACCACATCCATCAAGACATTTTTTGCTGGGATTTTCTCAATTGAAACTACCAAATCCTTTATAAGACCAAGACAACGTACTCTACCAGAATCAAAGGATTAAAGATCATGGTAAGGACGGGTTATATCCAAGCCCAATTTTTCCATTATGGCTTTTGGCATCAGGTTATGAGAAGCTCCGGAGTCAAGCATGGCATTGTGAAGGATACACTGATGAATTCTCAGACTCAAATAAAATGAGGGAACTTCACTATCTTCTAATTGACCATCTATGGCTAGACCAAAAATGAGCTCGGGTTGATCATCTTCAACATTTACCATATCAGAGAAAGGATATACTTTAATCAATTTAGCCACATGATTTTTGTATTGATTGTTTTTAACAAGCTCAATTAAAGGGATAAAGACTTTTAACTTAGAGATTTAATTTTCTAAGCTAAAAATATTGGATTTCTTATCTACCTCTATTATGGAAGTGTCCCTCTTGTCGGGCTGGTCCTTTTTTGTATCTTTCTTCTTCTGACTTTATTTTTCTTTGCTTGGTGTGCTTGTAGATGCTTGATTGATCTTGATCTGATTTGCAGTTGCAAGCTCCTTGTTGAGTCTCAAATCTGCATCTTTTCCATACATCTTCCTAGACCTTTTTCATCCACCCGAACCTTCCAAGTTGTCAATATCATTGTATATTAATTGCAAAAGAGCATCTAACATGGTTTTTAATTATATTTTTGTGTCTGCTGTTTGATTTATATTTTTCTCATTTAGCTGCGGAATCTAGCCACTTTCCGCAGCTGCTGCAACTTTCCGCAGCCATTTTGTGAAACTCTATGTTACAGGTGTCTTCAGGAGAAACGAGCCACATGGGCAAGTCAGAAATGATGTGGACATGGATCGTGTCCTATTGGCTCGAGCAAATTCATCTAGGGAGGCTACGGTCAAAGGTGGCCAAATGGAAGTCAACCGTAGAGTTCCACGGTGACAGGACTCTGTTTCGTGTCACGTGGAGATCTATATGGCCGTTTCTGGATTGCGGAAGACAAATCAACATCTGTACATGGCCCCATAGCCGAATTCAAACATCCACTCCTCATAGATTTACTCTCCAACGCGGCCATGATCCTAGATCTTTGGACGTAATGGCTTACGTGTTCTCCATCAGCATAAACTTCAGGGAATTAGTTATATTTCCTTTGTTATAAATAACGCATTTGCATACGCATATTAGATTAGTCTCTGTTAGTTTTTATTAGTCTGCTCTGTAATGTAATTACGTTGCCACTGTGCCGTAATATCACCTTTCTGTTATGACTGCATTTTAATATATAAGAAGACTCTGTTTCCAAGCGTAATTCGTACTTGAAGTCTGTTGCCAAGGCTGGTGTAGAGGGCCCCTGCACACGCTGAGGTTTTGTGCATTATTGTATAGTTATTGTTTTATTTCTTTAAGCTCATTGTGCCATAATTCATTCACATGTTTATACATTGCATCTTTCATGGTATATATGCTTCATTTCTGTTTATAATCTTTCATGCTTTCCATTTTACTTCTGTCTTTCATGTTTTATGTTATTGATAACTGATCAGTGTTCTTGTTTCAGGTTATAAATAGGCAGCCCAGGCATTTGCATAAATTTTTGACTAATGACATGGAATTAACATTGTTCTGCTGCTAATTTGCTTTTCTTAGTTTCTGTTTAATTTCAAGACCGTCATTTATTTCGCTTTGTTTTATTGCCTATTAGTGAGATTGATATATTAAATTGCTCATAACATCTTCGCTGTTTCCAAACTTTACGGTACTTCCGGACTGATGGTGAGGGATTGTATTATGAAATGTGTAGTTTGATATTAGTTTTCTTTCTGCAAGTTAGATATATTAAATTGCTCATAACATCTTCAGTTGCCTCCGAAAGCCACAGCTGGACTGATGGTGAGGGATTGAATTATGGATGTGTAGTTTGATATTAGTTTCCTTTCTGCAAGTTAGATATATTAAATCGCTCATAACATCTTCAGTTGCCTCCGAAAGCCACAGCTGGACTGATGGTGAGGGATTGAATTATGGATGTGTAGTTTGATATTAGTTTCCTTTCTGCAAAGTTAGATATCAGTTACTCAAGTTGTTTATGGTTACTTCCGAAAATCATAGCTGGACTAATGATGAGGGATCATAAGACAAGTTGATGTAATTTGATTTAGATTTACTTTGTTGCAATTTTGGATTTCTTTAAGCATAGTTTCTTTTGTGTTTAGACAGCAGCAAGAATAGTTTGGTTTTCATGCTCAATAGTTCGTTGTTTTGATTTATTAGACTAGTAGCACATTTTCATTTCAGCAGCACATTTTCATTTCCTTTCAAGTTTTGTCATTGTATGTTTCAAATTCCTTTTTAAGTTTTAAAGTTGGTAAATCATTATAGAGGATATCATTTCCTTGAAAAATCATAACCATACTTGTTTTTATTTTATAATTTCCATCTTACATTAGAAAACCAAAAACGACAAAAAGTTAAGAAATAGGTTATCTTGCACATATAGTGCGCCGCACTTCATCAGCTTACGAATCCCGGATTGACAAATTAAATGTAGCAATTTAGGACACACTAAATTGACCAAACATTTTGGCGCTGTTGCCGGGGAAGTGTAACTAGGTAGCCAATTTCTTAAAAAAAAACATAAAATCATAAAAGAAGGGAAAACTTGATAACTTCTTGAAGTATGCTCTCCTCTTGCACCTAGTGTGATCTGGAGGATCGGAAAAGAGAGTTATTGGTTTAGTAATTTCTTAAGTATGCTCTCTTCTTGCACCTAGTGTGACCTGGAAGATCAGAAAGAGAATTATTAGCCCAACTTTAAAAAAAAATAAAAAAATGACATGCATAGAGCAAGAGATTCTAGGGGAAGGTTTATAGCCAAAGCCAAGAGTTCGATTTTCACAACTCCATCTTCTTCAAGGCATAGACAAGATTCACCACCATCTACCCCTAGCCTTAAGATTTTTGGAATTCAAGGAGCAGTTGAATTAGAGGATTCTCCTATACCACCTACCAAATCTCATTTAGAAAAGAAAGAGACTCCCTCTCATCCTCCCTTGATAGAAGAATCAGAGGACTTTAAGGACTCTAAAGAAACTATCATGGCAGAGGAAATAATAGATGGATTTGGAGGTAGAGGTAGAGGTAGAGGAGGAGGAAACAATGGAGACAACAATGGTGAAGGTAATAATGGAAGAAATAGGGAAGGAGACAACTTGTTTTGATTCCCTATAGTTGATGAGGAAACTCATACAACGATGAAAAATATCTCACCATCTGTCCTCCCCAACTTTTATGGATTGCGAAGTGAGGATCCTGAAACATTTCTGTTTGAGTTTGAAGTCGTGTGCCGAACCTATGAATATATGGAAGACTCTCAAAAACTCAAACTGTTTCCTTCAACATTGAAGGGAGCTGCTTTGAAATGGTTCATGGGATTAGCCACCCAATCTATTAGGACTTGGAATGATATGAAACAAACATTTTTGGATAGATACTTGGACTATTGTATGCCCACCAATCCCAAGGATGAGGTATTCAAAATTATGCAAAAAGAAGATGAAAATTTGGAAGATTTACTTGAAAGATTTCAATACAACTTAAAAAGAGCAAAGATGAGAAACTTAGATGATGAAACCTTGAAACCCCTCATATTAAAATACATTAGAGGGATAGATATTTTAAACATGATGGGGAAAGGAGACATTTCTCAACTTCCACTTCGTGACATAACAGAACTATGTGTCCATCTCTCAAGAGGAAAATCTAAAACAGGAAAAGGGCCTAGGGATCCTTCTCTTATTAGGGCTAAAAAATCTGCAACTAGATTAGTAAGTAGGGCAGAGATTGGTAATATGCTTGATGAGTTCAAAACTGATATCTTAGGGAGCCTTAGTGAACAACTAGACACCCTTAAAATCCAAAACAAGCAGAAAGCAGAAACAGATGCTTTAGCCATCTTTTGTCCGAAATGTAGGAAGAAACATGCTTTAAGGGAATGTCCCTTGGATGCAAAAGTTGTAAAAACATGTATGATTTGCTCAGAGAATCATGAGATCAAGGATTGTCCTTCAATTCCTGGACTCAAAGCTGTCTTTCAAGAACACCCAAATTCAGTAGAATCTCTCTGTTTTGTTGCAAGGAGACCTTGGCAGGGACAACAAACTCAAGGGTTTAACAACCCTATGAATTTTCAAACCCCACCAAATTGGAATCCTTGGCAACAACCTTGGCTCCAACATCAAAATCCATATCAGCCATGGGTACAAGGGATGCAAAATCCTTATGGGAGATTTGCTCAATTCTATCAATATCCTCCATCTTTTCAAAATCAACAAGCTCCACAACTTCCAAACCCAAATCCACAACTTTCATTGCCATTTCCACAACAACAACCTTCTCAAAAAAATCCAAATCCTCAACTCATGCTCCCATACCAACAAAATACAAATCAACTTCCAGCTCAGCCATTGCCAAATCCTAATAATAAAAATCCTCAGAATACTTACATGGTAGAAGGACAACAATTTCCTACCTATATGATTGTTCCTCTCAATGATGTACAACTTAGATCTGGTAGAGTTTTAGAAAAACCTTCTATAGATATTCAAGAGCAAGATACCTCTGAGGAGGATTCTCTTCAAGTCAATAAGGGTTCTGAGGAAGCATCTCTTCAAAATTCAAACATTCAAAAAGAAAAATAAAAGTTAATCCCCACAACTCCTATAGTTGAGCAACCTGCATCTTCATCTACACCTCCTTTTCCTGAAAGACTACAAATTGACAAGGGGGTGGAAAAACAAATCTTGTTACCTAACTATGATTTTCTAGATGAATTGAAGAATGTTTGTATCAAGATTCCCTTGCTACAAGCCATTCGAGAGATTCCTATTCTAGCAAAAACAATAAAGGAGTTGAGTTTCAAAAGACCAGAAAGGAAACTAAAAGACACAAGAAGAATCCACCTGGTAGGAAAAATTGCAGATATTATGATGGGAAAAATTACCATGCAGAAGTATGTAGATCCAGGAAGTCCAATTGTCAAGACACATATAAACGGGATAGAAATTCCAAACACATTGATTGACTTAGGGGCTGCTATCAACATTATGAGTAGACAGACTATGGACCAGCTAAAACTTCCTAACCTTCTTTTTACACCTACTTTACTGCAACTTGCAGATCGATCAATTATTAAACCGGATGGTGTATTAGAAGATATTTCAGTCTCCTTAGATTCTTGGGAATATCCAGTAGATTTTATGATTTTGACTCCCAAGAGTAATCTAGGAGGGCACCCACTTATCCTAGGAAGACCTTGGCTAGCCATAGCTGATGCTTTTATTAGTTGTAGATATGGGGATATGTACATTTCTAATGGTAATTCGACAAAGAAATTCAATTTGTATCCTCCAGCAAAAGAAATTACAGAAGTAGGAGACAATGAATGGGTCGATGATGAGGACATTATACAACCTGTCTTTACCATTTTGGAAGTTAGTGAGGATAGTCAAATTCTGAACACATTAGAAAATTTTGAGACATCTTCAGAATATGACCCCACACAATTTCAGTTGGAATCTGACATAGAATATTTATCATCAAGACAAATGTCTCTTTACTCTATGGAAGAGTTTGGTAGTTCTACTATTGAGATTTTTCCAGGAAAAACATTGAATATCAACAAACATTTGGAAAAGTCACAACAAGAAGAACTAACCAAAATCTTGCAAAAACATTCTACTGCATTTGCATGGGAGTATACTAACATGAAAGGAATTGATCCTAAGACTTGCATCCATCATATCTATATTGAGGAAAACAGTAGACCAATCAGACAACCTCAAAGAAGGATGAATCCAAATCTTAGAGAGATAGTGAAAGAAGAGCTCCAAAAACTTCTCAATGTAAACTTCATTTATCCAATTTCAGATAGCCGATGGGTTTCTCCTTTGGTTATAGTGCCTAAAAAGAATGGTAAATGGAGGGTATGCAGTGATTACAGGGAATTGAACAAAGCAACTTTGAAGGATCACTTTCCTTTGCCTTTTATTGATCAGGTATTAGATACATTAGCAGGTAAAAAGTACTTTTCATTTTTGGATGGTTTTAGTGGCTATAATCAAATTCAGGTAGCACTTGAAGATCAAGATAAGACCACATTCACCTGTCCATGGGGAACTTTTTCCTATCGAGTGCTTCCTTTTGGGTTATGTAATGCACCTGCAACATTCCAAAGAGCAGTACTAGGAATTTTTTCTGATCTAATCCATGATTGTGTAGAGGTTTATATGGATGATTTTACGGTTTATGGTAATTCATTTGAAGAGGCATTAGAAAATTTGGAAAAAGTTCTTATAAGATGTAAAGAAACAAACCTTTCATTAAGCCATGAAAAATGCTTTATGATGTTTACTGAAGGGATTGTTTTGGGGCATCATATTTGAGGAGATGGGATTAAGGTTGATAGATCAAAAGTTGAAGTCATCTCCAAGTTACCTATTCCAAATTGTCAAAGAGATGTTAGAAGTTTTCTAGGATTTCCTGGTTACTATAGAAGATTTATAGAAAACTTCACTAAAATAGCATCTCCACTCTTCAAGTTGCTTACAAAAGACTGTGAATTTAAATGGGATCCTGATTGTCAATCAGCTTTTGAAGCTTTGAAAACAAGAATATCTGAAGCACCTATCTTGAGAGGACCAAATTGGAAACTTCCTTTCCATATTTCTACAGATGCTTCAGATACAGCTCTTGGAGCTGTGTTGGGTCAAAAAGATTTAATTCCTTATGCCATTTATTACACCAGTAAAAATTTGACTCCCAAAGAGTTGAATTATACTGTGACTGAAAAAGAGTTCTTAGCTGTTGTTCATGCAATTAATAAGTTTAGACATTACATAACAGGCTATGAAACTTTTATTCATACTGACCATTCTGCAATTAGATATTTAATGAACAAACCTGTTACTAATGGCAGAGTGACAAGATGGATTTTACTTTTGCAAGAATTCAATATTATTGTGTTGGATAGACCAGGAAAACAGAATACAGTAGCTGATTTCTTGTCTAGGATTCAGAATACTAAAGAAGATTCTCCTGTAGAAGATAAATTTCCTGATGAATACTTGTTTGCAGTAACTATTAAGACCCCTTGGTATGCAGATATTGCTAACTATTTGGTTACGGGGAAACTACCTTCACATTTATTTCCAAGAGAAAAACGAAGAATTATTCAGGAGAGTTCAAAATATTCATGGATTTCTAACGAATTGTTTAAAACAGGGCCAGATCTTGTGATCAGAAGATGTGTCAGGGAAGATGAAATGCCTGATATTCTTAAGGCATGTCATGATGAACCATGCGGCGGACACTTTCCAGACAAAAGGACGGCCTATAAAATCCTCTCTTTAGGATATTATTGGCCTTCCCTCTTCAAAGATGCAAAACAATATGTCAAAAGGTGTGACAGCTGCCAAAGAGTAGGGAAACCTACCCTTTCAAATGAAATGCCATTGCAAACACAGGTACTCGTTGAACCCTTTGAAAAATGGGCTTTAGATTTCATTTGACCTATTAATCCACCATCTAAGCAAAAGAAGTATATATTGGTTTGTACTGATTATGTTACTAAATGGGTAGAAGCCAAAGCATTAGTATCTGCTACTGAAAATTCAGTTTTTCATTTTCTTTATGAGGATATTTTTACTCGCTTTGGTGTTCCAAGAGAAATTGTGACAGATCAGGGGAGCCAATTCACATCCAATTTGGTGGAGAAGTTGATGGAAGAATACAAAATCAAGCACGGAAGATCTACTCCTTACCATCCACAAGCAAATGGTCAAGTGGAGTCCACAAACAAAGTTCTTGAAAGTATCATCACCAAAACTGTTCATCTACATAGAAGAGATTGGGCGGAAAGGCTTCCAGAAGCCTTGTGGGCCTACAGAACTACATGGAGGAATACAACAGGACATTCTCCCTATGAACTTGTTTATGGGAAAGAAGTCTTGCTCCCCATTGAGTTCCAAGTCAAGACCTTTAAGATAGCAGTTCAGTTGGGGATGGACTTATCAGAAGCCCAAAAGCATAGAATGGAGCAGTTGAATGAGCTAGATGAGATCAGACAAGAAGCAATTTTAAGAACCGATCTAGTTCAATATCAAAGAGCTAAATGGCATGACAAGTACATCAAAGAGAAGAAGTTTCAAGAAGGATATTGGGCATTGTTATTTGATTCCAAGTTTAAAGATTTTCAAGGAAAATTTGAGACTCATTGGCTTGGGCCATATGAGATTGACAAGATCTTTAGCAATGGAGTGGTAAGAATCAAGACCATTGATGAGTTTCAAACTCCTCTTATTGTGAATGGCCACAGATTGAAATTTTATCATAAGCCACTCTCAAAAGAGGATTTTGTCAAAGTGTTTCAAGAGAATTCTGCAATCAGGCTGGTACAGAATAATTCTTCTTCTCCACCAGCCTAGCTTTTGTTCTTTTCAATTAAAAAAATAAAATAAAATAAAATAAAATAAATTGTATAAGCCTGAAAACCAATCACTGATTGGCAGTCTTATACAGAAAATATAGGGTGAAAATCAGGAACACCTGACACTCTATATTTTCCAAAAAATATCTCTCTTTCATTTTACAAGTTTTGTGACCATCCACTCCATTCCATTCCACTTCATCCCACTTCATTTTCACTCCACTTCATTCCATTTCACTTCATTTTATTCCATTTCATCAATAAAATTCTTTTTCATGACCATTTCCATCTGGTCATTTTTCATCCGTTCATGTTCATTCATCCAAATAATAGTTGTGTCAGTTTTCGCAGCTGACATCTGTTTCCGCAGCTGACACCATTTTCCGCAGCCAGAAGCAGATTCTGCAGCTACAACTCTGTTTTCAAAAGAATGTACAGCCAGATGTTATTTCCATAATCATGAAATTAAATGCAGGTGAGAGGACCAAAAATAAAGGCATGGAGCATTCAAGATACCAATGAAGAGCAACTAATTGAAGATCAAGGAAAAAGGCAAAGATTCCAAGGTATGAGTAAAATTCATTTCAAATAGCATTGAAAACACATTTTTATATAGTTCTAAACCATAAGCTCCATCCATTATGTGCAATGATTATATTGACAACTTCCGTAACCCTTTCACGATCTCCATATGATCTTCTCGCATTCATTCTCAAACGGTTCCATAATTAAACCCCCGATCTTCACTCATACTCCGATATTCCACCGGTGACAATGAGACGTAGTTGATTTGACCACGGACTCTTACAGCCGCATAAATCCATAGCCGTTGTTTAAACGTGCTCACATTTATTTTGCAGCCACCAAATTTCAAAACATTGTCGGATGTGTTATACTCCTCCTATTGTTCTGTTAATCTCACAGCCGTATCTTTGCCGTGCTCACGAAACCCCTCTCTGTTCTGTCTCACTCCATTTCGTTCTCTATTACGCTACAGCCTGTATATCCAATCTTTGATATCTACCTACAGTCATTGTGCTCATCTCCATGCATTCAGCCGTTCTATTTCTATTGAACCCTCCTCCACGCAGGCAAGTCTTTGAAGAGCAGAAAGAAGAATGGGTAAACTGTTAAGAGAAGAACCAGAAGGACCTAAGTTCATGGAAGGATATCCGCAAGTAAGGGATATATTGAAGAAAGCAAAGTGGCTGCGGTTTATCCAAAAGTTCAGAGGTTATCATAAAGAAGTGACAAAAGCATTTGCAAGGTCGTTCAACGGCCTAGAAGTAGAGATTGGAGACCTTAAGTTTGCAGTGAACGAGGCATCTATAGCAACTGCCACAGAACTTCCTCAAGAGGGTGAGCGTTGGTTTAAAAATAAAAGCATTAGTGATGAAGCCTGGAGAACAATCTTACGAAACCAAGGTATGGACATAACTATTTTTAAAAGAGGAATTCCTGTTCATGCATTGAAAGAGGAATGGGCTACTTTGTTGCTAGTTGTTCAAAAATTCATTACCTGTGAAGGCCGTTTTGGGTCCATGTATATGTACCATACCAGATTGCTGATGAATTTTCTAGATAATCAAACTCTCAATCTTCCATATTTTCTATTAAATAGTTTGAAGAAGATGTCTGTGACTGTTCAGAAACATTTAGGGGATGTAGAACCACATCTATATCACCACGGTCTTGTAAAAATTTTGATTGAAAAAGAGTTAAAGGAAAAGAAGGACACATGGGAACAATTTTTGATTAGAAATTTCTTTGAGGAACCTCAGGAAATTCCTGAAGGTAGCACATCAAGAAGGAGTAGGAGAAAAAGAATAAATGATGAAACTCAAAGTACTCCTACTCAAGAAATTCCTGAAGGTAGCATATCAAGAAGGAGTAGGAGAAAGAGAACAAATGATGAAATTCAAAATACTCCTACTACTACAATTGAAAGAACTGATAGGGAAGAGAGACTGTCAAAGAGGAAGAAGAAAGAAACTAAGGGTAAAAATCCAATAACACCAAAAGAGAGAAAAAGTATTGAGGCTATACATCAAACCCCTTCTTCCGAAGAAGAAGATCATCAAGTGTTATCTGAAAGATTAGTTTATCTTCAAAAACAATCATCTATGGCCAAGAAGACAGAGAAAGGAAAACAAAAGCAAAAGGACAGTGGTCCACAGCGTGTGAGAAGAAGTTCCAGACTTAAGGGGAAATTGAGGAAAACACAAATGAAGGGACCCCATTTCATTGATTTGGGAGAAGAAACATCTAAACAGTCCCCAGATGACCATAGTCCATCTCACTCTCAGTCAATTAGTGAACTTGGTTCATTTCATTCTCAGTCAGACATTGAACATAGTCCATCCCATTCTCAGCAAGATGTTGATGTGAGCCCTTCTCAGCCAGATTTTGAAGATAACTCTCCTTCACGGCATTTTGGGGACAACCCAATAAAAATGACACCTGATATAGACCCCAAGCAACAGGAAGTATATGATTATATAGAATCTTTGGAAAAAGTAGCTACAGGTCCCAGTACTTCGTCCATCCAGCCTCACACAGTACAAGATGATCTAGTCCAATCACTAAAACAGGAAGTCTTTGAGCTAGAGCTTTTAAATAGACACATCAAAAATGAAAATGAGACATTGAAGGAACAAGGTAAATTGGACAAAATCATTCATGATAATACCATGCTACATCTGGGAATATGGTAGAAGAAGAACAAGAAATTGAAAAGGAAATGCCAGAAGTTAAGCAGAGCATTGGTTAATATCAAATTTAGATGCCTAATGAAGAAGCCTAGGATGTTGGCAGCACCAAGGAAGAAGAGGAGAGGTTTGGATGTACTGGCTGAAGTGTCAAGGCATATGAACTAAGGAAGGATTATCAAAATTTTGGTTGCATGAGGACATGCAACACCTTCACAGTGGGGGTATGTTGAGTCTCAAATCTGCATCTTTTCCATACATCTTCCTAGACCTTTTTCATCCACCCGAACCTTCCAAGTTGTCAATATCATTGTATATTAATTGCAAAAGAGCATCTAACATGGTTTTTAATTATATTTTTGTGTCTGCTGTTTGATTTATATTTTTCTCATTTAGCTGCGGAATCTAGCCACTTTCCGCAGCTGCTGCAACTTTCCGCAGCCATTTTGTGAAACTCTATGTTACAGGTGTCTTCAGGAGAAACGAGCCACATGGGCAAGTCAGAAATGATGTGGACATGGATCGTGTCCTATTGGCTCGAGCAAATTCATCTAGGGAGGCTACGGTCAAAGGTGGCCAAATGGAAGTCAACCGTAGAGTTCCACGGTGACAGGACTCTGTTTCGTGTCACGTGGAGATCTATATGGCCGTTTCTGGATTGCGGAAGACAAATCAACATCTGTACATGGCCCCATAGCCGAATTCAAACATCCACTCCTCATAGATTTACTCTCCAACGCGGCCATGATCCTAGATCTTTGGACGTAATGGCTTACGTGTTCTCCATCAGCATAAACTTCAGGGAATTAGTTATATTTCCTTTGTTATAAATAACGCATTTGCATACGCATATTAGATTAGTCTCTGTTAGTTTTTATTAGTCTGCTCTGTAATGTAATTACGTTGCCACTGTGCCGTAATATCACCTTTCTGTTATGACTGCATTTTAATATATAAGAAGACTCTGTTTCCAAGCGTAATTCGTACTTGAAGTCTGTTGCCAAGGCTGGTGTAGAGGGCCCCTGCACACGCTGAGGTTTTGTGCATTATTGTATAGTTATTGTTTTATTTCTTTAAGCTCATTGTGCCATAATTCATTCACATGTTTATACATTGCATCTTTCATGGTATATATGCTTCATTTCTGTTTATAATCTTTCATGCTTTCCATTTTACTTCTGTCTTTCATGTTTTATGTTATTGATAACTGATCAGTGTTCTTGTTTCAGGTTATAAATAGGCAGCCCAGGCATTTGCATAAATTTTTGACTAATGACATGGAATTAACATTGTTCTGCTGCTAATTTGCTTTTCTTAGTTTCTGTTTAATTTCAGTATTGCTTTGTTTATTTCAGTTTTGCTCACTTGCTTCAGTAGTTAAATTTAGAAATATTAAACTGCTCATAACATCTTCAGTTGCCTCCGAAAGCCACAGCTGGACTGATGGTGAGGGATTGTATTATGAAATGTGTAGTTTGATATTAGTTTCCTTTCTGCAAGTTAGATATATTAAATTGCTCATAACATCTTCAATTGCCTCCGAAAGCCACAGCTGGACTGATGGTGAGGGATTGAATTATGGATGTGTAGTTTGATATTAGTTTCCTTTCTGCAAGTTAGATATATTAAATTGCTCATAGCATCTTCAATTGCCTCCGAAAGCCACAGCTGGACTGATGGTGAGGGATTGAATTATGAATGTGTAGTTTGATATTAGTTTACTTTCTGCAAGTTAGATATCAAGTTACTCAAGTTGTTTATGGTTACCTCCGAAAATCATAGCTGGACTAATGATGAGGGATCAAAAGATAAGTTGATGTAATTTGATTTAGATTTACTTTGTTGCAACTTTTGGATTTCTTTCAGCATAGTTTCTTTTGTGTTTAGACAGCAGCAAGGATAGTTTGGTTTTCATGCTCAATAGTTCACTGTTTGATTTATTAGACTAGCAACACATTTTCATTTCAGCAGCACATTTTCATTTCCTTTCAAGTTTTGTCATTGTATGTTTCAAATTCCTTTTTAAGTTTCAAGTTGGTAAATCATTATAGAGGATATCATTTCCTTGAACAATCATAACCATACTTGTTTTTATTTCCATCTCACATTAGAAAACCAAAAATGACAAAAAGTTAAGAAATAGGTTATCTTGCACATATAGTGCGCCGCACTTCATCAGCTTATGAATCCCGGATTGACAAATTAAATGCAGCAATTTAGGACACACTAAATTGACCAAACACTCCTTTCCCTTGTTCTAAATAGTTTGGGGGTTTTGCTTAGGCTAATTATCTTTTTGTTGGGATTCCCTCTTATGGATAGGAGTGACAGGAACATCTCTAATTCTCAATGAATATTTCCTCTTCTGTGAGCTAAGTGAATTAAGATAACCCCACTGATAATCATCAGACTGAACCTCCAACTCATCATCATTTGCAAGTATGTAATCTTCATCTTTAGGAAAATCTATTTTCTCAATATATTATTCATCCTCTATCAAGATTATAGGTTGTCATTGCTGTGAAGAAAGGATTTTCTTCCACAACCTCATCTTCTTCTTCAACCCCTTGAGCATAATTATGTTGCAAAGGAGTCCAGATCTGTTGTTGTGCTAGCTTCTCTGGAGCTCTTTGTTCCCTTTGTTTGATCCTAAACTGATGTTGCTTCTTCTGACCTTGGAAATTAGGATTCCTAACCTGTGCTTCCAGTTTTCTTTCAGTGATGGAAATTTTGTCAACCATTCTTTCCACAATCTTGATTAGAGTATCCAATTTGACCTCAGAGGATGTTGATGTTTCTTCCTTGATTATTACCTTTCTCTCACCTTTTGTATTTTACTTTTTGATTGACAAGTTTTCTTCGACATCTACTGCATTTCTTTGCATATCCTCTAGTGTTCCAGGAATTCTCTCTCGAAGTTGGTATGCCATGTCTAGATCAAAAGCATCCGGAGAGTGCAAGAGAGCCAAACATGAAGGAGGTTTGATCTCATTTGGGATTGAGTTATACACTCAGTTGAAACGAGTAGTGAAATATTGAAATGAATCATTTGGATTTATCTTTAAGTTGTCATACTCAGCAAAAATCTGTAGTGGATTCTTTTCACTTCCTGTCTGGCTATGAATGAATCAGTTAGCTGCTCTAGATTTCCTATGGAATGGGAAGTCAAAGATTGGAACCTATTTTTTACATCTATAGAGAAGCTTTGGGCAATGATTCTCATATTGGCATCATCAACATCTATCTCTTCTAATCCAATGAAATCAATGACTTTGACTAAGTGTTTTTTGGCACTAATCTCAAAATTCTCATCAAAGAGAGGGAGTCTCCGACCCTAACCTTGTGGTAAGGGTGCAAGTTGACCAAGTAGAATCAGGGGTGCAAATCTCACCATGAATCTTGTTGAATGTGGTGCAGGAGTAAAAATGGGAAGGGTAGACTGAGAAGGTAATGAAGTAGAAGGGATGGAATATAAGGCATCAATTGACTGAGGTTGTGTTGGTATGAACAAAGGCTCTTGCTGGTAATGGATGATAGATTTTTCAGATGTATATTGAATTTGATTAGCTAATTTCTCAAGCCTATCAAACTGACTCTGGACTTTTCTATCAAAATCTGACTCACATTTAGATTCTTTGGAAAGTAAATTATTTTCAAGTTTCGGGGAATCAAAAACTACTTCAGAAAATGATTTAACTTTAGATAATATTAATGGATCAAACACTATCTCAGACAATGAAGTTTCCGACTTCGATCTAAACATAGACAACTCAAACTTCAAATCGAATGGAATATCTTCAAGAGATAATACTTTAGTAGGTAATGATGAAGATCTTACCAATGAATATGAACCCGACTGAAACTTTGAGTGTTTGGATCTATGATTTCGGACAAGTTTCTCTTGATCTTCAATTGGATAATTTGGATGAGGATTTGGATTCGATCTTGTGTATCTTCTGGAAGCCAGAATGCTCTTTGTGTCTGCAACTCGGTTCTCTGAAATTTTCAGATCAGCTTTCTTGAAGACTAGGGCCTATCACCCATAGGCCTAGAAGTCGATGGAATTATGGTACACCCAGGGAAGATATGTCACTTCGTTCCCCAAAAATGATGCCAAGATGTTATCAGTACTCCATCGGATATCCGAAGGCTGAGAAGGAGACCAACAAAGGTAACCACATTTTGACCTAATAGCTAGCCCTATTAGGCTGAGAGGGCTCTCTCAATGAGATCATAGAAAAATTGACTGGATTATGGAGATTTTAGGCTATGTATAATAGGCTCTAGGGTTTGATTGATTTGGATTTTTGTGCTGAATGAAAATGGACCTTTAGAGCTAGGCTTGAAACTTTGGTAGGGTTACAAGAGAAAAAATTGCACAGGAATAAAGGGGCAAGGTAGGAAATCTTGAGTGACCCTTTAGGTTGTATGGTTATGGTGTAGGACAAAAGGAGAGATCAAGAACAACCATATAAGAATGAATTCATTCCCTAAGAAGAAAATAAACACAACATCATCATCTCCTCAAAACAGGGCATGTATTCCTCATGAATCCTGCTTAAAAAACTTTAAAGGCAATGAGTGATAGCAATAGATATGCAATGGAAAGAGAAAGAATTCAATGGAGTGACTTACAAATGAGAAACATATCCATACAAGCTCACTACATGAATCCCTAAATTTAAGCTGCAACTTTTCTCTGTATTCACTAAATTACTTTGTCAAACTGAAATACACTAGTTCAATATCCAATACTCCAACCCTTGGAAATGATTACAAAATGCCTCATATAGCTACTAAGGTTTAAATCCTCCCTTGGAAGTCGAATTTTCCAGCAATAAATTCAAATTCATGCACCTATCTAAAGTTTGCTACACACTAGGGAGGTTACACAACAAATTCTTCCTTAATCTAACCACTAAGAGACATATCCTCAAACCAATAAATGGAGGATAAGACACCTATTTACCTCTAATTTTACCATTTACATTTACATTTTTACCTTTACATTCATCTACGTTCACTTCTTCACTTTTACAAAAGTCAAACTGGAAATTGGAGAAAATTACAGAGTGAAATTTTTATAAAAATCTCATAAATTTGAAAATGCGCAGCACCAACTTGGAGGCCACTTTTGGGCACCTTTCGAAAGTCAAAATGGAAATATGAGAGAAGGGTAAACTAGCCCTACCTGTCTAGTTTCCATAACACTTTTAATTTTTTAAATGACCCATTTGAAGGCCTTCAAAAACGCATTCTCCCAAGGTGTCTCTAGATGCGCAGCACCTGTCAAAAAGAGGGGCATAATGCTGATTTTTGACCCATTTTTCTCAATTTTCTCAATATTTGTTCCCTTTCTAGAAAATATGAGGAAATGGGTTTTGAGAGGAGAGAATAATATTTCCAAAATTTTAAGCCATTTTTCATTTGGAGCCCTGAGGAAAAAGTGTAGTGCCAAGGCGCTGCACATCCAACCTTAGTGAAATTTCTGAATTCTGCAAATTTTCACCAAATTTGATCAAAAAACAAATTGCTCCAAATATTACCAAAATTGGTCCATAGGTGCTACATGAGGTGTATTATGCAATCATGGAGGCATCAGCAAGAAAATCAATTTTTCCCTTCTCATTTTGGCTGACTAGGGTTTTCTTAAGCTTTTCTTGGGTTTGCTTAAGCTTATTTTGCAATTTCTTGATTTTGATGTGTGCAATTTGATTTCTTGTTTGATAGCGAGAAACCATGCATTTGTGGATCTTTTTATCCTTGTTTTAATTTTCCAGGAGCTTTTCCAAGAGAGTGCTAACCTTCTCAAGCCAAAACTCCTGGTCCTCATTGATCTCTTTCGCCATCATCTCTTCAAAAGTAAACTCCTCATTTGTAGGGTTTTGATTTTTCTCTCTATGCAATGCCTTCTTGAGACCCATGGTTCTTGGCCTCTTCTTCTTCACCTGTTGTTCATTCTCATCATGTTCATCATGCTCAACCACTACTTTTCCTCTCTCGTGTTTTTTTGCCTCAAATATCCTTTTCTCCAAAATCAACTGTTGTGTCTTGAGTTGACTATTCTCATGTTCAAGTAATGAAATGATGAATTGGGACCTTGAAAAATTTTCTTGGAGCTCTTTGATATAATAATCCTTGTCTTTTATTACCCTTTGAAATTTTTCCTGCTCATCATGGTCCTCCAAGTCAACCAAGTCAAATTCATGTTTTGCATCATCATGCATGGATGTCTCATGATGTGCTGATGGTGATCCCTGTAGTGAAATAGGTTTGGCCCCTTCCTCTTTTCGAGGAGAAAACACATGCCTCCTACCTCTCTAATAGGTGAGATTAACCTCAGGCCTAGGCCTCTTTGAAACCTCGAGAATTTTGCTTGATGATCCCACCTCCATAGGTTATGATGACATGGCAAGTGATATATTTTGTTGCTTAGTTGGTGTAGTAGTTGTATAAATATGAAAAATTGTCTCAATGAAGGCATCCCATGTCATGTTATTCTCTGCCAACTGATGGAGAACTATGACTTTCACCAAGATATGGTGAAAGAGGCTAGGGTAATGATCTTTGTTCATGACTTGCTCTTTTTCTGCCATCTTCCTCACACTCCTATACAAGAATTGGCATTTAGAGACATCACTGTTGTGAAGTGCATGATAAATCTAATAAGATATTGGTACAATATGGAAAACCTACCCTCACACGTGAATAATTTCATTAGAACCTTCATCAATGGTGCATACCTCTCCAACAAGTATCTAAATGGAAGAATTTGGGAATGAGTCTCTTTGTACTGCGATTTTATGAAGGATTTGTACTGCTCAAGGTCAAGACTCATGCCTTTGAACCAATATTCCCCATGATTTGGTATATCTGTGGAAATAGATATGGAATCGACTGAAAACATGAAATCAATCCCTGGAATGCTGGCCTTTTCTCCCTTCAAGTTGGTGGCAAACAAATCTGTAAGCTCCTCATGGTAACCTACTTCCTCCAACCTTTGACAAAACCCTAGGCAATTGACATCTTCAAAGCCTTTTCTGATGAAGGGTGAGGAAATGATTTCATTTCAACTTGAGGGCTCATACCTCAATATATTCCCCCCTTTGTGTTGTCTTATCTTCTCTGATGGTGAGGAATCTCCTTCCATAGTTGAAAACCCTATATGATGGGGGGGGGGACAAGGAAAAGTGAGTGAAGGGAATGCAATGAGGGAGTTAGGGAAGGGAGATGGGGGTAGAAAATTTTAGGGAGAGGGTCAGGGATATTAGGAATGTTTGGGGAGTGAAATGAAGGTAAATGAGTGAGGGAAGTGAGCTAGGAAATTTCAAACACATTCCTAGCTAGGAAAATTGTTAGGTCCCTATATTACTAGTATAGTCCCTTATTATTGTTAGTGTAACCCCCTTATTGTTATTATTGTACCCATGTAACCCCCATATTGTTATTATTGTGCCCTTAAATTATTATTGTTAGGTCGGCTAGGATTACATTGTAGCCCACTAGGATTACATGTTGGCCCCATGGACTCGACATAGAAAGGAGTTTTGCATCAGAATCATCCAAGAATTTTTCATTCATGTAATGTATTGGAGGTTGCCCTCTTCGGGAAGTGGCTTATTTATAAGGCATTGATATCTATTTTATTCTCTTTGGAGCTGAGCTCACAACATTTGGTGAATGTGAGCTTGATTCTAGGTTTCGCCGCTCTAAACAAGTCATCATGGCATTTTCGCTTATAACTTTTTCTACGAAGGTTTAGAATCTGAAATTTTAGGGTGCGGTGGAAGCCGAAACTTGAGGAAACTTGTAAAAAAAAATTAGAGCTTGGTTTGCAATATTTGTGGATATATGATCTGTGGAAGGTAGTGCATTTCAGGCTCCTGAATCCCCATCTCAAAGAGGTGATCATGGGAAAAGATTCATAACTCTCTCCCGAGCATCGGATTGGAGTGTCGTGAAAAGTGGTCGACCACACGGACTGTAGTTTATTTTTCTATCAATTTCAGAGACAAAGGACAAAAAAATGACACGTGGCAAGTCGTACAAGTTCGCTCTACTGAACCAGTCCAGAATTAGGTCATTGTGGGAGATTGGACACAACTTTGTCTTGGAGAATCAAAATCAGGTCAGACCTGTGGCATTTGAAAGAAGCTTCAGAGTGCTACTACAGGGATGAATTTCAGATATCGAAGATTTTCAATTACAGAGATAATTCAATTTCAATATCGATCTCCTAAAAGCTAGTAAAAGGTGTGTATTTTTTTTTCCGAATTGCATAAGTCTTGTTTGAAGAATCAAGTTCAATTGATTCCAAGGGCGTAGTGTAGAATATATATCAGTATTGTATTCTAAAATGGCCCCTAAAAAGAATTCAACACCCATTAAGCCTTCAGAAGGCTCTACTATGACTCATGAAGATGAAGAATGGCAACATGACATATCAAAATTACAAGAGCAAATTTCGCTCTCGCAAAGAAGAACAAAAAATGAAATGGAAGTTTTGAAGAAAGGCATGGAAACTAAGATGGATGGTTTGAAGAAAGGCGTGGAAGCTAAGATGAATGGTTTGGAAGCTAAGATGGATGGCATGGAAGTGGGCATGGAAGCTAATATGGATGACATGGAAGCTAAGATCGATGAAAAAAGGAAAGAAAATATGGAAAACATGAAGAAGGATCTAAAAGTAGACATCGAAGGTTTGGAAAATTTGATACAAGAAATGTTTCCTAATGGTGAAAATATAGTAGAGGAAACTCATGATGAGAACAAAATAAATGTTAATCGTGATTTCATTAACTCTACTATTGAAGGGAAGAACCACCATATTCCAAAAATGGATATGAGGAAGTTTGATGGAAAGGATCTCGTAACATGGATACTACAGATGGAGCAATATTTTGATCTCCATAATGTGCAAAACACACAAAAGGTACGCATTGCAACTTTACATTTAGAACAAAATACATTTGTATGGCATCGATGGCTTTGCTCCCGTAAAAAAATTGTCACTTGGTCAATTTTTATGGAGGAAATGATAGCACATTATGAGGATACAAAGAGCAACACCTTCTTTAGCCAATTGATAAATCTCAAACAAAAGGGTTTAGTGGGGCAGCACATTGAGGACTTCCAAAAATTGAATATAAGGGTAACTGATATTCCAGAGGAACACATGATTGATCTCTTCATAGGTACTCTAAAGGATAGCATCCAACATGAAGTTCGTGTTTTGGAACCTGATTCATTGGAGAAGGCATTCAGGTTGGCAAGAAAAGTTGAATGTAAAATTATGGCGACAAGAAAGCCTACCACTCAATTCTATAAAGAAGGAAGTGTTGCTACGCCTAGATTTCCACAACCTACAAGGTTGACACCACAACAATTGGAAGAAAAAAGAGCAAAAGGGCTTTGCTACAGTTGTGATAGCAAATACACTAAAGGTCATAAGTGTGCTGAGAAGAAATTATTTTACATAGATTGTGAAGACGAAGAAGAAAATGAACAAGAAGAGGATATACACCAGGAACCAACCCAAGAAGAGGAAGAAATGAGTCCGACCATATCATGTAATGCATTGGCAGGAGTTACCACTCCTCAAACTCTCAAGATAGAAGGACATATCAAGAAGAAAAAGGTAATAGTGTTGATTGATTCAGGTAGCACCCATAATTTTATTCATTGTAAGGTAGCCAAGGAATTAAATTGTTTCCTATACCCAGCACCAGAATGTCAAGTGATGGTTGCACATGGAGGAACTATAAATTGCTCTGGAAAATGCCATAATATCAAGCTAACCATGGGGGAATATGTATTGACTAGTCCAATGCTTGCCATTCCTATGGGAGGTGCTGATGTTGTACTAGAAGTACAATGGTTACAATCTTTGGGGACGGTAGCTTTTAATTTTCAAGAACTTTTCTTGAATTTTTTTTCAGAAGGAAAGGAAGTCGAATTACGGGGTATTGCGGGGAAGCCAGGAAGGATAATAAGCTCTAATGTCATGACAAAGCTTCTAAAGAAAGAACAACGAGGCGTAATTGCACAATTATGCTCACTAGAAGTTCCACATCAAAATCATCTATTTCTGCAGATCTCCAACAAGTCTTGGACAATCATTCCAAGGTGTTTGAAACTCCCAAAGGACTCCCACCTATTCGTGATCATGATCATGCTATTCATTTGATTCCAGGAAGTGTTCCTCCAAACATTAGACCTTATAGATATCCTTACTTCCAAAAGAGCGAAATTGAACATATGATTGCAGAAATGTTAGAGGCGGGTATAATTCAACCTAGTCAAAGTTCTTTCTCTGCTCCTGTAGTATTGGTACACAAGAAGGATGGATCATGGCGAATGTGTCCGGATTATAGGGAGCTCAATAAGCTCAACATTAAAGATAAATTTCCCATTCCTGTGATTGATGAATTATTGGATGAATTACATGGAGAAATTTATTTTACCAAGTTGGATCTTCGTTCAAGGTATCATCAAATTAGAATGAAGACTGAAGATATTCCAAAAACAGCATTTCGAACTCATGAGGGTCATTATGAATTTTTGGTCATGCCTTTTGGCCTTACCAATGCACCTTCTACATTTCAAGGGTTGATGAATTCCATTTTCAAACCCTTCCTTAGAAAATTTGTGCTAGTATTTTTTGATGATATACTAATCTACAGCAGGTCTTGGAAGGATCATGTTCAACATGTTGACAGGGTGCTCAAACTATTACAGGAGAAACAACTATATGCAAAAACATCCAAATGTTTCTTTGGATTACAAGAGGTGGAATATATGGGTCATATTGTATCTCACGAGGGTGTTAAGGTAGACCCTAACAAAATTAAAGCCATTAAGGAATGGAAAGTCCCCACAACCATAAAGCAGTTGCGAGGATTTCTCAAGTTAATAGGGTATTATCGCAAGTTTGTTAAGAATTATGGGAGAATAGCAGCACCTCTAACAACATTATTGAAGAAAGATGCATTTTCATGGACTCCTGAAGCAACTAAGGCCTTTGAATATCTTAAAGAGGCAATGTGCCTAGCACCGGTCTTAGCTACGCCAGACTTCACAAAAACCTTTATTGTGGAATGTGATGCCTCAGAAAATGGAATTGGTGCGGTTTTAATGCAGGAAGGAAGACCCATTGCTTTTGAAAGTCGTCCAATCAAAGGAAAGTATTTACAGAAACCTATTTATGAGAAGGAAATGTTAGCAATACTGCATGCACTAAATAAATAGAGAACTTACCTAATGGGAAGACACTTCAAGGTAAAAACTGATCATGTTAGTCTTAAACACTTTTTGGAACAAAGACTATCTTCAGAAGAGCAGCAAAAATGGGTCACAAAGATGTTGGGTTATGACTTTGAAATAATCTACAAAAAAGGAAAGCTTAATGTTGTTGCAGATGCACTCTCAATAAATAATGAAGAGGTGGAAGCATTGCTTTGTGCCATTTCTATTATCCAACCAGATTGGATAACTGAAGCAAGAGATGAATGGAAGAAGGAAAAAGATGTATGGACACTCATTCAAAAGTTGCAGCAAGATCCTAGTACATCTGATACATTTAGTTGGAAAATGATTCCTTATGGTACAAAGATCGCTTATATCTTTGTAAGAATTCCCAACTAAAACAAAAGATTCTTTTGGAATTGCACACTTCTCCTTTAGGACACTCAGGATTTTTAAAAACTTACCACAGGGTGAAGAAAGAATTTTTTTGGGATGGCCTTAAATCCGATATTCAAAATTTTGTGGCAGAATGTTTGGTTTTCCAGCAGAATAAAGTTGAGACAATTAAGATCCCGGGTCTTCTACAACCTTTATCCATTCCAAGTCAACATTGGGAGGAGATTTCAATGGATTTTATCACAGGTTTACCTAAGTCCGAAGGAAAGAGTGTCATCATGGTGGTAGTTGATAGACTTAACAAGTATGCACACTTTTGTGCATTATCTCATCCATTTAAAGCAAGTACAGTTGCTACTACATTTATGGACAGAATTCAAAAGCTACATGGAAGCCCAAGGGTTATTGTGAGCGACGAAGATCCCATTTTTACTGGAAATTTTTGGACGGAGTTATTTTCTTGTTTGGGTACTCAATTAGCTCATAGCTCATCTTATCATCCTCAATCTGATGGTCAAACTGAGATAGTAAATAAATGTTTGGAATGATATCTTCATTGTTTTGTATCTGATAAACAAACACAATGGGTCAAGTGGTTACCTCTCGCTGAATGGTGGTATAACACTTCCTTCCATACTGCAGCAAAAATGACCCCATTTATAGCACTTTATGGATATCATCCACCATCGATCACATCATCTTTAAGGGAAAATTCGAAGGTTCAAGCAGTGGAAGATCACATCGAGCATCAGCAAGAAGTTCTCCAACTCTTAAAGGATAACCTGAATTTGGTACAAAATCGAATGAAACAACAGGCAGATCAACATCGCAGCGAGAGAAGTTTTGATGTAGGAGACTGGGTATTTTTACGGCTACAACCATACAAACAAATGTTCCTCAAGCAAGCTAAGAAGGATAATAAATTATCGCCAAAGTACTATGGTCCTTACAAGGTGTTGCAAAAGATTGGTACTATGGAATACAAATTAGAGCTTCCTGCTTCTTCACGAGTGCATCCAATCTTCCATGTTTCATGCTTAAAGAAGGTTATAGGTGAAAATCTTCCAGTTCAAACAATATTGCCAGAACTTGATGAGGAAGGAAAAATCATATTGGAACTTGAAGCGATCACGAAAACAAGAACTTGACAGCTACGGAATCAATCAATTTCAGAGTATCTCATCAAGTGGAAGAACTTACCCACTGAAGATTCTACATGGGAGGATGAGAATTTTATACAGAAGCACCCAGAGCTACTCAAGCATTGAGGACAACACTTTTTTGAAGGAGAGGGGTATGTTAGGTCCCTATATTACTAGTATAGTCCCTTATTGTTGTTAGTGTAACCCCCTTATTGTTATTATTGTACCCTTGTAACCCCCATATTGTTATTATTGTGCCCTTAAATTATTATTGTTAGGTCAGCTAGGATTACATTGTGGCCCCACTAGGATTACATTTTGGCCCCATGGACTCCTATATATAGAAAGGAGGTTTTGTAATTTGAATCATCCAAGAATTGTTCATTCATGTAATGTATTGGAGGTTTCCCCCTCGAAGTGGCTTATTTCTAAGGCGCTGATATCTCTTTTCTTCTCTTTTTGGAGCTAGTTTCACAACAAAAATGGCCCAATTTGGTAGAATAGGGCTAGGGTTTGTAGGGAGATGATGAAAAAATGATGGGAAATGATTTGTGAAGTATGGGAATGGTGTATAACTAGCCAACAGAGGTGTAGGGATAATGGTACTAGGGTTTCACAACATCAATTGATCATTTGACAACCAAATGCATGAAATTCATATAAAACCCTAGGGAACTTATCTTTACATCATTTCTTGGTTTTCCATGGAAGAGAGGGCACAAAGATGAATGTACTTACTTGTTAAGATGCTTTGGAGAGTAGAAAATTTGGAATGGAGGCTGAAAATTTTGATTTGGGTAATTTTTGGGCAAGATTGGGTAACTCTGCCCCGTGTACAGTGCATTTCATAGATGCGCAGCGTAGTTCATGGATGCATAGTGCCTTCTCTAGATGCGCATCGTGGTTCACAGATGTGAAACGCCTCCAATTTTTCTCCACATTGAGTTGAAAAACACATTTTTTTCTCACCAACTGAAGGAGGAGCTCGATAATGAAGGGAAATCGGAGTGCAAATGAAATGTGTTTATGAATTTTTGGCTCTTTTATAAGCATGGAATGGATTTCTTTAAGTGATAATGGGCCCCACATGACTGTTTGAAGCATGACTTTCTTTCTTCTTTTTGACTTCACAACCTTGGAAATTTGTAATCTGAACTATTTGAATCTTCCTTGGAACATTGAACTACAGCTTTGGAACTTTTAAGTACTTATTACGTATATAAACATAAAATTACATTTAAAAATCAAAATTTACTTGAAAAAACTTGCTTTATTACCACTCTTCCAATTTGCTAGATTTTATGTATGAAATGGAACTTTGGTGACCTTGAAACCCTAATGACGTAATGGTGACACAGAAATGAATGAGATCATGGTAATGATGACTGAAATGATGATGACAATATCTGAATGATGATACGCCCATCTTATTTGATGACATGGACCAACATTTTAAAATTTTGGAAAGAGTGGAAAATAGTCCTAAACCTAATGCCCAGTGACAAAATTGTTGCTTGAAGACCTGTTGAAATGAAAAAAATTGCTATGGGACCCTAAAAAGACACAATAAGAGTCCATTTGATCACTGGTGATAGGATGCAAAGACTGACACTAACACTGCATATGGCTTTCAATTAGTGGAAGAATGACATTGATAAATTTGGTATTAGAAAATATATTTTTGTATTGGCTCTCCCTCGCAAATATTTCCTAATCTACCCTCCATAAGATCTGTCAGTGTATGAGTAATTTCCTTTGGAATGGTAAAATTAATCTTGCATATCATTACTTGGTCAAGTTGTATATCCTAGCCCAACTCAAATGTCAGGGTGGTTGGGCGTTCAAGAATATCTAATGGTTGGGAATTGCATTGACCATGAAAAGTACTTGGTTGATAATTAATAGGAATGATATTTGGAGCAACATCATTTTGGAAAAATATTTACATAAAAAACATGTTTCGGAATGGATTTGGTCTTTTCAGCATCTCAAATACATTGTTGTTTCAAATATTTGGAGGGGTACGATGGTCATTATTCCTTAGATCACGAAATAGTTAATGTGGAAGGCTAGAAATGGGAAGTAGGTCAAGCTAGGGATTAATCCTTTTATTGGGGAATCTTCCTTTTATCTATTATCTCTAAAGCTCATTTCACATCTCAATGTATAGGGTGTTTCTAGAATTTTCCATGTCTTTTTTCCATCCTCACAACATTCTTTCATTGGTAGGTGGAAATTTTCTCCTAACTAGGCATTCAGGGTCCTCTTGCAGATGAATGGGACATTTTTGTCAAGAATATAATTCTTAATGGACTTATATTATCAACTAAGGATGATTCAATTTCATAGGTATGGAACACCTCATCTAGTTATATTACTGCTAGTCAAGCCTATAATGCTATAATAGCCTGTACTTCCCAAACCAGGGTAATTTGGTGGTACAATAAGATCTATTGTTAGACCATTGCCCCAAATATGAAATATTTCATTTGGATGGATTTGGAGAAGAAAATACACACATGGGACCTTTTATTATGCAAAGGATTTTTTGGGCCAAATACATGTATCCTTTGCTCAAAGGAATCATAATCTATCAATTGTTTATTTTTCCTGTGTGAATTTTATATGGCTCTCTGGGATGAAACCCTCAATCTATTTGATATTATGGACCTCGGGTCTATGTCTCCTCTTGATCATTGTCTTCTTTGTTGGGATCACAATATGGGAATATTTAAATATTTTCCAATCTTTTTTGAATGTGGCATTTGGAAATTCTGGAATAAGCATATCTTTGAAGGTCGCTCCATTGAGATCTCAAGTATCTTGCCTTAGATTATCAATTTCTTCATTGATTATATCAGGCCTTTGAAGTATTCTTAGAATCATTCTTTATGTTTTCCTCCTAGTCCACTATTAATGTAGGCTTCTCCGATGGTGCACATCAGGTTGGAATTTGTGGAGGGGGTGCCATCATATTTATCCCTTGTTACACATAATTTTTTCCACCATTAGGAAAATGACCTTCAATATGGATCTCTAGCTATCCGATGAATGTGTCCCAATCATTCCCATGTAAGGTTAGAAGCAAAAAAATCCCAAATACAATAAGAATCCTAGATTACATTTCTCAATAAACCTAATTTTAGGCACTTGCATAGTTTCCTAGCCAATTTCTGCACAATCACAATTTATACCATTGATGCTTGCGTAAATGTCTACTCTTTCTTCCACTGAAAACTGCGCAAATGCCTTAACGTGAGTAAAACTAAAAAGTAGTTTCTAGAATCCTTTTTTGAGGAATATTTCTCAACCAAAAGGCCTAGAACCTCTACATACTTGGGCATCATCCCTCTTTTCATGGAGAAAAATTCCCCCCTTTGCGAAACCCTAATCCCTCTTTTTGAGGATCTCATCCCTTGAGAAGATCAGGATCTCAAACCTCCTCCTCTTGGCCTATAAATTCAACACAAACTAGAGGACTAAGGGGATTTATGAATGTAAACTTATGTTGTTGGAATAGGGTAGGAAGGCTTTTAACCTAAGGGGAGGATTGGAGAATTTTGGGAGGAGGATTACATCATCAAGGCAAGGTTGTATTGCTTCTTCTTGTTCCACATCTAATACAAGAAACTATTTCTTTCCTAATTACAATTGTCTCAATTCTATTTTTAAAATTTCTTGATATTTTTCATGATTTATAATGAATATGAGTTTAATCTTATGATATATGTAATGTTGCAATTTTCATTTGTTTTGGGTTTCATATTTTTATACAATGTGCTTTTATTCCTTTTTTTTTCTTGTTCATGCAATCTCACATCAAAGTAATGAAGAAAGGATTTTGAAAGAATTGAAAGTAATTCCACAGGAATTTCATAGAAATGGTAAGAGGCTACTACATATCTCATATTTCATGTCAGTTGTGAATTAAGGAAAGATAGGAGACACTTGTTTTTTTTGTTACTAGAACTCTTAGGAATATAGTGGAGTCACTAATTTGTTATAGCAGATAAATCCCCCTTGTGGACAAGAGCGATAGAATGACATAGCCTTGTCTCCATTCTTCCACCCCTTTCAAAATAATTGTGAAGGACTATGGTAAGAATGTGCGTCACACAAATGTAGATGAAGGTACTTATGTTAGTATTTTATCCTCAATTGCTTGGCAAGATTTGGGTTCCTCTCATCTTGTGTCTGTTACCCATAATATTTTGGCTTTTAACAAAAACATCATCAAACCTTTAGGGATCCTTCCTAAGTTACCGATTACCTTCGGAGGTAAATTGTTTGTATTGATGTTATGGTAGTCCATGTCCCCTTGGATTTTAATTTTATCCTTGGGAGATATTACTTCTATGCCATGAAATTTTCTGTGCCCACACTCTTTTGAGTGATTTCTTTCCCTCACAATGGAAACATTGTGACTACAGTGACCGACTTTCATTCACTGGTCTTGATTTGACTACCAACCATTCGACATCCCTGAATGTTCCTTATACGGAAGTGGTATCTACCCCGCCATGGGTTAATTATGTGGCAACTAGCCGCATGTATTCACTTATCGATAGAAATGAGCCTCTCACTGTATGCTCATCTTATTTTGACTTAGATCTCGTAAGTGACATGGTTAAACCTTCAATGGGGACATTTGAACCTGATTTTCTTATCCCTATTGATTCCCTTGACATGTGTTCCTTCCAGAGAAATATTATTCCTTCTGATGAAGACCTATTGGAAGCCATGATCGAGGTGTTTCCCTTGGCATGTGTTCCTTCCATTTGGAATCCATGATCAATGTTCCTATGAGGATAACTCTTTTACTCTATCAACCTCGTTAAAAAATGAAATAGGTCCCTATGAGGATAATTTTTTCACTATGTCAAGCTCGTTAAAAAATGAAATAGATCCCTATGAGGATGGTTCTTTTACTGCGTCAATCTCATTAAAAAATGAAATGGGTACTCATGAGGATGGTTCTTTTACTATGGCAACCTCGTTAAAAAATGAATCAGATCACTATGAGCATAGTTATTTTCTTGTGTCAATCTCATTAAAAAATGAAATAAATCCTCCCCTAATTAAGTCGAGTCTTTCATTTGATCACATAAATAAACCTTCATTTCATCCACCTATTAGTAATGAGTACTCTACTTAAGTATATTAAACGAAGCTTGGGGGGAATTTTACCTTGTGGGCTATGGGGGGAATTAAAACCACTCTCAAGCACAAATTTTTCTCTGTTTCAAGCTTGTGTAAAAATGAAATCACTCTCAAACATAGTTTTCCCATGTTTCGAGCTTGTGTAGAAATGAAACCATTTTCAATCATAGTTTTCTTATGTTTCAAGATTGTGTAAAAATGAAACCATTTTTACTTTATCCTCGTGATTACCACCTTTTATCATCTTATTTCTGCCATATGAACCTTGGTTTTCTCATTACATCGTTACCATCTTCTTGGCCGGTCATTTTCTTTCATTTGGTGTTTTACCCTTTCTTGAGAAATCGTTGTGATGAGTGGTATTATTAGCCATCCTCTTGAAATTTACATGTTTTCAGAAGTTCCATCATGACCAAAACCAGTTTCTACCCTTTATACACTCATTCCTGCAGGTTGATTTTATCTTTAAGCTCTTTCTCACTCTTGAAACATGAAAATATTGTCGAGTGTACTTGTTTATTTCGAACTCATTAAAGTAAACGGATAACATATACTTGATATAAGTTTACCCCTTTTACACATCATGTAGACTATTTACAAAAAGGGTATACTTTGACTAATCATGATCAAACACGTTCTATCCTACATTATTTTACCCTTTTCTAGGCTTGAGAGACTAAATTTATGAAAAAGGACATTTCAAAGTTTACTTATGTTTTTCTCATGAATCCCTAAAAATGAAAAACATTGAGCTTTACTTTCTCCGGGCTTGTTAAAATTTTACGTTGAAGGAACTGTATGATTTGTATTTTTGTGTCTTTTCAAACGCCTTAAATATGAAAACAACATCGAGTTACCCCTTCACTCAACTCGTTAAAATAAAATAGTGCAGGGCTCGTCAACCACAACAAGATCGAACTACTCCTTCCTAGGTTTCGTTAGAAATACTATGAAGGACTCATCCGAAGGATGAGATTACAGGACAAGAACACGTTATCCTCCTCAAGCTTGCATAAAAATAAAGAGGTACTTTCCAATAATGGTGGGGGGAAATTGGAAAAAAATGTTCTTTTCAGTATTACAAAATATAGTACGTTGCTCTTGAACATGACACTCCATCACTTTTGTGTCTAGGTTGTGAAATTTGTTTGTCTCTCATTTTATCATACCTCATCGAAAGTCTTTAGTTTGGTTTTGGGTTTTATTTTTGAGTAAAATGATGCCAAGTCGAAATGTCGTATCACTTATATGTTCAAGAGAAGTTCAACCTAGTCAAAATTATCTTGGAATTCATACCCTTCAATTGCATCAACCATCCCTGAGTCAGTCCTGAATTAATTCAATTTTTTTCTTCAAAACTTGACATGAGTTTCCTTTTGTAGGCCCTCCTACGACAAATCACTTCCTATCGAATTTAGCTCATTATATAGGAGGTTGAAATAGAAACCTCCATTAGTACCTTGGAGCATGTGTTCCTTAATGGCAGGTTTCTTGCCTTTGAAAATAGGTTCTCATCATTGAACTTCGATCGAATGATTCTATGAGTGTTCAACTTCATGACATTTAATCACACTTCATAGATTGTACCGAGGTACCTTGAGAACCATTGGTCACTATTGGTTGTTTCTCTCATTCTTGTTAATGATTCACATCATTGACCGATAATTAGGTGGTTTCTACCATGTTCGACTTTGTGACATTCACTCACATGGTTAGATTCTTACTATGGATCAATAGAGATGAAGACCAAGACTCTGGATATAGTTTCATCTATCCCAGCTGCGTGGAGTTTTAAATATTCATGATTGTAAATATGGATCCATGTTTAATTTCTGCGTCCATACTGTGTCTATTGTTGACATGGATCTTTGCATATTTCCATACTGATTCTTTGAGATACTTTTTCTCTAAGTATGGGAATGCCTACCTCAGTGATGATTATATGAATATGTTGTATCGTAATCCTTGATTTTTGTTTTAGGTCTCCAACCATGGTCTCTAATCCGAACTTTTGCATGATAAAGCACTTCAATCCTCAAACACCCTTTTTGACTTTTCACTTTAGGGGGAGATATATTACATGTCAATTTGTCACCATTAGGAAAATGACTGCCAATATGGATCTCTTTCTATCCGATGAATGTGTCACAAGAATTCCCCTACAACGTTAGAAGAAAAAAAATCTGAAAGGAAACAATAATCTTGGATTATTTTGCTCAAGAAACCTACTTTTAGGCCCTTGCATGGTTTCCTATCCAGTTTCCATGCAATCCTAGTTTCTACCATTGATGCCTGCGCAAATTTGCTCTGTCTTCCACTGAAAAATGCACCAATGACTTAACGTGAGTAAAAATAAAAAAGTAATTTGTAGAATCCTTGTTGGAGGAATATTTCTCAACCAAAAGGCCTCGAACCTCTACATACTTGGGCCTCATCCTTTTTTCATGGAGAAAACTTCCTCCCTTTGTGGAACCCTAATCCCTCCTTTTGAGGATCTCATCACTTGAGAATAGGATATCAAACCTCCTTCTCTTGGCCTATAAATTCAACATAGACAAAAGAACTAAGGGGATTTATGAATGTAAACTTATGTTGTTGGAATAGGGCTGGAAGGCTTGTCACCTAAGGGGAGGATTGGAGACTTTTGGAAGGAGGATTACATCATCAAGGCAAGTTTGTATTTCTTCTTCATGTTCCAATTATTACAAGAAACTATTTATTTCCTAATTGCACTTGTTTCAATGCTATTTGTAAAATTCCTTAATCTTTTGCATGATTTATAACTTAATATGAGTTTAATATAATGACATATGCAATGTTGAGATTTTCATTTGTTTTTTGCTTCATAGTTTTCTACACTATGCTTGTATGCCTTGTTTTTTCATGTTCATGCAAATCTCACTTCGAAGCAACGAGGAAAGGATTTTGAAAGCATTGGAAGGAATTCTACAAGAATTTCGTAGAGAAGGTAAGAGGCTCCTGCATATCTTATATTTCATGTCAGTTGTGAATTAAGGAATGGTAGCAATCACTATTCTTGTTTGTTACTATATATCTTAAAAAATCTAGGGAGATCGCTCTTGTCCACAAGGGGGATTTATCTGCTATAACATCCCTGACAATGTGCCTTTTTAGATCTAGATGAATTTCAGTCCAGGTTCAAACACCAAAGTAGAGGTTATAATTTTTTGGGCCCTCTTATATATTGTTGCCTCCATGAACATTGTCTCTCTCCATATTTATGGAGATTCAAAGTGTGTGATTCAGTGGCTTGTGGGAAGAGGGAATTTGAAGGTTCTTTCCCTCCATCACTGGATGGATCGAATTCAATTTCTCAAGGGTCTCTTCCACAATCTATCCTTTCAACACATATTAAAGGAATGGAACCAATAAGTTGATTATCTATCCAAGAAAGCTCTATAAGTGGAGAAAGGGCTCATTTTATTTGAAGAATGAACGAGCCTTGGTCATTGATGAGGGGATCAATTCAACTCCTAAGTGACCTTCAACTAGCTCCAAATTTTTGATATGTCGTGGTGTTATTTCCTTTTCTATCATCTCATGAATAACTTTAATTAACTATAAATTGGTTAATCCTTTTGGCCATTAGGATATTAGTGGTTCATTCTTTCTGGTTATGTATCCTTTTTGTAGCAATCTTGATTATGTTATTCTCAACATATAGTTGTATCTGTCATGACCATTTTTGGTTATTTTCAGACAATTTTGTTATGGTTGCTTCAGTTGAAAGTGTTGTCTATGTTTATGATGCATTTTGGGCGGTATATTTTTGTAACTATACTCCTCTTTCTTAACGAAAAGACCGATTTCTCTTCACTCGAAAAATATATATATATATATATATATATATATATATATATATATATATATATAGAGAGAGATAAAAGATTCTATTCAACATATATATTATGATCTATATTTTCTATTATTATCAACATATAATTATATGTTTGAGTTTACAAATACGAAATTCTAAGTGTGGAAAGGACAACCTTCCCTAAATTTCATATCTTACCTTCTTGTTCCTCAATGTCCTCCTTTCTTTCATCACTTATGTGATGCATCATTCTTTATTTCTTGTAATAACATTACCGACAATCTAAATGTTTGCATGGTTGTACTTTTATACGATATTACAAATTATTTCTTATTTTCTGTTTTTTAATCGATTATGTTTTTTTATATATGTATATATTTATAGGTATAAATTTTATAAGAGAAATATATTGTCAATATCGATCATCTCACAAAAATTGAATATATATATTTCATTATATTTTTAATTTTGTATTATTTATGTTTTAATTATAAATATTTATTTATTTGAAAATGTAAAATATTAAATAAATATTTTTATTTTTTATAATATATTAAAGTTTTATTTATGTAGTATTTTATTTATTAAAAGAATTGAAATTTTATTATAAAACTAAATTGAATATAAGAACAAAAATAAAGAAAGAAAAATAGAAAATTTAAATTTAAAACACAGAAAAAGCAAGAAAAAAGATGAAAAAAAATGTTTGAATTCTATTTTTAATTTGAAATTACATAATTTTGTGAACTTATTTTTTGGAATAATCTTATAAGTTAATTATAAATATAAATATAATAACTATGGGGATTTACTTTGTGAACTTATGTGATAGTACATTAGTTAGTTGGATATTAAAGAATACCTCTAATTTTAGTAGATATTGAAAAATACCTCTAAAAATATTGTTGTTAATTCCCCTTCCAATAATCACTTATAATTTTTAAAATTCTTATTTTTACTAAATATCCTAGCTATCCATTTTTTCTATACAATCTTTAATACTAGTTTTTATTTCTACCCCTCATATGAAAACATGATGAAACTCTTATATACCTTTAAAAAATAATAAAAAAATCCAAAAATAGTAACAAATGCACTATTAACTTCTTCATAGTCATATTAACTTATCCCCCACCATAGCCATATTAAGTGTAGATATTGGTATATTGAATAAAACAAGTGCACTATTATCTTTTTTCCAACGAATAAACCATCGGGTATTCTCCTTTTTCACGCTGATAAATCACCACGTAATCCCCTCCAACCACAGACGAAAAAATTATGAATGGGTTCAAGGAACTGTATATGGGACCAATTCAAAGATGTTGTGAATTCTTTTAAACAACATTTTGTTATTCTAAATTATACAAGGTCCATAAACTTGAGTATCCAAATCACGAAAATATTGGAACACATAGGAAACAAAGTTGAAGTGGTAGAGGTTTTCGTACATTTTGTCGACCCTTAGTTTGCAAATAATTTAAAGTTATTGAATATTATTGAATGGGCCACTTTTATCATGGAAGTTATGTCTATTAAAAGAAAAATAAATGTAATTACTAATGAAAACCAAAAGTGTAAATAAATCCAAGATTTCACCCATGAATTTAGAAGTCAATTCTTGAGAGAATGTGCACTGGGTCTTCCACCACACTAGAACCGAGAAGGCTAGATATATACATAAACTATTTATCAAGATGTTTTATGAAAGAAGCAAAATGATCGAGACCTTTTCTTTGATATCATTGGTGGAATAAGAAGAAAGTTGATATTTGACAAATCATTATTTTGAATTTGTTGTGCTAGCAACCATCAATGAATTTCTACAAAAATTTCTGCTCTCGACTTAGTATTGATAAATTGGGCTATGAATAAGTTATATGAGAATGCATGAATACCCCATTCCAAATGAAAACATATGACAAATAATTTCTGGATTGATGAATAAAAGGCCTTTATTGGATGCAACATCAAACCTAGAGTCCACCTCAGCCCGTGGGGCTTGGCCTAGTGGTCAGTGGACGTTCTGTTAAGGCGTTCATGTTGTTAAGCAGGTCACGAGTTCAATCCCGAGATCAATAACCCAGGAAGTGTGCGTGCGGTCCTTGTGTTCTCCCCTAGGGGTTATAATGGTAGCCAGGGGGATTCGACCCCCTATTACGCGATTACGATACCTCTACCATTGCCGATTCCTCTAGACACCAAAAAAAAAAAACCTAGAGTCCACCTCACTACAACCTACCTAATCAATTATTAACAAGTCAACACCAAATACTCTTCGACCAATGGTTTTGGGACCCATTCAACCTCAAATGGTTACCAAGACTAAGAAGAATAAGGGAATGATTGCAACCATTAGAAGAGACGATTAACCTAGGAAATTGTGCTTTAGCAAGGACTAAGTTTCTATAAAGGGGAGAAATTCAGAGGAAGAAAAAGGTCAATGCCTGAAGGAAGAAGAGGGAACTTGTGTCTATATGACTGGAAGTTGATCTAGAAATTTGAATTGGATGTTAGACTTTTAGTTGGGATTCATCACTATTTGAATCAATTTACTTTATAAATCGTTTATCACATAGTAATGTTGTATAAATTTTGACATTACCAAAAACTTGAGATTCAAAAATAAATTTTAATGCATGCCAATTATTTTCATTTCACTCGATGACTCAAAAAATGATTTGCATGGTTGATGATGAACTGCCTATATAGTATCTATGGTTGTAGAGAGTTTTCACTTATATTCTTTGTTTACTTATTGTTTTATGTTGCTTACTCTTTCTTTAAATATCAATTATCTTAAATAATTATTTGGAGAAATTTTATTTATTATTCTTATTTTTGCATGTTGGTTTAAATGGATAAAATTGCCCCAATTTGAGATCTTTGTCTGTTTGGGATCTCCTCTAACCCAATATTGTTTATCTCCCTTTTTCAAGGAAAATATTTAAATTCTATAATCATTCAATAAGAGGGATACCCCCTAAGGTCACTATTTTGGTCAATAGAAGAGCCCTGGAAATACAAAACTAAGATCTTAATATAGGGATATGTCATTGTAATAATATAGTATTGAGTCCATGCTTAGTTTTATAATACTTTCACTACTCTCTTTATTCTAATACATGTTCATGCATTTTTTAAGTGGGTTTATTTAACTACAAAAACTCAGATTCGATCATTCTTGTACAAAAAATTGATTTGCTCTCTTTGTCTTCTTGCAAAAGAACCTTAAAGTTGAATTTTATAAAATGCACCATGAATCACGAATCCATTCCTTTTGATTAGATTTATTCAAAAAAAAATATGAAGTACCCAAAGGAACTCAACAGAACAGGGAGGATGCAAATATTAAATGGTCAATGTATATGCCACATTTGAAAATTCATTGGTTGACTTCAACATTGGCATGGCCACCAAAATGTGATATAGAAAAAATTGTTTCATCATTTTTAAAGTTTCAATAAGTTTGACGCCTTGTTTCCACTCCATAACAAAGTATGACTATAATATCCAATTTAAAAATAAATAGGAAATATCTTAATCCCAACAATAACATGTTTATTTATCCCAAATTTTCACCATCCGATCTATTCACCTTACTTGAGGTCAAAAGTTATAAAGTGGCTATAAAACGGCTACAAACAAATCAACAAGGATACAACCAAGAATAATTTAAAAATAATCTACGAGATAGTAATAAAAATAAAAAAGAAAGTATAATATTTTGAGAACTATGTGAAAAACCTACCTTGTTTATATTTTCGATAATATCTTCAAAAATTGTATAATCACCTTCTTCTAGTTTGTATGTGTCATTCTTAATAGTGTATGATAAGTTGGCCACTACTATAATAGCTTCAAGTTGTACAAAAATATAATCTATCAAATAATACTTATACATGTGTTGACCCTTTATTTGATTGTTCCAACAAAGTTGAAGCCCAACTCCTTCTGGGATATCCAAAAGATCAATGTTATTTGGATAATCAAATACCTTGTTACCATCCTTCTTTCTTATTCTTTGAACTCTTCCAAGGTAACGAATCCGACAAGAAACCCCATTTTTGTACTTTGGGAAAAACCTTTTCTTATAGCACGTTTAGAGACAACCATGGACTCGTTTTCAAACAACACTGTGAAATATGAGCCAATTCCAAAACTAATTGAAGCACCCTTTTTTGAAGATCTCTCATCTCACCTAAAGTAGACCCTATTTCTAACTTTAGTCAACCTATCTTTGGAAAATGTTGGATTTCCATTCAACTGACTAGCCAAACACGATTTATACATGTCCTTACCATTAAGTTCCACCACTAGTTTGGTAGTTATGTTTACATTTTCATCAATGGAATCTAAAATTTCTTCTAACTCATGCCCCCGCTCACTTTCCATTATTTTCAATTCGCTATCATTAAGTTCCATTGACAACAAAGGTTGGAATATAGAATTGGAATGAGCTAGTGGAGAGCCATCAACTACTTAATCCACAACTTGGAATGTTGGAAAATTTTGAACCTCTATCCATTGTTTAAACCACCAAGAACATCGCGTGTCTCTTTTTTATTACATGTCAAGATTTGATAAAACATCCCATGCATCCTCCAATCCTATCTCCAGGGCTTCCATAATTTTATCATTAGTATATATTGTAACATATTGTGAAAAAACATCAAGGTTCTCATTCATTTGTTGGTGTAATGTATTATAGATGCTCATTTGTTTCTTATGGGATTGATAAATGAAGCCCTTGAGGATTTGTTTCTTCTTTAATAAATCTATTAAAAATTCCTCTGGCATGAAGTAAGCCAGTGAAATCATAGGCCCACTCCGCTCCAAAAATCCTACCAATTTTGCTAAAGAAATTCTCACATACATCTAATCTAGTTAGGTACAATACACATAAAAATTATATTATTTATCCCTAAACAATCTCATAAAAAAAAATTGCAAAGTGGAAAGAAAATTTCACATCTTGATATACCTCTCTACTGATGAAATTTATGTTGATATTAGTATGAGATTACTCTCGCACCCAACATAACCATAACAAGAAAAAAATGATGAACCCTTGAAGAAATTTGTATTCTTTCTCAAAGTGAAAAGTTACAAGACATAAAAATATCAATATAGTAAACAACAATTGTTAAAGAAATCTTTGTACATAATGTCCTCTTCGTCCTACCACATATTGCATTTTTCATCTCTTTCAAACACCTCTAAACATGCCTTGAATAAATGCATTGTGTTGAGCCCCATTTTTTTCAATCAATCCTCTCTAAATATTCAATTTTAAAATTGTGATCATCCACTTTAAAAGTGTTATAAACTATTCTGACATGGTTGAAATTAATAGACTCTTCTCCAATAATAAAATATCATCTAAAACCAAATAAAAGATTCATTATTTTTTTTCCATTGTGGATGTAATCTTGGTCATGAAGTCCTGTTACATAGAAACCTTCATAAAATTTAGTTATCCTCCATCCTTCCCAAGAAATTTGATATTTAATGCCTATTGTTGAAGAATAATTCTTTAACATAAGTTGTCTTCTCCTACCATCTCCATCTAAGGAATGACTAAAAATAGGTCCCAAAAAATTTCAACGCGTTTCTCCCATTGTTGATGAAGAAAAATCACATCAAACCTTTTAAACAGTGGATGAGCAACCACAACCAAATGAAGAAGCTTTTCATGTAAAGGGCTTGCAATGATAATACATATCCTGCAATGCCATACCAACTGTCACTAAAAAATGTGATTGGTACTTGTGTTCTTATTTCTTACGACAAAATCCCACTATTGTATCTCTTTTGCTACACAATTGACATTTTTTTTCATGACAGTTTCATCTTCAATAAGCAATATTGGAATTGGCCCCCTATACCATGCATGTGTTTATAAGAAGCATAAAATTTTCCAACTGCTTCAAAAATGTACTCCTGCTCCCCTAGGATATATTCAAATGAATTTCTAAGTTTCCTTAAAGTCGCAGATATTGAGGGGTTGTCTAGATTCCAAATTTAACACACTCTCTCACCTATTTGTACTATTTCAATTTGTGGACGGTATTGCTAATGTATTAAACTCACCTTCATAATTAGTCATGAAAATGGGTTCATAAAAATGATCCTTACTCCCTTCCACCCTGTTGTACTATTTGGAGTTGTGGAAGTTATTATTGACATCTTGACCGAACCTTCATAATTTGTCATGAAAATGGGATTCTAAAAATTCTCATTTTCAAAAAAATGTGAAATTAAAAACTGACATTTCCATCCCAACCAGCTCGGCGAAAGTTTTTTAGCGATATAAATTTTTCCTCGACCTAAGTCCCGAATCAAAAGTTATGCACAAAAATCTTTTGGCTTATTAATTAATACCACATCATCATCCAAACACCATGTGGCATCTATGTGGCTTGGGTTACATTCTGAGTGGTAATGACATGTTGACCTACTGGTACACCCGACTTGGAACAACGCAGAGCGGCTTACCCATGTTACTGCTATGTGCATATGAGTCTCGGTTGTATGCTGAGATTTGTTTGAATAGTGGACCCTGCCCCAAGTCTATGTATAAGCGTAGTCTTAAAAAATCACAAATTAGCCCAAAAAATAATGGAAATTTTGGCAGAATTTTTTGAAAATATGGGTTCAACACGTTTTTTTAATGTATCTTTGATTTTTATCAATTCGAGTCTTCTCAAAAGTATGCATAATGGGTAATAATTGGATTTGGAATTTAATTTTGCATCCAACGAGTGTCTACACTTGAAATTTTAGTATTTACCTATAAGGAGATAAGCCAAAAATACAATTAAAAAAAAGTAGTTTTTCTTATTTTCCCTCCAAAATATTTACATGTACCTCTTTTTAAATTTAAAGGATTTTGATTGGTTTACATATTATAACATGGAAAATACATGAAAATTTCATGGGCATTTTTAGGCTGAAATTTCCTCTAATGTTTATATACAGTTATCCTGATTAGAATAAAGATAGCATAGGAGGAAAAATCAATGCTCTCGGCAATCACTATCAAGGGGGGGAATTCTTCTAACACAAGAAAATTGTACTATCTTCAAGACAATGCTAGAGATATTAATTCAAAAGGAGAAATATGGTTTCCAAATCTTCAACAACCATGAGTTAACAAATATAATTCAAAGTGCAAAAGAGAAAAAATAGGAAATCAGAATCAAGTTGTTTTCCTGTAAATTCATGAGGAATGAAAAATGGCAAGGAGAACCTTGAAAAATGTAGGAAAGGAGAAGATGAATTTAAAGCTATATAAGAATACACTAAAAAGGAAAAAATATGAGTTCATGCAAACAATGTGGGAAGAGTTAATATATCTAGGCATGAATAACCCAAATATTTTCTGGCAAGAACTTCAACTAAGGAAGAGACAAATAAAAAATAATATTACAACCAATAAATGGTTTGAATATGCAAGACAACTCTACGAGAAAGAATCAGAGGCAGAGCCTCCCCCCATGATCAACACAACTACAAAGCTCTTCATGTTACAGGAGGTGGAGATTGGAATTCAAAAGGAGAAAACATGAAAGGAAAAGTACTTCGTTGAACTTCAAGCAGAGTATTTAAAATGGGGAATGAACATTCTTGCACCACACATCATGGAAATATTCAACAAAATCATTCAACAAGGATTCCCAAGGGACTGGACAACTAGCCTAGCAATACCCCTTTTTAAAAGTGGAGACATTAATAATCCTTCCAATTATATAACCATTATGATCAATCCTTTGTTTGAAAATATTTTTGGCAACATGGTAGAAAATAGAATTGGTAAGTGGGAAGAAGTAAAATAAAAGAAGGAAAAAGGAAAAGCGAGTTTTAGGCTGAAGCATTCTACATTGGATCATGGTATCACGTTGAGACACATTATTGAAAAGGTTTGGGGGGACAAAGAAGAAGTATTATGTTGCTTTGTTGACTTCAAAAAGGCATTTGACAGAGTCCCTAGAGATAAGTTGTGGTGTAGAATGGAAGAACTTGAAATTCCTTTGCATTATAGAGCCAATGTCCATAGAATTTATGAAGAGGCGAAAGTCAAAAATAAAACCTCAACAGGTATTTTGTAAAGCTTTAGAAGTGGCATTAGAGTTAAGCAAGGTTTCCCTCTATCCCCTACTCTTTTTGGTTTATATATTGATAAACTGGAATAGTGGCTAAATCTACAAGGTGGAGATGGTGTTCGGTTGGGGGTGTTTGTGATATTAAAGCTACTTTTATATGTTGATGATCTTGTATTTATTTATAAATCGACCCATGGATTGTAGATGCACCTATATTCCCTTGAGAATTTTTGTAGAGTAGTGGGGATGTAAGTTAATACTAGAAAGACCAAAGTAATGATTTTCTCTAATAAAAGGAAGAAGAGCCAACATACATTCTTCTTTTAAGGAAACAATATTGAATAAGTAAATGAGTACAAGTACCTTAGGATTTATTTCAACAACAAACTTAATTGGGAGTACTACAGAAAGAAGATAATTTTAAGAGGGTGAAAATCATTATATTCTCTTCAAAAAAAATGTAGAGAGGAAAAGTTATGGGATTGGAAAATGATTAAAGTGTATTTTGGACTCGTATTTTGTCCAGTGATGTTGTATGGGTGTGAATTGTGGGATAGCAGCATACCCATCTCAAAATGGAAACAAATTGAGAAAATCCAAAAGCACTTGATCATGATGAAGTTCAAAATAAAATTTCGGTACCTTATGAGATAATGTGGAGTCAAACAAGAGCAACTTCCATCGAAGCAATTTCTATGGTGCGGTTCATAAGGTATCTAAAAATAATTAAGAAAATGGGAGTAGGTAGATGGCCTAATATTATCTTCAACGAACGTAGGAGTGAAATAAAGAAACATGGATGAGACAAAATTACACATGGACTGAAAAATGGAATATCTACCTCAATGTTTGTACCACAAATAACATGGAGCTAAAGAATTTTGTTATGGAGAAGTTTCGTAAACGGGTATGGAGAAAAGAGTTGGGTAGAAAGAAGAATTATTGCATTGAGGAATTCAACCCTAGGTGTGATCCACAACAAAAAGAGTAAATTAGAGCTAGCATTCTGTGGAGGGAAAAGGTTGTTATTGCTCAATTAAGAACCAACTCGCATCAACTTCGGTGTGAACCAGGACGGTGGAAAAGGCCTAAAGAAGCTTGGGAAGAATAGGTGTGTACATTTTTCACATATGGGGTAGTGGAATCGAAAAAACATTTCATTTCAAAATGTGATGCATTCAAATACATAAGAGAAAATTATAGTAATATGTTAGCACCAGTTTCTTGGCATTACGTTTTCAGCGAGGAGATTGTTGGAAGGTTGGGTTAGATAATCATCAATTTGAATAAGAAAAGTATTGAATTACAAAAGGCCAAAAGCAAGGAACTAATGGTCCCATAAACTATTTTTAATCTCGTGGACGTTAAAATATCATTTCACTTCACACGCACACATACACACACATGTATATATAAAATAAATCCAATATATTATATGTGGTAGTGGTGTGAGAATGCATTGGCACTATATTCGCCTAGGCGTCATTATTGAGGCTGGAAGGGACATGGCGACCCCAACCGATTTACATAAGCAATATAATTAAACCTTAGCTATTCATTCACATCGTATTTAGTAATGCTTGAATATATGGGTGATAATAATCTCCTAATTGATAATGTTGAAGCCAAAAAAGGGGCACAACCCTAGGTTAACTTCTCTCTAACACTGCTTAGCGACATGACTGAGGAAATTAAGCATATATATTGAGACAAAAAGACATTGTGAGAAGGTTTGAACAGACACAAATTTTTTCTTTCATTATATCACTAATTGTGAAGCATGGATCATCCATCTATTTCATAAACAAATTTTATATTTTGGGACATCCATTCTAGTTTATAAATAAATACAGTCCTTTAACCCACACACGTAAGATGTGGACAATGCAACCTTAGCCTCTATATTTCACATATCATTTCAAACTATTTACGTGAACATGAGGAAACATAATTTATATATAGTAATGAAACCATAAACACATATAGCTAACTAACCATGAATATATATATATATATATATATATATATATATATATATAAACGTGTCATCCAGTCATTCATAAAGAAGATAGATTGAGGAATTAATCATTCAAGCATCATTTACACAGAGTTATATACCTAAGAGCTTCCTAAATAATGTATATAGATTTAGCTGATTTTTTGGTTGAATTGATTTTTGTTGGCCATTGGAGAAGAGACTCTCGGTATCCTCCCAAACGTAAGTTAGTTATGTTGAGCTCCATCCCATAACTAACCACCCTCAAGCTAGGGCCATAGTTTGAGGAACAAATTTCACAGGGGTAACGTCGATTGGACTAGGAGATTGATATCACGAGTATGTGGTTTATCAATATTTTTGCAAGCACCGGTGGTTTCACAGTAGCAACAAGCATTAGTGATTTCGCATCCAACCACAAACACAATAATTCGTTTTATGGGTGGTTTTACAACGGGAGACAAACACTAGTGGTTTCACAACCACAACAAGCACTAGTGGTTTCACAGTCTGAACAACCACCCAACACCCTACGTTTTCAATGCAATCTCTTTGTTCCCAAATTGGTATCACTAGGTAAAAAATAAGGATGAATTAGTGGTCTAGTGTAGGTTGAATGCTCTCCGTGACATCGTCTCTCCATGAATTTCTCTAGAATCAATTCAAACCCTTCTTTGAATTACCTAGAATTTTTATGGCCATACGATACGGTCAAGAGGGTACTGATAGCCCCCATGAAACATTCCTTCATACATTACACCTTTTCAACTCGTGAGAAGGGAAGGTCGGGATGGCACCGCCCAACTGACTTTCCCCTTCACGTTCCCAACAGTAGGTGATTCTACCGAATCTAAAAACTAGTCTAGTTGCATTCACAATAAAATTTAGATTAGGAGCGAATCTTCCCAAACGTAAATAGTTGGACAATAAATTAAACATGTATGGGTATGGTGGTCCATATTAAGTGAGTAAAATCAGAAAAATGATTCTTTCTTGGACTCTGACCCATCGTCCCTTCTCTCCAGCATAATTAATTTGAATAAGAATAATTAAATAAAAATTATAATCAATAGTTTTTTATTATTAAATAAAGAATTAGTATATAATCAATAAATTTTAAAGTTAAAAAGATCATTAATATATCTCAACACAGAGAACTAATTAATTTCAACATTAATAATTCCATTATGCTTAAACAATGTTTTTGCCAACAACAATTATTATGATGGATCCAAAATATATAAAATGATTGTAAATGAAACAATCGACACACGGCATGTTACACATATTATAAAGGGATTTAGTGGATGCACCATACCTTTTCCTTGCTTTTGGATGCATCACGTTGTGAAAAATATCTGGACAAATTCCCAAACTGCATCTTTACCTTGTAATTTTCCTTATTTATGAGTCTCATATACATCCTCGCAAAACCTAAAGAATCCCTAGAAATATGAACCAACATGAAGTAATTGTTTTTATCTCCACTACCCCATCACTTATCCAATGTTTAGGAACCTTCCTCTCAACCACTCTTTAGTTTACACTCTCTTAGAAATCATTTCCTAACCATGGAAAGGAAGTTTTTGGACAAGGTATAACTACCATAATATTAGTTATTGGTGCAACTATTGAGATTATATCAGCCAACTTATCCATTAGCAAGTTCAATAGAATATGATTATCTTATAGTAAAACTTAATTATCGGTTATTATGACAATGATCTTTCACATGCATCGTAATCTCATTATAATCCTCATATGTTATTATGACCTTCACATAACTTTCCAAAATATTAATTTACTAAATCAAATGTTGTTATATAGTCTTTTTGATCAATTAGGGTTCATTAAAAACATCACCTAAATCTATTATATCTTATAATCTAAAAAATACATACTTTTTTTCTCAATGAACATTCATCTATATGGTGTCTCAGGGTAGGTTAATTAGTGATCAAAGTGATATGAGATTATGGAAATTGAGATATCCAAGGTTCAATCCCCATGTTGTAACCTAATCTATGGAGAGGAGGAAAAGTCGTAGGCTCAAGACGTATAGTGGTAGCAGTCATAATCAACCTCGTGCCAAGCAAGTACAAGACTGACCTTGTTTCCACTCCCCTAGTTACAAAAAAAATATTCATCTATATGTCTATTGTGGATTTTCTTGAATTATATTCCCATATCTATCACTTTTATGTACTTGTGTTTATCTTTATTTTCTAAGTATAAAGTTCTATATACTTCAATATAAACATTAATTTTACACATCCCTCTATTTTTTATTCATTAAACATAAATATACATTAATACCATTTCTCTTCTTTTTTGATTTGTTTTATCATATCTTTTAATACATTTTTAATTACATCAAGCTTTACTAATAAAATAAAAATTCATGAAAATAATTTTCAATAAAAAAAAATATATACCATAAACACTATTTTATAACCAATGAAATGCACTATCTTATAACAAAATTATACATAATTAAAATGTTCTATATTATTTTAATTAACATTAATATTTCATTCTAAACAAAAAATTAAAATGTAAATATAATCTTAACCCATAAATACACTTCTTATCATTGTAAATCTATCAACGAGTAATCCAAATTAAAACCTCTTAAGTTAATAATCTACACCCACATTCCTAGTAAAGTATTTATTACTACTACTTGAAATTTCAATTTATTTGCTCTCTCCAAACCAATCTTATTGCTCCACATTTGTAGGCACTTATTTTAATATGATTCCAAATTTAGATATCTATAAAAATGTTTAGATAATTTACAAGTTGGGAAATAAAATAATATGGGATTCATATGTAGGTTATCGGTTTAATAGTGAAAATTTCGAGTGGTCAAAGTGCTAAGTCATCTATATTGGTTTTGTCACACAATGTGTCACTTGCATTCTCTCTATTTCAAATTATATCCATCGGGAGAAATTCCAATCTAGTTGCAATTTTCATTATGCATTCTTAACACATAAATTGCATTTTTTTTCTTTCCGGTAAAAGAAACTAATAGTTTTACTAAACTTTCATAATTACTTTTAAAATATTAATTTGATTGAACATTAATTCTTATAAATAATATTTAAATAATTTAGAAAGAAAAATTATAGAAATTTCAAATGCAATTAAGATATTATTACCCTGCCCTTACACACATGTTATTCACTATAAGTTCTAACTATCACATTTTTATTAAGTGCTTAAATGTACTTGTTATATATTATTTCTTTTTCTATTATTATTATTATTTTATATTTATTTTTTATAAATGGTACATTTTCTCTAATTTATTATATATTTGATAATTTATGATGTTATTATACTTTTAATGTTTATTTATAATATATTAATTATTGAAAATTAAGCAATGTTATCAAAATTTTATTAGCAAATTATAAAGAAAAAATTATATTTTTGTGTTTGACAATTCAACTTCAAAGAAGTTTATGTTGGCCCACGTGTGAAAAGACATGTCCCAAAATGCATATAAAAACACAATTGTTGACTCACATTTGGACATCACCTCATAAACTCAATTCGGTTTGAAATATGATAGAGATACTTCACATGTGCGAAGGAGCTATGATTTTTTTCTGAATAACATTGACCAACATTTTTGTGATGTGTTTGACTTTTGTTGACTTGGGTTTTTGGGAATGTTTTTAACCGAAAGTTTCTTTAAGGAAGGAGGCCGAAACATTAGTGGAATTTTGAGGTCTAAAATGGGCCTCCTAAGGAAATTATAAAATAATAGTGGAAATAATAAAATGAGATTTGATTACATCATCAAATTTTAGAGGGAAAAAAAGAAAAAACTACTTTTTCAACTCATATTTTTAACCTACCTCCCAAAGTTTTAATCAAATTTCGAGTGGGAATACTCTTTGGATGCAAAATTTAATTTCTCATCCAATGAGTACCCATGTTGCATACTTTTGATGGGTCCTGCTACACGAAAAATGAGAAATACATGAAAAATGTGATTGCAATTATGTTTTTTTTAATGTATTTCTCATTTTTCATGTCGCAGGGTCCACTGAAAGTATGCAACATGGGTATTCCTTGGATGATGGATTAAATTTTGCATCCAACGAGTACTCCCACTCGAAATTTGATTAAAAAATTTGGGATACAACTTGAAAAATAATTTTATTATTTTATTATTTTTTAATATTTTTACCCTTTTACTTAAAAAATGGTGAATAATCCCCCATGGTTGACATCATCATCTTGAATCCTATTGGTTCTTATAAAGTTTATTTTTGTTTTGCATTTTTCTTAGGAGGATCATTTTAGACCTCAAAATTCCCCTAATGATTGTAGGAATCATTGACTATCTTTGACTAAGATTTCTTCCATGCTCTAAGCTCGTTGACCATAGTTGACCACATGCATTGACTAAGCTTCGATCAAGGATTTCACTATCTTGGAAGACCAAATCTTTGGCTACCTACGTTGAGTGAATTTCGATTTTGTTTCTCTCTGTGTTGACCGTAGGTCAACACTCTCGTTTTGACTGAAGATTTCAAAGCCCATTGACTGAGGTTGAATGTCCTCCACAGGTCGAAATTTGGCCTTCTGTTGCAAATCAGACTTTGACGAGAAGTTGACTTTCTCTTGATTGGTTTTGGATTGGTTTACTTGAGAAGTCAACGTTTGACATTTACTGGATTATGGATGTACTATTGGACTGATGTATCTTGTGTTGAACATTGATCGACTAATAAAAGAAGAAGAAATGATTTATGGGTTTTCCCCCTTGTGGGGTTTTTCCCTAGACTTTGACTAAAATCTTTGCCTCATTGTGTTTGGTTATCTTCTATTGTGCATTTATTGTTTACTATTCTATCTATAATTTCTTATTTGTTACTAAGGTCTTTGAAATTGGAATAAATCGGTTTAAGTGATTATAACAACATAGAACACTGTGAAAATTGACATGGTATCAGAGTTGAGGTGAATGTTATCATAAGGATACCAGAGAAAACCCCCTTTAGACACTTTTTTTGTTGATTGGTGATCAAATTTCTTGGGCAAGATGACTACCTCCTATATCAAGATTGAATAAAAGATGAATAACTCCTCCAACTTTGCAACATGGAGGATTATATTGGATCTTACTCTTGAAGAGAATGATGTGATGGAACATGTGCAGGGCCAAGTAGTTGAACCTTCTGAGAATGCCAATGTCAGTGTCAAATCCAAGTAAAGAAAGGCGAGATCAAGGCCAAGAATATCATCATTGATTCTCTTAAAGACCATCTCATCACCTATGTGTCTAAGATGAAGAAGTCCAAGGAGATATGTGACAAATTGATTGGAATGTATGAAGTCAACAATCCCAGCCAAGCCAACTCTTTGAAGACTCAACTCGGTGACATCAAGATGAAGAAGTCAAAATCTATAGCAACCTACTTCATGAGGATCTCTCAAATAAGAGATAAAATTATTTCCATTAGAGAAGTCATACCTAATAGAGATCTCATGCAAATTACCCTTGGAGGACTCCCCGTGTCTTGGGAAACATTCATTACAATAATTAGTTACAGGAAAGAGCTCCCTACATTTGATGAGATTTTGGTCAATCCCACTCAAGAGGAATCCAGGCTCATTTTCCAAAGTAAGAATTCAGATACAAAAGGAAGGAGAACCTGCAACCTTTGTAGCCAATGTCAAGAAATTAAAAGGGAAAGGAAGGACTTCCAAATGGAAGCCAAATAAGCCAATACCAACATTCAATAATAATAGAAGGGACTTATCTAAATTCCAATGCTACAAGTGTGGGAAATTTGACCACGTTTCCTAAGATTGTCCTGATAGAAGAAATGATCAAAGGCCCAACAATAACAACAATGGAAACAAAAATAACTTCAACAATAGAAGGAGAGGAAGAGATCTTGATTTCAATGCAAGTGTTGTAGAGAACCAGTGCCCTCAAAAGATATCCAAGAACATAAGGTATGACAATAATTTTTCTCACACTCAATCTGAATATTATCTTGTTGCTATTGTTTCTATCTCACCTTCAGATAGCATTGATAGATGGTTGGTGGGTAGTGGGGCATCTAGAAATTTTACTGGGCATCATGAAGTACTCTAAAATTTGGTTGAGAGGGAGACTAATTTGAAGATTTTACTTGGGGATAACTCTTCTCATCCTGTCAAAGGGTGTGGTTCTATTTCTTTTCATTTGGAATCTAGTCAAACCAATCATCTACAGGATGTGTTATATGTAACAAGATTGAAGAAGAATCTTGTCTCCGTTACTACTTTGGAATACAAAGGGTTTATAATTTCATTCATTAATAGAAAAGTCCTTGCTTGGCCAAGGAGTTCTAATTTGTGAGAAACCTTCACACTTCATGCATGAAATGAATGCCTATATATATTTTGTGGATGACCAACTCAAGCATTGGTCCTTGACACCACTAATCAGTGTGAGCTTTGGCACCAAATATTTGCACAACTTCAATAAAAATATTTTCGTGACTTGAGCGGGATGGTTACATGAATTCCCAAGATTTAGGTTGATCATGAAGGTGTATGTCAAGGATGTGCTAATGGAAAGAATATCAGGGGACCATTCCCTTATAGTAGCAAAAATCTAAGGAGATTCTTCAACTCATTCATTATGACCTTTGTGGGCCCATGCTAGTGACATCTATTGGAAATTACTTATATTATTTTATATTTTTTGATGAATTCTCCCATAATATTTGGATCTTATACTTGAATACCAAGGATAAGGCTTTCAACATGTTTAGGGGCTTCAAGGCTCTTGTGGAAAATAAAACAGGGAAGAAGATCAATATCTCGATGACTGATAATGGAGGTGAATCACTTCAATTGAATTCAAAGACTTCTACAGATATGCCATGATTAATAGGGAGATGTTTGTTCCATATAACCCTCAACAAAATGGATTTGTTGAGAGGAAGAGCAGGTCCATCTTGGAAGCATCCAAAGCCATGATTCATGATAAAAAACTTCCAATGTTTTTGTGGGTAGAAGCTACAAATACTATAGTGTATGTCCAAAATAAGAGTTCTCACCAAGACTTGGGAGAAAATACTCCTAAAGAAGTATTCATAGGAGTGAAACACCAAGTTGGACACTTGAGAATATTTGGCTTGCTTGTCTACCTTCATGTCCCAAAAGAGAAGAGGTCCAAGTTGGAACCTTTAGGAAAGAAAAGCACATTTGTTGGTTATTGTGAAAATTCTAAATCCTATAGGATATATATGTCAGGTCATAGGAACATTAATTTAAATCGAGGTGTGACCTTTGATGAAGATGCTACCCTTGGGAAAGCAAGGGACTCTCGTGCCCCTTCTAGCACTGAGAGAAGAGATGATACCATGGATGTAGAAGCAAATCCATCCATGCTTGAGCTTGACCTTGCTGATGAGTCTATGGAACCTATGGATTCTTTGGATCCTCCTCCTTGTGATACTCCCACGAGGAAGAGAACCTTGTGGTTTCATGATATATTATAGGATGCAAAGACAGACGTATCCTCGAGATTCACCTTCGGAGAGAGAAATCAACCTCACATATATCGGGGATATGTTTGATTTATGAGCGACATCATACAATTTGAACCTTGAATCTTTGAAGAAGTGAAGGAACATTTTTGGAGAGGTGTCATGGCTAAGGAATATGATTCCATCATGAAAAATGATTTATGGGAGGTTTTTCCCATACCTGAAGGTAATTGTGTTGTGACTTCCATGAGGATATACAAAATTAAACATGCAACTGATAGTGGTTTTGATAATTTCAAAGCAATATTCATGGCTAGAGGATTCTACCAGAAGGAGGGAGAATATTATGATGAGATATTTTCACATGTTTCCCAATACACTACAATCTAGTCTATCATTGATCTTGCTGCTAATTAGGGTTGGAGTCTTCATCAGATGGATGTGAAGACAACCTTTCTTCATGGCATACTTAAGGAAGTGGTGTACTTGTAACAAATGTAGGGCTTTGAGGAACATGATATGGAAATCCATGTTTGTAGATTGAAGAAAGCCCTCTATGGTTTGAAGAAATCCCCCAGGGCTTGGTATGCTTGGATCAATGGATACCCTATGAAATTGGGATTCACCAAAAGTAGTGGATCTAAACCTGTACTTCAAGCTTGTCAAAGGTATGCCTTTGATTTTGGTTTTATATGTTGATGACTTATTATTGATAGGAGAAGAGCCTCTGATCATCAAGTGTAAGAAGGAGATTGCCTCCAAATTTAAGATGAAATATCTTAGGTTGATGCACTATTTCCTGGGCTCAGAGGTGTGATAGAGACCTGGAGAGATTTTCCTTAGCCAAGGAAAATATGTTGTCAAGCTCTTGGAGATATTTGGTATGGTGGATTGCAAATTTGTGGCCACACCAATTGAGGAAAACTTCAAGAAGTTATGTGGTGAACCTACAAGACAAGATCTAGCAAATCCTTCTTTGTACTAGCAGCTAATTGGAGCTTTGATGTTTCTGGTCAACACAAGACCATATATATGTTTTTCCATTAACACATTGAGCCAGTTCATGGTGGAAACTTTGCATGCTCACTAGGTGGCTGCAAAGCATATGTTGAGATACCTACATGGGATGATCAACTATGGAATGAGATATACCTTTGGCGATGAGCTGAGACTGCATGGATATATAGATGTAGATTGGGTTGGGAGCGTTACTGACAAGAAGAGCACATTATGATGTTGTTTCAGCTTGGGATTTTCCATGATTTCCTGGATGAGCAGGAAGCATATATTTTTCGCTCTCAATATAGTCAAGGCAGAGTACATTGCATCTAGTATGGCTAGTTCTAAGGCAGTGTGGTTGTGGAATATCTTTGTAGAGACGTTTTATCAGGTGCTTTATACGACCATGATATATTGTGGCAATCAAAGTGGCATGTGACTTTAAGAGAATCCAGTATTCCATGATAGGTTATAGCACATCAAGATCAAGTACCACTTTATCATAGATATGGTATTGAGGAGAGCAGTCAGACTCCAACACATCTCGATTCATGAGCAAGTTGCAAAATTTCTCATGAAGCCTTTACTGAAAGTGAAGTTCTTATTCTTTCGAGTGCAGCTTGGAGTGTAGGAGAATGTATCTCTCCCTGAGAGGGAACACTACTAATCGAGAACACTAAGCATATGCTCTCCCCTAGTCTTTCGACTATTCATGGACTTGGTGATGGGGGATTGAGCAACAATGCTCCTAGGTGTGAGGGTACTCCTTAAAGCCATGGACTTGGCTAAGTACATGCCCTAGTATGCATCATACATGAAAATCACCTTTGTGTCTTTATTGAACAAATGACCATGGAATTGGTTAAGCCTATCAATATTTCCACCCATCTGGCCAGTGGGTGAGGAGACTTAGGTGTGTGTGATCTTTAATTAATGGTTTACGTGAGTACTGTGGACTTGGTTATGGTAAATTGATCTCCCATAAGTATTGGATGGAGATGTTTTACCATGTGATTACTGAGGATCAAGTTAGGTGGGTTTCAGTTAGTGGACATAGGGTGTGTGATATTTACCAAGGTCATATGTCACCACCATGGACTTGGTTGTGGTAAATCGATCTCCCCTATTGTCGTATTCTATGGATCGAGTCACCATTGTTCAACTGAGATGAGATGAGATGAGATGGGATGATCTTATCTTATGTTGAGACATGTACATTCGAGATGAGACTTATGGTGCAACTAGAAATTTCTCTTTATATGAGAGGGAGTGTTGAAAATTGGAATGCTTCAGTCAAAATTTCATTGGAATATTATACAGGAAAATTCATATTTTTGTGTTTGACAAGTCTACCTCGAATAATTTCATGTCGACCCACATGTGTGAAAATACATGTCCCAAAATGCATATAAAAACACAATCGTTGACTCTCGTTTGAAAATCACCTCATAAACTCGATTCAGTCTGAAATATCACATAGATACTTCACATGTGTAACGAGCTAAGAGTCTTTTTCTGAACAACATTGACAAACCTTTTTTTTTTATTTGTTTGATTTTTGTTGAGTTGGGTTTTTGGGCATTTGTTTGAACAAAATGTTTTCTGTGGACAGAGGCCGAAAATTGTAGGAATCATTAACTATATTTTACCGATATTTCTTCCTCGCTCTAAGCTCATTGACCAAATTTGGTTGCATGTATTGATTGAGCTTTAAATAAGGGTTTTATTGGATTGGAAGACCAAATTTTGACTAGAAATATTTTGTTTGTTGACCAAATATTTGGCTACCTGTGTTGATTGAATTTTGGGCTTGTTTCTCTCTCAGTTGAATTAGCCAATTCTCAGCTTCTGCTCTGCCTGCCTTTCTCACGCGTTCCTTGAGGAATTAAATCCCTATTAAATAGGAAAATCCCTTAGTTTTATTGTGCAATCCTTCCTAGTCCACCATCTGACTCTATAATTGACCTGTACAAATTTCTAATTATACAACTGATAGTTTTCATCCCTTTAACTCATTCTCAACTAGGAATTCCTTAGAACTAACATGCAAAAACTATTTATATTTAATTATGTGTTAACTGGTTTATCACTACTTGTGAATTAAATCAGATTTAATTCACTTGACCTCTAACTAGCTCATCACTCAGTTAGAACTAGTTAAACTGATTTTAACTCAATTTCTTGAGTTAACTAATTCCAACTCAAAAATAAATGTAACTGGACCCCCTTAAATCATGGGAGAACTCTACATGCATCCTCTTAGACCCTCAAGTCAAATTTCCTAATCTAACTTAGTCATTCTGACCTAGTTAACTAATATAATTTGTCATGAGATTTAATTACAATTTATCTTCTAATTTAATTAAGGGAAAATTAAATCAGAAGCCCCACTTTGGGGTGCCATTTCAAAAATCCCTCTCAAAAAGAAAGAGATTATATGCTACCCCAATCCTGTATCTATCGAATTCGAATTCGCTTCTTGCCAGTGCCTTTGTCAAGATGCCTACATCCCGCTCCTCCATGGGAATGTACTTTAATGACATAATATGCATCTGAACACAATCTCTGAGATGGTGATACTGTATATAAATATGCTTGGACCTTTAAATAGTGTATTAACTGAGATTTTGATGCAACTCTGGGTATCACAATGTATCACCATCAGATCCATCTGTTGACTAAACAAACCAACGAGTATCTTCCTCATCCAGATGGCCTCCCATGTTGTCTGATTGGACACCATTTACTCTTCCTCTGTTGAACTGAGTGAAATCAATCTCCATTTCCTGTCATTAGGGGAATTTTGAAGTCTAAAATGGGCCTCCTAAGGAAATTATAAAATAATAGTGGAAATAATAAAATAATATTAGATTGCATCATCAAATTTTAAAGGGAAAAAATAAAAAACTACTTTTTAAACTCATATTTTCAACTTATCTCCCTATTTTTTTACTCAAATTTTGAGCGGGAACACTCATTAGATGCATAATTTGATTCCTCATCCAAGGATTACCCATGTTGCATACTTTTGATGAACCGTGCTACAAAAAAAAAATAGAAATACATGAAAAACGTGATTGCAATCACGTTTTTTCAAGTATTTCTCATTTTTCGTGTAGCAGGGTCCATAAAAAATATGCAACATGGGCAATCTTTGGATGAGGAATTAAATTTTTCATTCACCAAGTACTCCTGATCGAAATTTAAGTAAAACCTTAAAAGATAATTTGAAAATACAAGTTGAAAAAGTAGTTTTATTATTTTATTATTTTTAAATCTTTTTACCTTTTTACCCCAATAATGGTGAATCATACCCCATGGTTTACATCATCATCTTGAATCCTATTGGTTCTTGTAAAGTTTTTTGGTTGTACATTTTTCTTAGGAGGCCCATTTTAGACCTCAAAAGTTCTCTAATGTGTACCAATAATTTGGTGTTGATCCTATGCCGAAGATGCCTCCTGATGTGCTCTTCCTCTTAGATGGACTTCCTACCCAATCTGCATCGGTGAAGCCTTGATGCTTCACTCCCTCAGTTCGTCTATATCATAATCCATCCTCTGTCATGCCTCTAATATATCTCGACATATGCTTCCCCTCCTTCCAAAAGAGTTTGGTCAACTTAACCATATATTTGTTGAGCTCGTTAACTGCATAGCATATGTTAGGTTGTGTGTTCACAAAATACATGAGTGAACCCACCAGCTACTTGTAAATAGTAGCATCCACTACTTATCCCAAAGTAGCATCCTCCTTCCTCCACTTTCCCACAAGAGGAGTTTCCATGGGTTTACTACCCTACATGTGGAACTTCCTCAGAATATCCTTTGCATACTTTCCCTGGGATATAAATATCTCCCCATCTCTTTGCCATATCTCCAATACAAGGAAATAGTGCAAGAGCACCACGTTCTTCATCTCAAATTCTCTTGCAAGATCCTCTTTGCAAGACTTTATGAGTTTCTCATCACCTATCAATATCAAATAATCGACATAAAGTATAATAATCAAAAGCTTACCATCAACCAAAATATGATATAGGTTCGCATCCGCTTCACTCTTAGTGAAGCCCTATTATGCAGATTAATCCCTCTTGCGAACAAGAGTGATCTCCGTAGTATTCAACGAATAGCTAGAAACAAACATCCATTTGGAAACCTTTTTCTCTAGATTAAATGAATTTCATAATTATTATAAGAAAGTATAGAGGACATGCCCCTACCTTGAAATCCAACGTTCGATGCAGTCTTTTATCCAGTCGCTCCAAAGAGGCTTCTCCAATAAGTAGAACCTGCAATCAAAGACAAGATAGAAAAATCAAAGCATATGCAACATATAATAATCAAGAAAAGCTAACCCAACTTAGTGATCAAGGAGTCTAAGTATTGGTGTTATTTCAGTAAGCATAAGAACAACTCAATGAGTAAAATAGATCCATATGTATAATCTTGAATAAAAAGAGTAATCTTACAACCTAATGCTTTGATGTCGTACAAATTTCTCCCGGGGTCCTGAACAATCATTTCTCCTTCAGTTTGATAAACCTTCCTCTCTGAATACTAGCATGGAGTTATGGACATAAGGTTTTGATCATTCTCATGCCAACAACAACTCACTAGTGTATAAAGTATGCACTCTTATGAATTTCTTCAGTAACTACCATGTATGTCTACTTAGCATCTACCATTCAGCCTGAAACTTGAGCTCAATTTATAGGGAAATGGAGGTAGTTTCAGTTCCATGAAGAGGGGGATGGATTCCTCTCATGAAGGGATTTGAGCTCCATGGACCAAGGGATCAGCTCCATGAGTGGAGGGATAAAGCTCAAACTGATCGCGACTCTAGAAGCTTCCAGTTGGGAGAATATTTGACCATCTATGCTTCTAGAATTTACTTTTTCTTTTATTTGACTTTTTATGGGGGTCCGCAGGTAATAGTAGCAGAACATGTGGGGGTTTCCGCAGTTTTTAGAACAAACATCCGTAGACCCACAGAAAAAGGCTAGAAAAAGTGTGGAGGTAGACTTTTTAAGGGTTTTACAGAGCTTTTCTCCAATTCCAAGACTCGATTCAGGAACATTAAGGTTTTTTGACTTCTAAGGGAGCATAATATAGGTAGTGATAAACCTATATGGACAGTCAAATGTCATGGTGAAAAAATAACGTGTAACACATTGCCCCCTAAAGTGCGAAGTCTGAGATTATTCTGAAGAGTGAAGTGCTTTATCATTCTGAGGATTGGATTGGAGACACTAGTCGAAAAACTGCAAAATCATTCAATGCAAGCATATATATATTATCGATGATCAAAACTAACTAAATGTCCTGGTACATATATGGTTTCAATATTACATTAAAAGTAGACACAATATGGGTGCAACCATCTGTCATGATTATTCTATTATATCATGAATAATAAAACTTCTCGTAGCCTGGATGGTGGAAACTAGATCCAAGGTCTTGATTTTTGCTTCCCGAACTAGTACAAATCTATTCATGCGATTGATTGTGTCAAAGTCGAACATGGTAGAAACCAATTGATTACCAGTCAGTGATGTGAATCGTTAACAAGAGTGAGAGAAACCACCAATAATGGAAATGGCTCTCAAAGTACTTCAGTACAATCTATGAAGTGTGAGTGAATGATTTGTAGTCGAACACTCATAGAATCATTCGATCGAAGGTCAATGATTTAACCTGCCATTAGGGCATGAAAATCCTAAGGTATTGATATGGTTCTAGATCAACTTTCTAGATGATGAGCTGATGTCAACAGAAAGTGACCCGTTGTAGGAAATCCCATGACACAAAACCATTAGATCAAGTTTTGAAGAAATATTTTCAAGAACTGACTCAGGGATGGTCCATGTAAATGGAGACAAATTTTTGCAATTGAATGGTTTATTTGAACTCTCTCTTGAACACATAATGACACTGCAGATGGTTTGGCAACATTTGACCTAAAGCTAATACCCAGAAACCAGCTCAAGACTTTCAATGTGGTTCGATTAACCGTTAGACAAAGGATTTCCCAACCCAGGGACAAGTGTGACAAAGTGTTGTATTCAAGAGTGGCATGCTTCTTTATAAAAAAGGGTGACAACTGGATTATTTTTCTCTCTTTTTCCCCCACCATTACTGGCAAGTACCTCTTTATTTTTGACAATCTTGAGGAGGATAAAATTTGCTTGTTTGTGTAAGCTCATCCTTCAGATGAGTCCATCTTAGTATTAAAATCGAACCCTAAGAAGGAGTGGTTCAGTCTTGTTTGTAATTGACAGGTCCTTTACTATTAAATTTTAACGAGTCCAGTATAGGAAAAATTTGGTGTTTTTCAATTTTAGGAGTCAGAAGAAAAACATAAGTAAACTCCATGGTTCTTCTTTTTCTTAAATTTAGTCTTTCAAACCCGAAAAAGGATAAAATAATGCAGGAGATAACTCTATTGACCATGATTAGTCAACGTATACCTTTTTCGTAATTAGTCCATTTCAGTCCAGAAAAGGGATAAACTTAACTGAAGGGATGACTGTTCATTTACTTTAACAAGTTCGAATAGTCAAGTACTCAACAATCTTTTAATATTTAGAGAATCTGAAAAGGGATTAAAAGAGAACTCCAAGGTTTCGTTTTTTTCATAATTTTAAAGAGTCCGAAAAAGTGAGAAAAGTATACTCAGTGCCAAAATAATTCTTTTCACCAAAAAAATCTTGTATCCTGCACAAAAACTCAAAATATTACACATACATGTTTCCAAGAACTAAATATATTTAAAAAATAACTTTTTAAAGTGAAAAATAAATAAAATAAAATATTTTATTCATTCAAAAACTATAAAAAGGAGTTAAAACAAAATCATTTTCACCTTTTGTGTTCAGAGCAGTGTATTAAGATATTTTGGCTAAAATGTTCCGGAGCATATATCGGGAGAATCAACGGTCCATTCCTGAATTGTCAGAACTAGGTAATTGACATCATCTTAATCTTCATATCTATCCGTTTCATTTTTCTTTTTTAGTCTTAATTTCATTTTTTAGGAGGATTTTGTGTTTAAAAATTCGCTCTCAAGGGTTCGCAGGTGATTCACGCGATAACTGTGGACCCCGATAATTTTTTAAAGGAAAAACTATCCGGCTACCGCTGTTTTTGCATGGAGTGCGTGCGGACGTCCGCACTGTCTGCTCACAAAAACTGTGAGAGTGCCGTGAACGTTTTAAAATTCAAAATTTCTCTTAAATATGGTTCAAGTTTTGTATCCAAATGGTTTTTAACTGTTAAATGTGTTGATTTTCAGGTTGTTCAATGATGCTCGGGCTACCTCACTCAACCCACATTTTTCAATCTCTATGCATATACAAATAATGCACTCTAAGGTTATGCCCCAAATAATTTTAAATCAGGCCAATTTCAATTTAATAATGCGGAAGCTTCTTTTTAAAGGTTTATAAACCCAACAACCCGAAATTCAATTCTCAATGCGGGGGCTTATAAGTGGCTTTACCCCCTTATGAAACCCCATCCTATGATATTCAAATTGGCATTCGAATACTTCAATACAACCCAAAGTAATAATTTCGGTCTCACTCACGATAACATCTATGTGTCAATGTTTTATAAAGCTGCCCTATGTCCACACCCTTTCAAACATTTCATTTGATTAAATCCTAACTTTGAGACAAAGGTCAAAATCCTACACGCATTTCTCACGCAGACATACCATCTAGGAGCTTGAATTTTGTTTTAAATTGTAAAGCATCAGCATATATTAAAAACGAACCTTTCAGCCCCACCTTGGGCTTCACCAACAATATAATTTCCGCACTTCAAATAATACTCGGCCCCACATACGTAGTTACCTTTCATTAAACCTCATGCATCTTCAATTGTGCAAATTTCGTCGATCCTTTGATGGATACTATCGGAAGGATATCGCATTTATTCAAGCCTTGTGATTTAACACACAAAAAAAGTGCGAAACTCGTGGTTTTTCAAAGCCACCTCTACCACACGTCAAGCACCGACACGTATCGCATTTTTTTTCAACAGCCAACTTACCACTTTAAAATTATGTGAAATTGCTGGTTTTTGGGTTTAGAACCTACCTTCACTGTTCATGCTTCACGGTTCCGCTCCTTGGTTCCGCCTCCTTTGTTCACAGCTCTACGCCTTTGAACAAAGCACTTCTTCCGTATCTCAACTCACGCTTCCGCTTATATAAACCTATTGTTCTCTTCGCTTATGATCTTTCTCCACTTATTCATTCGAACGGCCAGGTTCCACTAAATGTTCAAACCCCTTTCGCATACATTCAAACGGGGTCAAATTTCATTAATCTCGGTTTATGTCTGCTGTGCTATCCCTTAAATCCTATCTACCACACTGTTTCAACGCACTGTGGTGCGACTCCAATCTCATATATTCGATTGGTTTTAAATCCTTATGTGATCTATACAATTCACAATTGTGAATAGACCAGATTACAAAAATCTTCATATTCTTCTCCGGCATACATCAACGCATTCAATTAACCACCAATACAACCAAAGTCTATAAAATCAAAGACTGAATTAACTTCCTCCAATAGGATCGATCCTTCATTGATCGATCCTTCTCAATGATGTGAATGCAAAATTGTATCAATGCTCTATTTCACACAGAATCACAAAATTAAACCATAATACAGAGCTTCACACTTGCCCACAGAACTCAATTATTCCTCATACAATTTTGATCAAGAATACATGTAAACCTCACACAGAAATTTGAAACAACTTCCTCATCAATATATACAAATAAAATCAATTACAAAGCATCCACTTACAACTTCTTGTTTGGCCAGATCTTCAATCCGATGGCCCTTCTACCTTCACTACTCTATCTCTGAACAACTATCCTACTCTCTTCTCTGAACAACCTATCTATCTATCTACCCATAGGCTTACATTTATACAAATTAGCAATGAATCAGTTCAGCTTCCTTAACAGCTCAACAAAGACTCTTGGAATTCTCCAAAGTCCCAAAGTTAGACTCAATTCCTAAAATAGATTAAACTAATTCTTCACCTTCCTAACTTAATCAACTTCCCTCATGTTCTCTAGTGGTCAGAGAACATTTACAAGTCCTCACCATTTTATTAAAAATACTAATATTTACATGAGAATTTAAAAACATGAGACCCCCCTATGTCTATTTATATACAAATTATTTTCTTGAGCCTAATGCTCCTGCATCAGACTCCCAAGGTGAAAAATTGTTCATGATCTCTTGATCATGTGTCTTCAGTCTTGGCTTTCCTGGATCCCATACTTTGTTTTGCTGCTATCCAACAGCTGCATTACACTCCAACTGCACTTCTCCAGGTCTCCATATCTTGTTCTGCATCTTACTTCTAGCTATGCTTTCATAATCTCTTCTTGCCCTTCCTTTTCCAAAATATTTGTGCTCTCTTGCTGCTGTCTGCTACTTCTGAGACACCCTCATCATCAGTCTTTTGATGTTTTCAATTTCTTTGTCCAGCTTATCTTTTGTCTGGAAATTTCTTTGCCCACTGTTGCTACTTTCACCTTCTACTACTGCCAACATTGTTGCTCCTGCTGTCCCACATGTTACTAACATGTTTACTACTCCTGTAGATGTCACTCCCCATGTTGCTGCCTCTGTGGCTTCCTCCCAAAATTCCTAAATATCTCTTAAGATATCCCCCTCCGCAACAATTTTATTTTGCTCATCATCTGCAAATTTACTCTTAGAGAACAAATCATCAATTAACTTTCTTCCTGCAGTAACATAATCATTTAATTTTCTTTGTATACTAGTAAGCATAATTAATTTCTACAAACTAGTATCTACTCCTCTTTCTTTCACAGCTTCAGGCATCTTTACTTCGGTGTCTGCCATTTCTTTCTTTTCTTCAAATGTTTCCAGAAAACATTTCAGCCACTCAATTTGTACTTGTTTCACATCCTCAATATGTTGCAAATCAATTTCAGCATCTTCTTCTTCTTCTTGGACAATCTTCAGTAATAGTCTTTCATCCCCTTGATTGATTCTGGAAATCAAATCAAGTTCTTCAACCACTGTATCTTCATCTTCTATCAGGATAGAATTTTGATTATCCCTTACTGTACCAGTTCCACAAGTCTGCCCTCCAGCCTGTTCTTGATCAATCAAACAAATCAGCTCCTCCTTGTCCTCAGTGACAAGTTCTTCATATGAGACATGATTGTCTCACCTTCTTTCTACAATAGTTCTTCTTCTTTCAGGGCAACTCCAAGTGATATTGTGTTCTGCATTACTTGTAAACACAGCCAATTTGTCATTTTCAAAATTATAAGATCCACTGGTCTCATTTTATGACCCAGTCACCAACTCTTCTCTCTGCAGTTCTAAGTCTGTTTCAAGACTCAGAAATTATTCACTGTCTTTCTCCTCAGCTGCCAGAGTTATCTCCATTGTTCCAATAACCATGTTAGAATGATGACCCTTCACAATGTTTTCAGCTAACATAGTTTCCTTCTTATTAACTTTCTTGACAACTTCCATTTGTTGTCCTTCTTTCCCTGCATGACCAACACTTGAACCATCAACATTAAAATTACAAGATCTCAATGCCTCTTCCTCCTCTGACAACACATCAGTATGTTGTTCTGATTTTCCTTCCAATTCCTTTGTCAGCACATCTGTATGCTAATTTTCATTCCTCATGAGACTGTCAGCTATTCTCTCCTTCTTTCCATCATCTACTTCATGAATGTCCTTCTGTTGTGATTCACCAAAATGAACTCCTTCATTTTGCTGAATCATTTTCTTATCCTCTGTTCTTTGATTGTCATTCATGACAATTCCTCTGTCTTTCTTCTTCAGCAAATTATCCTGTGCATAGGTCCTCTGCTTCTCCAATTCTCTTCTTTGAAAATCCAACCTTCTATACAATTCAACAACTTCAATTGGAGTAGAATTCGGGAACCTCACACAACCTTTTATGCCTTTCCTTACTCTTGACCAATCATCAAATGGTACTTCTCTCTCTGCCTCAATATTCTACTGAATATTCTCATTGGACTCTTCTGTGTTCATGTATTCCTCTTGAGATCTTACTATCTCAACATTGATCTGAATAGATTTCAGATTAAATTTCTCCTCCTCAACAAACTTTAAAGTATGTTCATCTTCTTGTGATGTACCTACAAACATACACAACTCTTTAGTTTCAAAACCACAATACTTTTTAGTCTTGGTTGCTTTCTCAAGCACTTCCCTTTGAATAGATCTGCATGTGGAATCTTCAAATTCCATCCTTGACTCAAGAACTATGAGTTCCTCTTCCTCTATAGAACCTGTAATCTCCTCACAATTGTCAAGTTCAAAAATACAAGGCTTTACATCATCCAGCTGATCTGGATTTGTCCAATAACTCAGGAAATCATCAATGATTTTCTCTTCAGCAAGACAAACTTCTTGCTTCCTTAAACCTCCACCATGTCTCACAAGATCTCTTGCAGATCTCCATTCTTCATATGTACTCTATTCTGCTTCACAAATAGAAACTTCTTCTCTCAAATCAGCTGCTTTAAGTTCTTCTTTCAATAAGGCAATCTCCTTTTGCCTCAATCTCGACTGTAATGGTTGCCATTTTACTCTCTTCTTCATGAGCCAACCAACTCTCTGGCTTTCATCTATCCTCTTTTCCAGTTCATTAAACTACTCATTTATCTCAGCTACCTCTTTCCAATATTCTGCATCAGTCAATTGCTGCCTTATGCCATTTGCCTTGGCATCTTCTTTCTTTCTTTTATTGTGGCCTCTCTCAGAACCTCTGCAATCTCTGCTATGACTATTAGTAGTCATCTCTTTTTCCATGAGTTCTTCACTCATCAGTTGCACTAAGCCTTTACAATAACAATCTCTCCTGCTATCACTTACCTCACCAATCCTTTCCTCCGGATTTGGGCTTTTGGAAAGTATTGGTCCCCTGTCTGTTGGAACCTTTTTAGCATTCTCTTCTTCTCTCCCTAGGCTTCACTCTACAACTTTTCAAGAACACATATGTTCTTATTTCATCCAACCTCTATTGGGAATTATCTAGGTTCTGCCACACTTTCTCCTTCACTTTATAATCCTCTGCTGGACTCTTTTATCACTGCTCTCAAAGCTGTGATCTGCCTTTGCTGAGGTTTCTTCAATTTCCTGCAATCTAAATTCTGCAAACAATTCTTCAAACCAGAGTTAAACACTGCTCATCAACTCACCTTCTCTTGAGAACACTGCAATTTCTCTCCCTATTCAGCCTTTAGTTGAATATCAGGTTCACCGTTATCATCATCAAAACTCTTCCTTCACTTTCTGCAACCAAAATTCTGCAATCAGATTTAAAATTAGGTTACCTGAAAGATCCTTGCATGATCTTGTTCTTCATCCATTTCTGCATATCCTGTTCACTGCAATTCTGTGTACTTTGCTACATCTCAAATTTAAAAATATGATCTTCCCTCTTCTCTCATCACATGTTCCATCTACGTATGTTGCAATATGGGTCGGTTTTCAAAATACGTATCTTTTAACAACCGCTTTCATACATTCGTACTTCACGTAACTCAGACTTGGTTCACTCTTTGTTCACAGCTCTACGCCTTTGAATAAAGCACTTATGTTGTATCTCAACTCACGCTTCCGCTTATATAAACTTGTTTTTCTCTTCGCTTCTGACCTTTCTCCACTTATTCATTCGAACAGCCAGGTTCCACTAAATGTTCAAACCCCTTTCGCATACATTCAAACGGGGTCAGATTTCATTAATCTCAGTTTATGTCCACTATGCTATCCCTTAAATCCTATCTACCACACCATTTCAACGCATTGTGGTGCGAATCCAATCTCAAATATTTGATTGGTTTTAAATCCTTATGTGGTCTATACAATTCATAATTGTGAATAGACCAGATTACAAAAATCTTCATATTCTTCTCCGACATACATCAAAACATTCAATTAACCACCAATACAACCAAAGTCTATAAAATCAAAGACTGAATTAACTTCCTCCAATAGGATCGATCCTTCTCAATGATGTGAATGCAAAATTGTATCAATGCTCTATTTCACACAGAATCACAAAATTAAACCATAATACAGAGCTTCACACTTTCCCACAGAACTCAATTATTCCTCATACAATTTCGATCAAGAATACATGTAAACATCACACAGAAATTCGAAAAAACTTCATCATCAATATATACAAATAAAATCAATTACAAAGCATCCACTTACAACTTCTTGTTTGGCCAGATCTTCAATCCGATGGCCCTTCTACCTTCACTACTCTATCTTTGAACAACTATCCTAATCTCTTCTCTAAACATCTTATCTATCTATCTGCCTGTAGGCTTACATTTATACAAATTAGCAATGAATCAGTTTAGCTTCCTTAATAGCTCAACAAAGACTCTTAGAATTCTCCAAAGTCTCAAAGTTAGACTCAATTCCTAAAATAACTTAAACTGACTCTTCACCTTCCTAACTTAATCAACTTCCCTCATGTTCTCTAGTGGTTAGAGAACATTTACAAGTCCTCACCATTTTATTAAAAATACTAATATTTACATGATAATTTAAAAACATGAGACCCCCCTATGTCTATTTATATACAAATTATTTTCTTGAGCCGAATGCTCCTGCATCATTCAACCATGTTGGAGTGGCGAGAACGTGAACATGAGCTCATAGACAATGAAGCCATGGAAGATCCTGCAACAATATGTGCACTGCAAAATTGTGGTTTATATAAATTCTATGCTATCCAAGGTATGAAGGCACAAGTGGAGTTGATGACATGGCTCGTAAATGCATGGGAGTTTCAAGACCAATGCTTCATCATTGGTGACCACCGACTCGAAATTGAGCTAGAGGACATTTATTTCCTTACCGTATTGTCCCGGAGAGGAGGAATCATATCCTTATTTGGGTCCAGACAGGGAGGTCTTCCCATCACCAGCTACAAAGAAAAGTATTGTAGTGATGAGGCAGACTTAAAGGATAGTCACATAGATATTAAAACTATCTTACGATTGGATCTCAAAGGGATAGCATTTACAGTAACCAGATTGTGTGGAAGTGCAGCTCCGCATATGGCCACTAAATCACAAATGCAGACTGCAGTAGAGTGTCTCAGAGGGACCATATTTAACTGGTGCGAAGGATTATTGGCCAATATTAAAGGCCAATTAACTAGAGAGAATAATTTGACGTTGAAAAACTTTGGATATGGCACCATTCTCATTTAATTTCCTTTATAGAGAATCCCGCTTCTCGCTCCTCAGCTGATTCCAGTAGATCGTGGGGAACCTCGGGAACCTCAGATGGTACGTTGGGTGGCATAAATGGCTCGTCATGGTAGTGATGGAAGTTCAGTGGTTCGTTTTACTCTGACATACCTTATGTGGCTTAGGAACCAAGTCTTCACCATCGAATACTTCCCCTATGCAGGAATGGATTACAGAGGTGATCCTGAGATGTCTTTGCCTCCAGGGACACAGTGGGACAAGACAGGTAATCGAATTATTTTGATGTTTTTAATCTAATTTTTATTTGTTTTTTATCTTCCAATACTAACAAAAATATTTAAATGCAGATGTCAGTCCATGATGACCAGCAACACTTTTCCATTTTGATAAGCAGGAAGCACAACCTGTAGCACCTCCACAATATTAGGCAACAGAGATCTTAGCGGACATGGAGCACAACCTGGAGAGGTTGACTATAGAAAATCCTGAGACAGGAACATATGATATCCCTCTTCGGCTTCAGAGACATGTGACAGGTGTTCTAGGACCATTTAGGATATTTCTGCGTAAGGTGGCGCATGCTATAGTCTATTACCATGATCATCATCACAGATAGTGGATGATCATTATAGATCGACATTTTTGTTTTTGTATTAGTATCTATTAGATCATAAGGTGTTTGAACCTATGATCACAGACGATGTAATATTTTTTGAACACAAACCTATCTATACTAATGAAATTACTTTCTTTGAATATCTTGTTCAACATGGATCGAATGTTGTTTTTGTTTTTGCTTTTGGATCGAATGTTGTTAATGTTGCAAATGTCTATTTAGAACACAATTAGCTAATGCATCGGCCAATGTTTTTAAATTTCTTGAAATATGTTGATATTCGAAATAATCAAATTGTCGTTCCAAGAGACAAACCTTCAAAAAGAATTTTAATAGCACTGGATTTCTAATCACGTAAACCTTGTTTATTTGTAATAAAATGAGTTGTGAATCTAACCTAATGATCAAAATTTGAATACCAATTGAAATGGCATCAGATAATAACTCAATCACTGCATTATATTCTACACTATTTTTTGTTGTTTGACCAAGGCATATCCCATGAATAGAAACTAACTCATTGGTGGGTGAATAGATAACCCAAGCCGTAGAAGAGATATTATGTGTACTACGACAGACACGATCAGAAAAACCAATGTATGTTTGAAGGGATGTCAACATCTGCAATATTAAGAGTAATCAAGATAAGCATCAATAGTAGTAACAAAAAAACTAATCTAGGCACACTATTCTAAAAAGTAACTATTGTACAAGAGAGATCTTCACACGAAAATCAAGCATAATATCTCTTAAGATAAAGACCATTTCTGGGCTTATCTAAAGAGACCTCGTCATAATAAATTAATTCATAGGCTCCTTTTGCAAGCACACACTTGACAATGTAGGGACCTTACCACATCAGTTCAAATTTTCCAGCGCCTAGCTTATCATTAGCTTGATCGTATACTAATACTAGTTCACCTTTTGAATAAACGCGAGGACTAACACTTTGATCATACTGAGCTTTCACACGTTTCTTATGAGCTTCAGCAACCAATGCAGTGGTGCACTGAGTCTCATCTAATTGTGTTAAGTATAGAAAGAGTTTTTCCTCTTCAGAGGTAGATGGTAACAACTTAATGGCTAATTTGAGTGACGGTATTTTTCTTTCAATGGGTAACACAACTTCTAAACCATAGAAAAGTTGAAAAGGAGTGAACCCTGTAGCAGTTTTTGTAGAGGTTTGGTATTCCCATAGTGTTGAAAAAATCATGGTATGCCAATTCGATTTGTGAGTTCCGATAATTCGTTTAATCATGGTGGTTAAAACCTTGTTGATGCCTTCAACTTTACCATTAGCCTGCGGGTAATATGGAGTAGAATTACATGGCACAGGCCAAGTTGATCGAAAAGTTTTGTCATCATAATATTTTGAAAATGACTCCCATGGTCTGTGATAATAGCTTGAGGCACACCGAAATGAGCAATCACATGATTGAATACGAAAGTAGCTGCATTTTTTCCATCTGCCACAAATGTAGGCATCGCCTTAGCCCATCTAGTAAAGTAAACTATAGCGAGAATAATATACCCATGCCCCCCGACCGAGTGAGGGTTACATGTAATTAAATCAATACCCCATTTTGCAAGAGGACCGATAGCAATTACTGGGTGAAGAGGAGGTGGGGGTGAACGCATCTTTCGATAAAAAAAGGGCAGTTGTGGCATTTTGTACCGCAATAATACAATCTTTGAATAATGATGTCAAAAAATAACCAGCGCGAAACATCTTTTGGGCTGTGGCAAACCCAGACATATGACCACCACATTCTCCAGAGTGGAAATCATTTAAAACCTTTTCAGCCTCTTCGTGAGTTATACAACGTCGAAAAACAAAATCTGCATCACGATGGTAAAGAGTGTCTCCAACAATATTGTATTGCTGGGATTGATATCGGATTCTCCTTCGATTTGATCGTGAAAGCTCTGGGTGAAAAGTTTGGGTTTGAAGATATATAATGATATCTCCATACCATGGATCTAATGTACTGATGAGAAACAGAGATTCATCTGCGATGGGATTCTCTACCACGGTTTTTGTCTCAATATTGGGAAAGTCACACATAAGCTCAGTAAAGACTAGTGATTTCTTTGACTTAGATTTCTCGAATTCCAAATCAAAATCTTGTAGGATAAAAATCCATTTGGATTATTTTCCCCCGAGTAATTGTTTTGTCAAGATATACATCATCGGGTTTCAATTAGATATCACAGTTATTTTACATAATAGTATGTAGTAACAAAATCGTTGGACATCTTAGACTGTTGCCAAGTCCAATTTCTCCACATGCGAATATTTGATTTCTGTCGAGTTGAGATTGCGACTTAGATAATAGATCACATGCTCATTGTGAGATTCATCCTCTTGAACCAAAACCATTCCAATGGTGGAATCAGAGGCAACTAAGTATGAAAAGTAGTCCTGGTGGTAATTGGGTGGATGCAATAATGGTGAATGGGTCAACACATGTTTTAATGCATCAAAAGATTTATCAGCAATCTCATCCCAAATAAAAGGAACATTTGGTTTCAACAACCAGGTAAAACCTTTTGTTAACTCAGCATAGTTCAGGATAAACCTACATAAAAAAAAATTCTTTCCCTTGCAAACTTTGGAGTTTGTGAAGTGTGGAAGGAGGAGGTAAGTTGATGATGGCCTCAACCTTCGAGGGGTCGACACAAATGCCATATTTTGAAATGATGAATTATAGTAATCATCTTGATTGCACACAAAAAACACATTTGTGTGGGTTCAAACGAATCTTGTAATGCCTACATCTCATAAAAATAGCTCATAAGTGTGTAGGATGATCGTCTTTGCGTAAAGAGTGAGCAGGTAAATCATCCATATAACGTTGTACAATATGTTAGATATCATGAAAAGCATAAGACATAGCCCTTTTAAAAGTTGCACCATCATTTTTTAATCTGAAAGGAAATTTGCAATAAGCAAATGTTCCCCAAGGACATATAAATGTTGTTTTTGGTTGATCGGTAGGGAGTGCGTTGATTTGATTATAACTAGAAAATCCATTCATAAATGAGAAAAATTCATTTCCAGCACGATCATCGATAATTTGGTCGATATAGGGAGTAGGATAATTATCTTTTGGACATGCTTTATTAATGTCCTTATAATCGACACATACTCATATAGTCCCTTGTTTCTTCGTAACGGGAACTATATTAGACACCCAATCTGTCAATGGAATTGGATAAATAAATCCTGCTCGTAATAACTTTTCAGCTTCAAATTTAATAGCTCCAGCTTTTTGTGAATGTATTTGACGTAATCTTTGTCTAATAGGCTTGGTATCCAAGTATGTCTTAATTTCATGAATGACAATCTTAGGATCGATTCCTGGCATCTCTTCGTAAGACCAGGCAAATATGTTTTGGAATTATTGAAATAGGGCTTTGTAAGTGTTATTCTCTTCCATCATACAAGAAGCACCTATATGAATGTTTTCAATAATTCTAGGTTTAACTAATATGTCGATAGGAGCTGTTGTAGACATATTTCCCAAATTAGTATTAAAATCCAAATGTGTAATCGATATGGGATTCTGTGGTTCCTTGACATAATCAATTGTAAAAATAGATGAAAAATTATTCTCAGACCTATCAAGATCAGATAAAAATGAAGATCTATGATGCAGATCATGCCAGGGTAGGTCATCCAATGACAAAAATTCACGAATACTTTCATCAGTGTGAAACACATGTTGAAAGGGATCGGAAAGTGATGTCAAGGCTGATTTTGATAGTGAGGAAGATTCTTCGGTGATCACATTCATTTGACTGGGAGTATTTGAAAGTGTGTCGGAATACGACTACACTACTACATATGCCATTTCAAAAGGACTCAAAGGCATCCCGCCATTGAAAGAGTCCAGTTCTGATTCTGAAGGCAGTACCCAAGTGTCATCGAATGGTATAGTGCTTAATGAGATAATATTGATGTTGGAAATATTACGCAGTACGTTGGGTGGAGGTATAGAAAAATTTCCCATGAGAGCAGAATATTTTTCTAATCCTATACCAACATCTTCATATGGGATAGTCGTTTTTCCAACATGTTGGATATTGTCTGTAGAAGCAGGGTCTGATGAATAATATGACAACTGATCGATTTTCACAATCTTTCCTTTATGAGGAAACATAATTACCCAAAATACTGATGAAACAAAAACAGTCATGGCATAAGACCAACTACGACCCAAAAGAAGGTTGTAATCAAGAGGGGCATCAACAACTTCCACATCTAGATTAACGGTTTTGCCTTCTACTTCTATAGGTAGATCCTGGAGTATTTCTTAAGGATGAAATCCTCTTCCATCAAAGGCTTTAAGGATTGTCGGGGTTTGGTTGAGTGTTGGAGAACTGAGAGTTTTCCAACAATTTAACGACATTGTGCACGTGGATGCTCTCTCATCAATTACAGTATGAAAAACTCGTCTAGATTTGACTAATACTAGTATATGAAAAGCCATATGATGAGGGAATCTTGGTGTAAAATTGTTTAGATAAAAGACCACGAGGTTAGAATTCTGAGGATTGATAGCTTCGGTAGATGATAATAGTAATTTCCTTTGTGCTAGACATCATTGTAGCACTTCTAAGGCTGACATTGCTGAAGGGGATATCACCAAATCTTCAACAAAATTGTAATTCTGAGCAACTCTCGCATGCGGATTGAAAGCTGACTTTCAAAGTACACCTTTAGCATGCAGTTTAATCACTAGATCAGGAATAGGTTTCTCGATGTGAAGTGGTTCGGAAATTGAAGGAGATATGTCTGGTGTTTGACTAGAATTTTCTGTCTCTTTACCAGTTACAAGATTTTTAGTGCCATGATCTTGAGATCATGTCGCAACCATAACTTGAGACATCATTAAAATATCTTCCAATGAATTTGAAGAAGATCCTATCATTTTACTATCTTGAGTGGGAAAAGGATCCTTCAAGACAGCGGGTGTAGGTGAACCTTTGAAAAACTTAGAGACCTCAGACAGATGTGGGCACTCTTTGATATAGTGATCCTCGTCACAGATAAGACAAGGATAACGAGGCTTCCATTTTTCATCAAATCGTTCATTATTTTCGGTTTTCTCTTTGGTAGATATAGTTTGTTTGTTTTTATTTTTTCCTTTCTTATTATTACCGGTTTTAGATTTAGCTGTAGATGAGTCTACAACATGAATTATAGCAGAATCTTCAAGGGAAGAATCTCCTTTCAGTGAATCTAGTAAATTTATAGTAGGAGAATTAATTTTGGATGATTTCTTCTTACTCTTGTTAGCGCTAATTGAACCAATTACACCGTCTGCAGCATGAGAACCAGAAGGAGTTGCACTTATCTTACCTGGATTTAGGTAAGTCAGGATTTTTTTTGTATAAAGTACTAGACAGTGTATATACAAGGTCTAAGTATTGTGCTTGAACTATGACCCGCTCTTCTGTAACAACACCTCCCTTAGCCATATCTTTAGTGATATTTGGAAGTAGTGTTTTGATAAACCATTCTGCTAAGATCTGATCCAGAATAAAAACTTTCACTAAACGTCATCTACGTCTCCATTCATGTATGTGATATGAAATGTATGTAGATGTATATTGTTTTAGTGAAGTTAAGAGTTCTGTGTCATTGTCGTAACAGACTGGAAACTGAAAGTGTGTGAAGAAAGTTGTTGCTAACGTGTTGAAATTGTTGTATGAACCATGTGGTATTTCAATATACCACTTTTCAGCTAAACCTATTAGTGTTCAGCTAAACCTCTGGAGGTAAGTCATGACATGGTTTGAGGGGTCTTCTCCTGATTTACCTTCAAACTTAGGAATATCACTGGGCAATTTATTTGGCATTGGCAGCCAAAATGAAAGATAATAAATCAGATCGTTCATGATGCGCGACAAATCTAGTAAATCCAAAGTTGCAATGAATGGTAACCGACGGTTAGGTTCCTATTGAGAAAACTGATAACCTTGAGGGACTATACCAGTACCAGGAGGAGGAGACCCAGGGTAACCTGGAATAGCCTGTGCAGTTGGGATTGGAATTCCTCTCAGATAACCAAGGTTAGCCATACCATACTAAGGTTGAGATGGTATCTGATATGTGTAACCAAGGTACGGTTGATGTTGGTATACTAGATCTTGTCCTGCAAGTCCATATTGATACTGTCCTTGATATGGTTGATAAAAAAACTGACCTGTATAAGGTTGGATTGTTACAATTGTACTTGTACCAGGTTTCCCTACAGATGTTTGAACAATAGCCTGAATTGTAGGTCGAGGTTGATGAGCAGTGACTTGAGGGAACAGTTGTGATACACGTGTCATTGTTACTTGAGGGGTTGTAGAAATAGGGGTTGCAGAAACTCCATGGATAGGTGTACTAGGTTGTTGAACAGAAGTCGATGCAATAGTTTGGGGTGGAGTTCTAGGTGTACTCGGACCAGGTTGTTGAATACTACTAGGTGCAGATACCTGAGGTATAACTCTAAGCATAGGTTGGACAGGTTTCTAGATTTGAGTGTAACCAATTGGCTAACCAGGCTGATTATAAGGTACTTGCACAGTAGGTTGCAAATTATGTTGATTCAATGATGGATCCCACACTGTTTTTACCCCAGGATAAGAATTTCTCATTGAAGGTTATGATGCGTAAGATGGACCATAAACTGGTTGATAATTTGGAATGTAAGTTTGATATTTTGTTGGATAATTTCCACTAAAATATTGACCTCCTTGAAACAACTATTGTTATTATAAAATTGCGGCCCGAAAGGAGGTTGTTTTCCTTGGAAAGACTGTTTCCTTGGCATAGGGTACTGTCTTTGAAGAGGTTGTGGCCCTTGAATAGAGTATTGCCCTTGAGGTACGTACTACCCTTGCGGTATATATTTCCCTTGAGGTTGCCCCCTAAGCTGTAATTTTCTACCTTGAGGGTGCCCTGCCAGGCGGTAAATTACTACCTTGAGGGTCAGGGTTAGGAATATTTCCAGACATCATGTAGACTTGTTCTGTGTTCAAATTTTCTGTATCAGATTCATTGGGACCAGGTGATTGTACTAGTTTTTCGCGAGAGGGAGATGCTCCTAAGAAAGTACCAAAAAGCGACTGGTATCCTGAAGGAATACAAACACCACCATAAAAAAAAGTTTCTATTGATGAAGAAAACATGGATGACTCACCAGACATTTTTACTGAAGGTCTATAATTACCTCTGGGTATGGCGTAAAAAGGAATATGGGGTGGCTAATAATTGAGACCAGTATTATGTCGAAATTTGGTTAACTGAGAATACCAAGGATCTTGTTTCAAAGGGCTATAATAGTAAATCAATTCACTTTGCCTTAGATCTAAATATTCTTGACGTGAAGGAAGTATAACATCTTCTTCTATGTCAGTAATCTCTTCGATACTAATGAGGCTAGGAGGAAGGTTCTCAGTGATGTGAAGCTTTACTCGAGGTGAATGAGGACGACCAGGGGTTCGGTTTATGAACTCTAAAGCAGGCTCAGATGTAGCAGGTTCAGTTTCAGGTTCATAAATTCCAGGTTCAGTAGCTGATAATTCACTAGTTGTGGAAGCAAGTTCAACTAGTTTAGAAATTTCTAGTTTTCTTTGATAACTTTCTGTTGTTTGAGGTTGATATACTTCATAATTAGGATGTATTATTACACATTTTTCCTCTTTTTTAGTTGATATGATCCCTTATGGTTGGAATTTTTTATATTTAAGCTTTTCTAACTGACTTGGTGCGTACTCAGGGGTTTCCCCTGCATTCTATGTGAGTGTCTCAGTAATTCAACCACGGTTAAAAGTTTAACACATGAAATAAAAAAAAATGTCAACAAAATAGACCTAAAGTCGCTAAGGAAAAAATCAAATCGAACACACGCCTACAAAATCTAAGAGACAATCCACACACAAACAGTATGTTTCCACACTAAAAACACTAGTTGGTGATGAAATCCAACATCATAGAATTCTAATGTGGAAAACTTGGCGATTGGAACAGTTACCTTGACAACCTGCTTAATGAAATAGTCCAGTGCAATTCTCTCCACTTATTCCATCTCGAAGTGAGGAGTACCATCTGGAAATTCCAAGTGAGTCTAGCCGACGTCTGTTCCAGGTACAGTGGGACCTTCCCTCCACCGTCACCTTGGGAAAAATCCTAAATATTATGGTCACTAAGGTCACCAACGGGAACAAAAGTACATGGGGGAACAATCTACGATTCGATATACATGCAAGGGCATAGTATCAATCTCAATCCCCTTGAAGGCTCCTTGATATGGTAAATCCAAGGTTTTCCAACAAGTGACTCCAGGCTTTTCGACAATGGTTAATCCGAGGTTTACAATTTGTATTACGTGCACATCTGCTATCTTTCCCAATGATATAGGTATGATTACCTCAATGGTTCCGACATGATCTTGTGCTTGACTCTTTTAAGAAGAGATTCCTAGAGCACAAATTCTACAATTGAATTTTCCTACAGCGATATTTTATTTGTTTGTTTAAACTGTTTTGGAATTTTAATTAAAAAATGTTCCAAAACACTATCCTAAGCTATGTTGGTGGAATGAGCCCTAGAAAATGTAAAATATCTAGATTGATTTTATTAATGTGTTGTTTTTAATTTGGCTGTTGCTTAAGACAAAAGGTATGGAGTTGAAACTTCAATGGTGTTTGTGACCCATCTCAAAAATATGCTAAATGCATCTAAATGAGAAGTACAACTCTTTCTTTTCAATGAATCTTATTTAAGGGAAAGATTGAGAGATTTTACAATATTCAAAACACTAATTCTTTCATTCATAAAAAAAATCCTTGAAAATTAGACAATTTCATAGAGAAATCAATTTGCAAGAATGACCAATTACTCTTTTGAAATGAAATTCCTTGAAAAATCATATCAAAAACTATAAATCAATAAACAAACAATTTCCAAAAGAAAACAATATCTAAAAACTCTAAAAATATAAATTTCAAAATCAAAGAAAAATCTAATTTTGAAGTCTATCTAGAATGTTTGAGGACATTTTCTCCTAGTTTATGATCAGATTAAGAAAAATTTCTACTTATCTCAGCAGAAATGAAAACATCCAAAAATTCTTTGGTGTGATATCAAGCTTCAGTAAGCTAAAAGCTCTTCCAAATTTGCAAATGAAAAAAGAATCAATTTTCATAAAATTAAAGCTTGCAATGATCTTAATGGCTCAGAAAGACAATATCATCATACCAGTTAGCTGAGGTAAATGAAAGTATCTTATATTGAGAAGCAATAAAGTAGGGAAAAAATTCACTTATAAGATGCAAATAGGATGATAATTCACACAAATGCAAAAGTTGCTGAAAATAAATTCACACACAAGATTTGATAGCTAAGATAGAATGGGGAAAACACAAAGAATCAGGTGATCTGGCTCTAAAAAAGAGAATTTTAGTTTTTTCAAAAATTTTCCAGGGGTCCAGAGTTTCTAATGGAAAACATAGCGGTACCACATTGTTTTCAACTAAAACCTGCGGAGGTTGCCACACTGTTTTCTATTGAAAACCGCGGAGGCAAGGAAAAACTCTGAAATAAAAAAAAAAAAAAAATCAGCTTTCTTTTTTAGGGATTCTTAAAATTTATCTACCCAACTCGTTCTCAGATAATTCAAAATTAGAAAACTATAAATTAAAACTAAAAATAAAGAGAGAAAACTAAGTTCTATTCCCCATTGGTCGCCATTTTGTTATGCGGGTTAATCCCTCTTGCGGACAAGAGCGATCTCCCTAGTATTCAACGAATAGCTAGAAAAAAACATCCATTTGGAAACCTTTTTCTCTAGATTAAATGCATTTCAGAATTATTATAAGAAAGTAGAGAGGACATGCCCCTACCTTGAAATCCAACGTTCGATGCAATCTTTTATCCAATCGCTCCAAAGAGGCTTCTCCAATAAGTAGAACCTGCAATCAAAGACAAGACAAAAGAATCAAAGCATCTGCAACATATAATAATCAAGAAAATCTAACCCAACTTAGTGATCAAGGAGTCTAAGTATTTATGCCATTTCAATAAGCATAAGAACAAATCAATGAGAAAAAGAGATCCATATGTATTATCTTTAATAAAAAGAGTAATCTTACAACCTGATGCCTTGATGTCGTACAGATTTCTCTCGGGGTCCTAAACAATTGTTTCTTCTTCACTTTGATAAAAATTCCTCTGTAAATACCAACATGGAGTTATGGACATAAGGGTCTGATCATTCTCATGCCAACAATAGCTCACTAGTGTAGAAAGTATGCACTCTTATGAATTTCTTCAGCAACTACCATGTATGTCTACTTAGCATCTACCCTTCAGCCCGAAACTTGAGCTCAATTTATAGGGAAATGGAGGTAGTTTCAGTTCCATGAAGAGGGGGATGGATTCCTCTCATAAAGGGATTTGAGCTCCATGGACCAAGGGAGAAGTTCCATGAGTGGAGGGATATATTTGAAACTGATCGTGACTCTAGAAGCTTCTAGTTGGGAGAACATTCGACCATCTATGCTTCTAGAATTTAATTTTTCTTTTATTTGACTTTTTACGAGGGTCCACAAGTAATAGTAGTAGAACGTGTGGGGGTTGCCGCATTTTATAGACCAAACATCCACGGATCCACAAGAAAAGGCTAGAAAAAGTGCAAAGATAGAATTTTAAAGGTTTTACAGAGCTTTTCTCCAATTCCAAGACTTGGTATAGGGACATTAAGGTTTTTTGACTTCTAAGGGAGAATAATATAAGTAGTGATAAACCTATATGGACAGTGAAATGTCATGGTGAAAAAATAAGGTGTAATAAGCCCAACCTAGTGAAATAGCTTTCAATCCTAGTGTACCAAGCACAAGGTGCTTGCTTCAGCCCATATAATTATCTCTTGAGTTTGCACACATGTGACTCTATGTCTAAGGTCTCAAAATATTTTGAACTCTCAATGTAGACTTCTTCCTCAATAACTCCATTAAGAAAGGTTGCCTTTACATCCATTTGATGTATCTTCCATCCCATCTACACTGAGAGTACAAGGATGGATCTAATATATGAGTACCTTGTGACTAGTGCAAAAGTATCATCATATTTAATCACATCCACCCGAGATAATCCTCTAGCCAAAAATCTATCCTTGTGTTTCTCCACACCCCCATACGTTGTTTGCTTCACATTGTATACCCATCTGGATCCTATAACTAACTTCCCCACTGGTCTTGGGACAAACTCCCATGCACTATTTCTGATAATGGAGTCATACTCCTCAACCATGCCATCAATCCACAGTGGTTGTTACACTAATTCCTCAAAAGAGGATGGTTCTATCTCAATTTCTGTACTCATAAGAGTCATGTATCCAGTGTACCGCTCTGGGGACCTTCTCTTCCTGCATTGTGATGTGGGTGCTCCCACATTATCTCTCGCATCCAGAAATCATTTGTCAGCTTCTCTAGTGCACTTCCTTCGATATCTGGTGGATGGCTCTTCATGTGTGGGTTATACAACTCTCTATTCATATTATTGTGACTACTCCACATCCTGAGGTTCTTCCTTTCGATCTAAGAGCTCCTCAATTTCATGCAACTCAAGCTCCCTCTCAAGGGACAATCACATGGCTTTGTCTTCATCAAATTTCACATCTCTTCTGACCACTATCATCCTGTATGCTGGAAAGTACACCCAATAGTTGTGAGGTGTATCAGTGTACCCCAAAAATATCCCCAACTTATTTCTTGGCTCTATCTTCTTCCTGACATCTTTGGTCACATGGAAATAAACAGATGAACCAAAAATTTTAAAATATAACATATTCGGTCTCTTACCTGGAAAATCATCCTCTGGTGTACTCATCCCAAGTATCTGATGAGGACTTCTTTTCTACATAAATATTGTTTTATTGCATTCTTCTGCCCACATATTCAACGACAGGCCCTGATCATGAAACATAGCTTGTTCTTCTCCCATAATCATTTTTTTCTTTTTTTCTGCAACCCCATTCTGATGTGGGTTATGAGGTGCAATAAATTCTCTTTGAATTCCTCCTGAGGCACATAAGTTCTTGAATTCATTAGAGATGTATTCTCCACCATTGTCGCTCATCATAGCCTTCACCTTCTTCCCTCTATATTTCTCAACAAGTTCCTTGAACTCACAAAACTTGGAGAACGTTTGATCTTTCTTCTACATGAATAAAATCCAACACTTTCTTGAAAAATCATCAACAAAAATCACATAATACATGTGATTTTTTGTGGAAGTTTTCAATAATGGTCCACACACATCTCAGTGAACTCTCTCAAGGATTTCCGCTGCTTGGCTTTCCTTATCGTGAAAGGTGGCTTTGGTATACTTGCCCAATGTCCATCCTTTGCATGTGTCTCTCTGCACAAGTGCACCCTTTGGAATTCATGTATAAATATGTTGCATGATCCTCAAAGCATTATGGTGTAGATGGCCCAACCTCCTGTGCCAGAAATCATCTATGTCTCGCCTTTCCACCTTCTCTTCTTTACTGATAAATTTTTCATAGTCATCTACATCAAGTTTATGGAGGTTCTTCACTCGAACCCCAATATTTTTCACCTGTCTCGTGGCTTTGTGACGAAGGAACGCCTTTCCTTCACTGAAAATCACATCATATCCATGATCTTCCAACATAGAAACAAAATCCAAATTCTTCTTTAAACTAGGTACATGAATGCCATCTTTTAGTATGAGGGGTTTAATTGACTCTCTCTGAAATGTAACTGTACCAATACCAATAGCGCTATACCTCCCCTCACTGCCCATCTTGATGTGCATCTATAGATCCTTCTCCTCCAAGCTACTAAATAATTCTTTGTTGTCATTCGTGTGGAATGAAACTCCACTATCCAAGTATCTCACAGATCTCGTCACTGATGACAATATGCATGTGATGAGGGTGATTTCCAACTCGAATTGTGAAGCCAATGCTTCCACTTTTGTTCCTCCAGAGGCATTCTTATTTTTCTTCTTTTGTGGACAGTTTGTGGCATAGTGTCTGATGAGCTCCACATTATGTATAATTGGAGGGGTTAATTGTCACCTTTTAGTCTTATTAAGTCTCTCTTTCTCACATTTAAATTATATTATGGTCTTATATTGGTAGTATAGATGGTGGTTAAGGCTTGTCATAATTTGAATGCCTAACATGAGTTAAATGCAGGATAATCATTAAGATATTTCACTTTTGATGAAGACTTTTCAATTAAAGCTCAGAGTAGATAGCAAAGAGACATTCTAGGGTGATTTCCCACCTCCTTAGCTACCAAATGTAGCCAAGGAATCCTCGATATTCCCTCCAACAGCTCAAAATAAAAAGCAGCCAAGCAAGTGGGAGATCAAGTGCATCAAAGCTCCACTTCTCTTGCAGTCAAAGTGGGCACATCACCTACTTTTTATGGAGTTGTTCGTAGCTACCCTCTAGGTTAAATAGGGTTGAGCATGAGCTCATTACGATTCGAAATTTTAAGGAAGCTAATAGACTCTTAGCTCTTGTAATAGGTTTTTGAGACTTTTATGATTATGTAATGAGACCATTTTCTGAAATAAGATGGGTATTCAGATTTTCCTTAATTGATTTATTCTCAGAGGGCTAGGGTTGTGGGTTAGGTCCCAATCCATTGGCGTTAGTCTCTCTTGTGTATTCATGCTTATTTTTATGTCATTGTAGCTAGTTTTCTTTATGAGTTTTTAGCTAGTTTACTTACATTTCAATTTATTTTTTTTAGTTTTCTTCCATTTGTCTTTTGTTGTAGTTAATATTGCATAAATTTTGGTATAATAACTAATAAACTTTGAAAGTTGTGTGTCACGCCTCCCTCTCTCATCTCTTTCGTTGGAGCTTGAGGAGGGCAGACCTTCCACACAAGCCAATTTTTCTCTTTAGTTTATTATTTATTAAAAAGAGGAGATAGGTTGTTGTAGTGTCATGAACATGTCTAGAATACCAAGTTAGATTTATATTTGAATGGTGAATTAGGTTTTCTTTCCAAATTCAACTCATCTTTTCCACTTCCTTCGTCACGAATTTGCCAATGTTTGTTTCATGAATAGGTAGTTTTCTTGCAGGTTCAAGTAGCACAACAAAGGAGGACTTCACCAACACCCTTAGCATAATTTATCACCAATCATCAATATTCTTTCCATCAAATCACTATCAGCCATGTTTTTCAGATTTTTCACCTTCACACCGTGAGAAAACCTAGAAGTGAAATACATGCTTCTCAAGAGGTTTCTGAGCTTGGCCAAGGGGTTTTCCACCCTCCATTCATCCAAAAAAACCTTCATTCCACCTCCCCTATGCTTTTCTCCACCATTTTTGGCCTCGGATTTCCCTTGGAATGTTTCCTGTAGCAATTCAGGACTTTCCTATAGCACTATAGGAAACCTGTAGCAGCACCTATAACAGCACCAGTGGGCCTCTCCTTAAGCCCAGAAACCATAATCCACCTCATCCATACCTTCAAAAACCACCCATACACCTTCAGCCCTGCACCCATAAGTTCAAGCCCTTCCTAAACCACCTTTGCGCTTTCTCCTCCTTGTTGCAAAACAATGTATTTACAAGCATAATTAGGTCATGATTAGATGTATGAGTAAAATCATGATAGTTAAAACATGAAGTATATAGAGTGTGTTTATCCATTTGACCCAACAATGTGTGATTAGGTTAGTCTTCTTTCTGCAATTTCATTTCATTAATTTACTTAATGAAAGATGCCTAGGTTGCTTCCATTTCTTGCCATAGCTTGATTTGTAGATTTCTTTCATTGCAGAGTAGCTAGATGTACTTTTTTGTTTTATAATAGTTCTTTTATTATTGATAGAGTAATGGCTTTGAATCACTTGTATCCCTAGGTATAAATTCATAAGTTTGAGAGACTTCATTCAGAAACCCTAGAAATAGCACCCTTTCGTAGGAATCAAAAGAGGATGACATCAATAGAATGAATCTGTTGTGTGCATAGCACTATCACCTCCAAGTTTGTACGAAACCCAGGTTGATAAATTAAAGTAGAGTAGCCTCTGGGAGTTGCAACATCCTTGGTGCAATACCAGGGCTCACCACTTTTTGGCGTCGTTTCCAGGGAGGTCTCTAGTAGATGCTTTGATTTTGTTTTAGCATTCTTTTCTGATTTAATTTTACATGTTGTTTCAGAAATATTGAAAAATGCAAAAAAATATGATTTTCATGCCTCGTAGGGGTAGGGATATTGAAGGAATTTTTTTACCAAAAACCCCCACATCCCCACATAGTCACCTTTCACTCTTCTTCAGTGACTGTGAGGTTGAACACACCATAGGTGAACCTTTTGAAAATTTTGAAGAGCGTATTGGGGAAGAATAAGAACTTGTTTCACCAAAGTAACCTACTTCACCTATTCAAACCATGGCTAAAACTGAAGCTGAGGGAGTCTTTCGCATTACAGAGGTAGATGGGGAAACTAAAATGAAGAAAATCAGCCCCTCGGCCCTTCCACATTTCCATGGACTTACCTTTGAGGACCCTGAAACATTCATGTTTGAATTTTTTGTTGTTTGTAGTACCTATGACTATGCCTCAGATGATCAAAAGATGAATTTATTCCCATCTACCCTTAAGGATGCAGCCTTGCACTGGTTCATTGGTCTACCTGGGAACAACATCACTACCTAGGCACAGATGCAAGAGGCCTTCAACAACAAGTACAGGGACTACTGTAGATCCAAGGAAACTAAAGAGGAAATATTCAGGATGACTCTAGGGCCTAATGAATCCCCAGAGGACTATGAAAAGAGGTTCCAGTTAAACTATAAAAGAGCCAACTATACCCTTGATCCCTAATCACTTAAACTAGTACTTCTCTGGGGGATTAGGGAGGAGGTGATAGAAACCCTTAATATGTTATCAAAATGAGATATCTACCAATTTCCTTGTGAGACAATCAAAATTGTCTTCAGGAGCCATTATAGGGTAGCTAGGAAGAAAGGTAGAGCTAGCCAAAGTATGACCAATACCCCTTCCTCTTCCACCTCCATCAAGCATGAGATTGGAAATATGTTGGAGGACTTCAAGAGTGACATGTTGCACACCTTTGCGTTGCAGATGGACACAATGCAGATCAAGAGGTAGCAAGAGGAAGAAGAAATAGCCTTGGCTATATTCTGCCCTAGATGTACTAGAAAACACCCTCGAAGTGAATTTCCATTAAATGTCATAGAGGTTTTATTAGTGTGTGAGGAGAATCATTGCACAGACAAGTGCCCCTCCTTACCTGAAATCAAAGTTGTATATCGAGGTGGGGCAATAGGACCAGAGCAACTCTATTTCATAAACTAGAGAAGGCCTCAAGGCCCTTGGTCATATTAGCAGGGTATGCAAGGTGCACCTTATTCCTACTATCACAACAATCATAATGCACCTATGCAATATTAAGATACCCCCACTCCTCCATCCTGGACTACACCTCCTACTTGGCCTTACAACCCTCATATCACCCTGGGCCTATGAACCAACCATTTTAGTAGTATGTTCCTCAACAACCACAGTGGAAAAACCCATCACAAGGGTGGAGGCCTCAACATAATCAACCACCTTCTCTAATCCCTCCACCCCAACCTCAACCTTAGCTTACTCATGTTTCTCCACCCAAGCTGCCCCAGATGCCTGCATATCCCAATCTGAACCCAAACAACAGATAAGCACAATAGGTTTACAGTGGAGGGAAATCCTATCCAGCTTATGTTGTGGAGATACAGAAGATTAGTCTCGGGTCGGGAAGAGTACTCCTAGAAAACCACCCTTCATCTCCACCTATAGAGGTTGAGGAGGAAAAGGAAGAAAGTGACACTCAGATCCAACAAAATCCTTTTTCTGCTTGATCCACTCCAGTTAACACATCCCAGAGGAGACCAATCTTCTGGGAGAACTAAAAAATTTGTGTGTAAAAATACCCTTTTTCCAGGCCATTAAGGATGTCCCTATTTACAATAGAATCATCAAGGAAAAGTGCTTCAAGAAAATTGGGAGAAAGAAGAAAGATACCCCCACCATCAATATAGTAGGACAATTTTCTGACTTAATGTTGGGAAGGTTGATCTTCCCAAAGTACCTAGACCCTGGTATTCTAGTTGTATATGTGCATATAGATGGTGTCATAGTCCCCAATACTTTGATTGATCTCAGGGCTACCATCAATGTAATGACCAAGGAAACTATGCTTAAACTCAACCTCCAAGGGACTTTGAGGAAAACCACAACGGTTCTGAAATTTGCAGATCGGTCCACATTAACTCTAGAAGGAATTGTTGAGGATATTATGGTTTCAATTGACTCTTGGGAGTATCCTATAGATTTCCTAGTTCTTTAGCCAAAAACCAAGTTTATTGGATATCCTCTCATTCTAGGGAGACCTTGGTTAGCCACTTTCAATGCTTATATCATTCGTTGGGCTAGAAACATGACTATTAAGAATGGGCCCTTGTCTAAACAGCTGGTATTATATCCTCCAGCCTAGACTTCCATGGACCATCACGTACCTATATGGTTGGAGGATGAAGAAGAATATGAAGTATACAACACTACACCCTACCCCATTTTTACCATAGATGTTGTTCTTAGAGGGGGTCATCTTGATGAAGATGAACTCATCGACCAAGTCATTCAAAACTAGTCCCCAACTAACTTCTCGCTTGAAAACCTAGCCAAAGAATCTGAAAGCCATCCTTGGATGGAACTGCACTCAGTTGATTCAACCTCTGAAACCACTAAGGCTGTGGAATTTTGCGCATCCAAATCTTTAAAAATTAACTCAAACTGCTCAGATAGAGAAGAGGAGCAGCTATGCCAACTTTTGAAAGAAAACCTAGATGTGTTTTCTTGGGACTACAAGGACATGAAAGGGGTGCATCCCTCAGTGTGCAGACATCATATTTGCATTAAGGAAGGATGCAAGAATGTGCACCAACCCTAAAGGCGGATGAACCCAACTCTAAAAGACATATTCAAGGAAGACTGCAGAAATTGTTGGATGCAAGTTTCATTTATCATATATCATATAGTGAATGGGTATCTCCTCTTGTCCTAGTCCCAAATAAGAATGGAAAATGGAGAATATGTGTTGATTATTGGGAACTCAACAAAGCCACCAAGAAGGACCATTTCCCTTTTCCCTTTATAGATCAAGTCCTGGATGACCTTGCATGAAAGAAGTTATTTTCTTTCTTAGATGGGTTCAGTGGGTATAACCAAATCCAAATTAGCCTTGAAGACCAAGAGAATACTACTTTCATATGTGCTTGGGGTACCTTCGGTTACAGAGTCCTACCCTTTGGGTTGTGAAATGCCCCAACTACCTTCCAAAGAGATGTCTTGAGCATTTTATCTTATCTAGTCCATGACTCGGTTGAAATCTACATGGATGATTTCACACCCTATGAGGATGAATTCTTGGGAAAAGTGATGAGAAGATGCATTGAGATGCATATATCCCTGAGCCTGAAAAAGTGTGAATTCTTGAAAAGAGAAGGAGTAGTATTGGAAACTCAATCTCTAAAGCAGGAATACAAGTGGACCCGAGCTAAATCACCATCATCAAAAGGGTACTTACTCCTCAAAAGCAGAGATATGTCAGGAGTTTCTTAATTTTAGCTGGGTACTATAAAAGTTTTATCAAATATTTCAGCAAGTTTGGTTCACCACTATTTGGTTTGTTGGCCAAAGAATCTGAGTTTACCTGGCCCAGTCTTTGTCAAGAAGCTTTTGAGCTCATTAAGGGAAAGTTAACTACTGCCCCCATTCTCTGAGGTCCAAATTGGACTCTGCCTTTCCACATCCACGCAGATGCATCAGACAAAGCTGTGGGGGCAGCCTTGGGGCAGCTAGAAGACAAATTACCTTATGTAATCTATTTCATTAGTAATAACTTGTCTAAGGCCAAAATTAATTATACTATCGCAGAGAAGGAAATGTTAGCCATTGTCCATGACTTAAAAAAATTTAGACATTATATCATTGGTTATCAGACCTTTGTACACACTGACCATGCCACCATCAAATATTTAATGGAAAAACTAGATGTTAATGCTATAATAATTAGATGGTTGTTACTATTACAACAGTTTGACCTAACCACTGTCGATATACCTGGAAAGGAGAATGTTCTTGCATATTTTTTTATCCAGGTTAGATCTATCTGTAGATGAAGAAGGAATGGTGAATGACCAGCGCCCAGATGAACAACTCTTTGTTATCTCAGCACTCTCCCCATGGTTTGCTGACATAGCTAACTACTGGTTGTTGATTCCATCCTAACCTCTCATCCAAGGAGAAGAACAAGATTATTAGAAAAAGTGCCCCTTTCACTTGGATTGGGGGAAATCTCATCAAGCTAGGCCCTGACCAAATTCTCAGAAGATGTGTGATGGAGGAAGAAGTTTTGACATCCTCTCTACATGTCATGATAGCCCTTATGGAGGCCACTTTGCTGCAAAAAGGAAAGCCTTCAAATCTTTTTGGGTTGGTTACTATTGGCCTACCCTTAACCAAGATGCCAGAAGATACACTAGCAGATGTGACCAGTTCCAAAGGATGGGGAAACCTACAAAGAGGGATGAGATGTATTTGCACCCTAAGGTGGCTCTAGAGCCATTCGAAAAGTTGGGCATGGACTTAATTGGACCCATTGATCCACCATCTGGCCAGAAAAAGTATATCATAGTCTGCATTGACTACATGACAAAGGGGGCTGAAAAAAAAGCTTTAAAGGTAGCAACTGAGGAGAAGGTAGAAAAATTTCTTAGAGAGAATTTGTTCTACAAATTTGGATACCCCAGAGAGGTAGTCATCTAAAAGGGGGCACAATTCACATCACATCTCATTGAGAATCTTTTGAGGAGGCACAAGATAAAGCATAATACTTACATTTCCTACCACACTCAAGAAAATGGCCAAGTGGAAGTGACCAATAGAGCCTTGGATAATATCCTCACCAAGGTTGTGAGTAGCAACAAAAAATATTGCGTGGACAAATTGGCGGAAGCTACTTGGGCCTACAACACTACTTGGAAAACAAAAATAGGGTTCACTCCTTATGACTTGGTGTATGGGAAGAAACCTCTTCTTTCAATTTAATTTGAGTTCAACACCTTAAGGATGGCATCCGAGTTAAACCTGGATATATCAAAGGCCCAACAAGAGAGGTTGTTGCAATTAAATGTATTTGAGATCATCTTCAATAAAATAAAAAAGAGTCTCAAAAACTAAAATATTTTCAGTTTTATAGGTGGTATTGTGTCATAGATTCATAAAAAGTTAAAACCATTGTTTTAACTTAGTTTGGAGTCAAATTTATTGGTAATTTTAGTAATAATAAAATAATAGCTACTCTTTCTGCAAAGGCAACTATTTCTTCAGGAGTTTTGTTTCATTGGTGACACAGATATAAAAGTAGTTATTTCCACAAAATTTCATAAGGAGATGCAAGGAGCATTATTCAAAGAAAAGATCATTCTCCTTTGAAATCAATTCATGATATTCTATATTATGAGATATTATTCTTTTTAAAAGGGTAATTATTTCTAAATTAGAAGAAATATTATAAGGGAATGATTATATTGTTTATGTTGGGTGTGGAGCCTGATTATCTTATTTATTTTGTATTACAACATTAGACCCCTATTCTTAACGGGGCAACAACGCCACCCATAATTGTACGGTGCTTGGGGGGTCTAGGGGGGGCAATTGCAATTTTATGGAGCCCCCCCCTAGTGGGGGTTTCACGGGCAGTGTCCCCATAGCTAAAAACAAATGTAAAATTTCCTTGTAAAAGTATAGTAATTTCTAGTCAATCTCGTCCATTCATTAGGCGGATGATCTAACGGTAGAAGTTATGTTTGATTTATGGTTTTTTTCCCTAGAAGGCAACCCATCGTTTTGTATGAGGGTATTGTATTGCGGCTGTGTATTGTATGTGTATTATCAGAGCGAGAAACAGATAGGGGGACTGTGAGAGAGAATAAAGGATATTACAGCGGATCTGCTATAGGTTGTGTCTCTTCATTTTTCTGGATAATAGAAAGGAAGGACTGGATGTTCGGGGTGGACGTAGCTCAAACTGGGTGAACCACGTATATCTATGTCTCTCTGGTTTTATGTGTTTTGTGTGTTTGTGTTTTCCACATATTTTATGTGTCGCATTGCTCTGTAATATATAAATTTCTAACAACTAGTATTAGAGCCGAAGGTCTATTTCGCTAATAAACTAGCAGGAAAGAAGGGTTCCTATTTCGAGTGGGAGAAATGGTGGAAGACGGTAAGTTTAGGGTCGAGAAATTTAACGGCAAAAAATTCTCGCTGTGGAAGATGCAAATGGAAGATTATATGTATCAGAAATATCTGCACCTACCATTGAGCAAAAAAACAAAGAAGCTGACAATTATGACAGACACAGAATGGGAGATTCTCGATAGAAAGGCACTTGGAATAGTACAGCTATGCCTCGCGGCGTCGGTAGCCTTCAATATTTTGAAGGAAACAACAACAGAGGGTTTTATTAAGGCATTGACGAAACTATATGAAGAAACCTCAGCCTCAAACAAGTTATTTCTTATGAAACGTTTATTTAATATGAAGATGTCAGAAGGTGGATCTGTTGTAGACCATTTAAATGATTTTAATACAGTTACCAGTCAGTTAAGTTTTGTAGGGATAAAATTTGATGATGAATTTAGGGCTCTGTTATTTCTGTGCTCATTTCCAGAAATTTGGAATGGTTTAGTTATGGCCATTAGTAACTTTGTCTCTAGATCTAGTACTTTAAATTTTGATGATGTTTTCGGTGCTATCCTTAGCGAGGAAATGTGATGGAAAAGCTCTTGTGAGACATCGGGTAATTCTTTGAGTGCAGAGTCCCGGGGAAGAAAAATGGAAAGAGGAAAGAGCTCGGGATAATGCAGTAAATCAAGGAAAGCCATATCCAAGTCCAGATCGGGGATAGTGTGCTGGAAATGTGGAAAGAAAGGACACCTGAAGAAAGACTGTAGATCTCAGAAGGGAAAAGAAGGAGACACACAACAAGAAAACAATCATGAAGCAAATGTGACAGGTGATGTGTTACAAGATGCTTTGATTCTTTCTTTCAAAAATGTTACTGATTCTTGGGTAGTATATTCAGGGGCCTCATTCCATGCCACACCTGATAAGAAATATTTTCATGACTATGTTCAAGGAGATTTTGGACAAGTCCATTTGGGTGATGCTAAACCCTATAAAATTGTTGGAATGGGTAGGTTCTTGTAAAAAAACAGAATGGAACCAACGGATATTAAAGGAGGTAATGCATGTTCCAAATTTGAAGAAAAATCTGATTTCAACAGGGCAGTTAGGCAGTGAAGGTTGTGTAAAAACTTTCACAGATAAATCTTGGAAGGTCACCAAAGGAGCCCTGGTAATAGAAAAAGGCGAAAATTTTGGTACATCGTATTTATGCAATGGTATTTCTAACTCTGTTAATGCTTTAACTTCCAAAGGAGAAGATGCAACATTATGGCATCATAGGCTCGAACACATGAGTGAGAAGGGGATGAATATTCTTCACTCAAGAAATTTGTTGTCGGGTTTGAATATTGATTTGGATTTCTATGAGAGTTGAATTTATGGAAAACAAAAGAGAGTTTGATTTCTCAGATTTGGGAAATAAAAGAAGAGAAAAAAATTAGAGCGTGTGCTCACAAATGTATGGGGACCTTCTCAGGTATCATCTCTCGGTGGCTCTAGTTATTATGTTACTTTTATTGATGATGCAACTAGAAAAACTTGGATTTATTGTATTTAGAATAAATATGATGTATTTGATACTTTCAATAAATAGAAAGCTTTGGTTGAGATTGAGACAGGAAAGAAGTTGAAGTGTCTCAGATCAGATAACGGAGGTGAATATTGCAGGAAAGATTTTGATAGGTACTGTTCAGAGCATGGAATTCACAGAGAGAAGACAGTTCCAATAACACCACAAGAAAATGGTGTTTCAGAAAGGATGAACGGAACAATCATGGAGCGTGCAAGGTGCATGAGATTGCATGTAGGATTTCCTTTACAATTTTGGGCAGATGTTGTAGATATTGTTATTTATCTAATAAAAAGAGGGCCTTCAAGTTCCTTGGATGGTAGTATTCCAGAGGAAGCATGGGCAAGTAAAAAGGCAAACTACTCTTTTTTAAAGCCTTTTGGTTGTGAGGCATTTGTCCATATTAATAAAGAAAATAGAACAAAGATTGAGGCAAAATCAAAGAAATGTACCTTTATTGGATATGGTGTTAATGATTTTGGTTATCTCTTATATGATTATGAAAAACACAAAATCATCAGGAGTAGAGATGTAATATTCAATGAAAATGTCTTGTATAAGAATCAGTTGCAGGAAAAGAAACAGGAAAAAGAAAACAAAGAATACACAGTTCTTGATGAGATCACAAAAAGAGTAAAGGTGCCTGAAAATAATAATAATCAACATCCAAGAAAACAACAACCACCACAACAGAAACATGCACCTAAAACACCTGAAAGTGGTGTTAGAGGATCTACCAAGATAATTAGACCCCCTGAACGATACTCTCCTTCATTATATTATTTATTGTTGATTGATTCTGGTGAACCTGAATGTTATGAAGAAGCAATGCAGGTTGAAACCAGGAAGAAGTGGGAGCTAGCCATGAAAGAAGAGATGGAATCCTTAATACATAACCAGACTTGAGACTTAGTCAGGTAAAACAACATTGAAGAATAAATGGGTTTACAGGCTGAAGGAAGAAGATGGAGGAAAACAGAGGTACAAAGCTAGACTTGCGTTGAAGGGATTTGCACAAAAGAAAGGTATTGATTTTGATGAAATATTTTCTCCTGTTGTTAAGATGACTTCAATCAAAACTATTTTAAGTCTTGTAGCAGCGGAATATTTACATCTTGAAAAGTTAGTTGTAAAGACAACATTTCTCCCTGGAGATTTGGAGGAAGATATCTATATGCAGCAACCAGAAGGATATGGGCTCAAAGGGAAAGAAAAATTAGTGTGCAGGTTAAAGAAGAGCTTGTATGGCTTAAAACAAGCTCCAAGGCAGTGGTATCTAAAATTTGACAGGTTTATGTCTGAACAAGGTTATACTACATGTCACTCTAATCATTGTGTTTATCTAAAAAATCAAAATGATGGCAGCTATATTATATTTTTATTGTATGTAGATGACATGCTTGTTGTAAGGTATAACATGCAGGAAATAAATGTGCTCAAAAGAAAATTTGCAAATTCATTTGCAATGAAGGATTTGGGAGCTGCAAAATAAATCCTTGGTATGATAATAACTGGAGACAGGAAAAATATCAAATTAACATTATCCCAGAATGAGTACATACAAAAGGTGTTGAAAATATTTAATATGCAGAATGCAAAACCAATCAGTACACCTTTTGCTAGCCATTTCAAACTTAGTAAGGAGATGTGCCCCAAGACCCAAGAATAAATGGATTATATGTCTAAAGTTCCATATGCATCAGCATTTGGAAGCTTAATGTATGTAATGGTCTGCACAAGGCCTGATATTGCACATGTAGTGGGAGTTGTAAGCAGGTACATGAAAAATCCAGGAAAATAACATTGGATGGCAGTGAAATGGACTCTCGGATATTTGAGAGGTACCACAATTCAAGCATTATGATTTGGTGGTTCAAACATTGCTCTATAGGGGTATGTTGATGCAGATATGGCAGGTCACAGAGATAACAAGAGGAGCACTACAGGGTATGTATTTACTGTAGGTGGAACAACTGTCAGTTGGGTTTAAAAAATCCAAAGGGTTATTGTACTTTCAACAACAGAAGCAGAGTATGTTGCTTCTACATAGGCTAGTAAAGAAATGATTTGGTTACAAAGGTTTATGGATGAATTGGGTAAGATGCATGATATGGGCACGTTATACAGTGATAGCCAAAGTGACATTCATATTGCAAAGAACTCAACATTTCATTCCAGGACTAAACACATACAGCTCAAGTACCATTTCATACGATTAGTGTTGGAAGATGGACAATTGAAGCTGGAAAAGATACACACTAGCCAGAATCCTACAGATATGCTTACAAAAGTTGTAACCAGGGAGAAACTAATATTATGCTTAGTTTCAATTGGTCTTCAAGCATGACGATGAAGATAAGAAACAGCTAGGTCCAAAGTGGATTAATTGTCCAACAAATAAAGAAGCGGTGGAGTTGCTACAATTAGTCTCCAAGTGGGAGATTGTTGGGTATGGAGCATGATTATCTTCTTTATTTTGTATCACAGCATTGGACCCCCGTTCTTAATGGGGCGACAACACCACCCATAATTTTACGCTGCCTGGGGGGTCCAGGGTGGCGGCTATGAGTTTATGGAGTCCCCCCCTGGCGGGGGGTTTCAGGGGCAGTGCCCCCAAAGTTAAAAACAGATGTAAAATTTCCTTGTAAAAGTATAGTAATTTCTAGTAAATCTGGGCCGTTCATTAGGTAGATGATCAGATGATAGAAGTTATGTTTGATTTAGGGTTTTTTACCTAGAAGGAAACCCCTCGTTTTGTATGTGGGTATTGTATTACGACTGTGTATTGTATGTGTATTATTAGAGCGAGAAACATATAAGGAGACCATGAGAGAAACAAAAGGATATTACAGCAGATCTGTTGTAGGTTGTGTCTCTTCATTTTGCTGGATAATAGAAAGGAAGGATTGGTTGTTTGGGGTGGACGTAGCCCAAACTGGGTGAACCATGTATATCTCTGTCTCTCTGGTTTTATGTTTTTTGTGTGTTTATGTTTTCCTCATATTGTATATGTTGCATTGCTCTATAATATATAATTTTCTAACAGTTGATGGAGCTAACCTATAGCTACTCATTATAGCTGAAGTGGAAAATGAGCTACAAAGTATTAATTTATTAATGATGTGGAGCGGTGATATATTTTATGGGGTGACTTGGCGCTCATATTTGAATAATTTCAAATCATTTCAATTAAACCACACCGTGATTAAAGGCACGCAGACTCCAGAGGATTACATTCACTATTTTTCATGATTGAGTTCTCCAAGAAGGTTACAGCTAATAGTGTTACATTTTCCAGCAAACATCTTGTCATCTCAAGCAAGAAAGTAGGGCTGTGTGTAGGGTTTTTGTCTCTAGTTTGAACAATTGTGCATAAAGGTTGAGCTTAGGTGTTAAGAAGGATGGATAAAGGCGGAAAATTTCACTGCTTTGAGCCAGCGAATACCAAATTTGTCGACCATAGAGAAAATCCCCAATTTCAAGTAGCATGCTAGTATTGGTTTCTAAAGAAATTTCCAGGGGAAAATGTAGCTATTGCACAAGAATTTGGTGAAAGTTTTAACGGGGAGAATGTCAATCTCGGAAGAAAAAAATTCAAAAGCACCGAGACCATTATAGCCAGGGCTACTCAGACTTCAACTACTGGAGAATGTTGGTTCAAAAATAAAATGCTGCAAGCATATGTAAGGTCTTTCCTCAAACCTGAACACGAAAATGTCAATTGGACTCTTTCTGTGCATATTTCCTGTTTTAGGCCAGAATGGAAGCATGCCATAACCACTGTGAAATGCTATATAACCTGTGAGGGAAGATTCTCTACTGTTCATCAATATCAAGTGAGATTTTATTCTCACATCTCAGATGCCAAACCTATGAAATTGCCTTTCTTTCTCTACAAATCCTTGATAAAAATGTATTTGAAGTTACAGAAGATCCCTAATTATTCCCTGCATAACCTCTATCATGGAGGATTAATCAAGATGTTGGTGGTCTATCACCTTAAGAAAAAGAGAACTACCTAGGAAAAAATTCTAACAGATGAAGGATTTGGTAGCATCAATTCTAGGAGGAGGTTAGGGAGACCTAAGAAACGAAATTTCTAAGAAGAACAAACTGGCTCAACACCTATGGCAAATAATTCACAAGCAGCTCAATCTATTCCATCAACGAGTAAACAAAATAGAAGTTCAACTAAAAGAGCCAGAACTGAATCTGTCACACCCATACCAATGGTACAACCAACAGAAAAAGTTTATACAAGAAAAACTTCTAAAGAACCCCAAAATTTAGAATCGTTCAGAAGAGAACATGCAATAAGATTCAAGAAAGGGAATACTATTCCTAATAAAGAGGTTAAATCTATAGGTGAGGAAAACATATCCTCTTCCTCAAGACATAAAGGCAAAATGAAATTGATCTTAGTAGAAGAAACTTCAGAGGAAGTCAGCCCTAAAGTACCAGTTCAACACTCTGTTCCGGAAATTGTAGGAGAGAAAGAAGAAAACAATGACACCCCTTCAATAGAAGAACCAACACTAGCTCAATTATTTTCTTCTCTTAAGACATCCAAGACATCTACCAGAAGAAAGGACAAGAACATCATTCACTCCTATTCATCTTTCAAAGAAGATAGTACTGAAAAGGATTTCTTAGAGACAGAGTATGAGGCAGGCCAGTCTAGCAGTATCATGCAGAGAATAAGAGAGGTGTCTTATATTCCTAACCCATTCCTTAAAATACCTCATAGTAGGCCTAAAAACAAGCTAATACTGAACATCAAACACGTTGCTAATCCTAGGCTGAAAGATGAAATTATAAATGTTGATGAAAACCCAAGAAATGAAGCCAAGAAGACCAGAGCCCAGAAACAGAAACATGCAGGAAAAGGGAAAGTTAAAAGAATCTCTAAGGAAGACTCCCTAAAATTATTTGCTTCTGTGCTTGATTTTATTTAAACATTTAAGGAAAATCAAAGAAGAAGACAAACACATTTTTAGCTTAATCAACAAATGAAACTATTTACAAGGTTTCCAATAATAGCTACCTGTTTCTGAAAGGTAGCTATTATTTCCTAAATTTTTGTATAAAGGATGTGGAGGGAGTTTTTGTTCAAATATCGAAGGATGATACTGAGGGGTAATTACATACATGCAATATCAATAGAGGAAGCTGCTGCCAAATGTCAATTAATCAATTTCTCTTCTAGATGTTAGATTCAGTTGACAATTTTTGCACACTTTCGAGGGAAAGAGCAAGATGTCATCTTCAGTTGTTAGTTGCACTTCTTCTGGAAGTGGTTATACCAGAAAAGAGGAGAAGTTTTCCACATTACTCCAGCCACTTCAACTATATGCCATCATGTTGTTTGTATTTATTATGTTGCACTACTTTGTATTATGGTTAAGGATAAGCTTCACCTTATGTATAGGAATATGATAACTCCCCCAGAACAGATTCACATTTTTTTTGGAAATATCAGCATCATATCTCTTGTATATATATGATGAAACTCAATAGAGAAAATTTTCATGGTTTTTTAATCTTATACTCATGTGATCAATGTACTCTTTCAGTTAATGATATTGAAGAACGCTTTTGAGGACTTATTACTATCTTGATATGTGTATTGTTGATCCTTCTTATGTGTTTCCATACCTAAATCTCTTCAATTCCAGTTTGTAGTTTCAATGTTGTTATATGTTTTTATGAGCCTCTTGATGTGTTTATGTACCTTATTAATTTTTATCAGTCTTACTTATTAATATTTCTTGATGAGATGTGCATAATAGCTGGTTAAAGAGCATTCCTTATGAAAATAACTTTTAATGATGTTCAATAAGATTATTGTAAGTATTATGATAGCCCTCTCTTATTGATATATTATCAGACTGGTTCTTGTTCTATTTTTAATCAAATTAGTGGATTTATGCCTTGTAGACCCACTATTCCTTCTGTTATTCCATACTTTCTTCCTACCATAGATTACAAACTTATCTTATGCTACCATATCAGGCCTAAATACCTTCATTGGTGTGAAAGTGAATTTGTCTGAAACCCTTTTCAGTGATTGAGAGCTTTAACCACCTACCAATTATATAATTCAAATCATTAAATTTCCTTAGATATTAGGATGTGACTGGTCAAGCACTTGAAAGCCCAAGAAATGAATCCAAGAAGACCAGAGCCCAGAAACAGAAACATGCAGGAAAAGGAAAAGCTAAAAGGCTCTCCAAGGCAGAGTCCCTCAAAAAAATTGCTTCTGTGCTTGATTTTATTTAAACATTTAAGGCAAATCAAAGAAGAATAAGCACACATTTTTAGCTTAATCAACAAATGCAGATATTTACAGGGTTTCCAATAATAGCTACATGTTTTTGAAAGGTAGCTACTATTTCCTAAATTTTTGTATAAAGGATGTGGAGGGAGTTTTTGTTCAAAACTCGAAGGATGATATTGAGGGCTAATTACATACATGCAATATCAATAGAGGAAGCTGCTTCCAAATTTCAATTAATCAAGGTTTCTTCCAGATGTTAGATTCAGTTGACAATTTTTGCACTTTTGGGGGAAAGAGCCAGATGTCATCTTCAGTTGTTATTTGCATTTTTTGAGGAAGTGGTTATACCGGAAAAGAGGAGCAGTTTGCCACATCACTCCAGCCACTTCAAAATATATGCCATCATGTTTTTTGTCTTTATTATTTTTCACTACTTTTTATTATGGTTAAGGATAAGCTTCACCTTATGTAGAGGAACATGATAACTCCTCCTGCATAGATTCACACCTTTGTGGAAATATCAGCATAATATCTCTTGTATATATATGATGAAACTCAATAGAGAAAAGGTTCATGGTTTTTGAATCTTATACTCATGTGATCAGTGTACTCTTTCAGTTAATGATATTGAAGAACACTTTTGAGGACTTATTACTATCTTGATATGTGTATTTTTTATCCTTCTTATGTGTTTCCATACCTAAATCTCTTTAGTTCCATTTTGTAGTTTCAATGCCGTTATATGTTTTTATGAGCCTCTTGATGTGTTTATGTACCTTATAAATTTTTATTAGCCTTACTTAGTAATATTTCTTGATGAGATGTGCATAATAGCTGGTTAAAGAGCATTCCTTCTGACAATGAATTTTAATGATGTTCAATAAGATTATTGTAAGCCTTATGATATCCTTCTCTTATTGATATATTATTAGACTGGTTCTTGTGTTTTTTCCATCAAAGTAGTGGATTTCTGCCTTGCAGACCCATTGTCCCTTCTGTTATTCCATACTTTTTTCCTGCCATAGATTACAAACTTATCTTATGCTACCATATCATGCCTAAATACCTTCATTGGTGTGAAAGTGAATTTGTCTGAAACCCTTTTCAGTGATTAAGAGCTTTAACCACCTACCAATGATATAATTCAAATCATTAAATTTCCCTAGAGCTTAGGATGTGACTAATCAAGCACTTGAAGCAGTCCAAGTGTTGATTCCAGTGCTAACACCTTACACATCATAGTTCATTTTAAATTTTAAATGGTTTTGATTGGTGAGATGACTTCTCAAATATTTTGAAATGAATTTTGTATTCTTTAAGACTTTCATGCATTTGGAAATTTGTGGCAAGTATAAATTTTATAAATTGGTAGTATAGGGAGTAGAATGTAACAAATGAAGATGATGGATAGCTGGTACCTATTCTAGGAAATATTAATATCCTAAATCAGTCACACAACTATAATGACGGATCTTTACACAAACTCTATTTATGCAAAGTAAACAACATTCAGAAAGTAGATTGCATGTATAAAGTATTCCACAAATCCTTTATGAAATATTCACTAACATGTTCTACAACACATATATGATTTGCAGAAAGATGAAAGCAGATAATTTACTATCAAATCCTTTAATAGTTTCTCACTCACACCTTACTAGATATTTCAACTCATAATTAGAAGAAATTAACAAAGAAATAAGACACACCATAGATTAGATGGTTCTTGAGTCACAAAATCCTCCAACACAAAGTAAAAAAGGATTTTCTTTATTATATTCAGTCTTCAGGTAGACCGACATCCAACCTGGAAATGGTATTTACAAATGGTATATATAGAAAGAGAGGCACCAACTCTATCTCTTATAAAAAGAAGGAAACACTACTACTATTATTATATAGGTGTCATATGACATTGCAACCATATCCCATATAAATCTAACTAAAAGGATAGATGTAAAAGAAAGAAGAGAAGAAATTTGGGTTGAACTACTGAGTGTGCTGTCATGTTGCCCCTTTTTCTGCTGATTTGTCTCCTTATGTATTTGGTCTTTAAATAACCATGTATCTTCTTTTAATATGACCTCCAACAACTTCATAAACACCTTTCACCATCTCTTGTTATATCCATTTGGTTATGAGTCTTTATCCTTCCTTAACTGGCCCAGAACTTTGCTGATAGGTGTCAAAATTCAATTAAAATAGGCGCTGCCGGAAATTCTGGTAAAAACCTGTAACTGCGAAAAAACTGGAATGCTACCGGAATTTCCGACAGTTCTCTATTTATTTTTCAAAAATGCATAGAAAATGCTGAAAAACCTGTGCAGAATTATATTCTTTGACATCTAAGCTGCTGATTAAAATTGTGATGGACAAGAAAAAAGGTGTTTGTATCTAAAAACCTTTTTACCTTCCTTCCATGTGGGTTTCAACTTCAGAAAGCTTATCCAAGTCTATCTTACTGCCAACATTTTATCTTGAACTGGTTTTCCTTGTGGCTACTTCCTTGACAGTGGCCTTCTCCTCCTTAGAACCCTTTTGGATCTTTCTTCTTTTTGAGGGTTCTGAGTGTTGCTCTGAAGGTGTTTTGTTTTTATCTTTGTTCTTGGTTTTTTATGTCTTTAACCCTTCATATATTTCTTCTATACCAATGATCTTTGTCATTAAATTTATATTGTGAAAATATTTGGACTTAAACTTGAACTTGTTGTTGTCTCTGGTATGTCTTTTTCTGGTACCAACAACAGGTTTGGCTTCTTATTTTTTCTTCTTTCTACTCATCTCATGCTCTACATCTTTGAGGAGTTCTATTGATATTCAACAAGAAAATTTAGCACCCACACCTAGTTCATTAAGCACCCAGACTAGTGTGGGGCCCACAATGCTATTTTTGGGTCCATGTCTATTTTGGTTATCCCTTAATTAATATGGACATTAAACTGTAATCTATTCTCAATGTGGACTTGAATTAGTTAACTGAAAGTGAAAAATTCATTTAGCTAGTGTATTTCGAGTTAGAGGTAGTTGGTGAGGCATGCAGAGAAATTCTAGTTATAACAGAGTTCGAAGTGCAGTGGTGCATGAGTTGGTGCAAGTTGTAAATAGTTTAACTCAGTTAAGTGAGTTAAACTCAGTTGTGCTAGTTGTAACTGGAGATACACTAGTGAGAGATCTAGTGAATTAAATATTAATTAATTCACAATCAGTGATCTCACATGCAACTGAGGATTTAATATTATTAGTTGCATGCATGTTAGATCCAGTGGAGACCCAGTTGAGTTCTAGGTGAAAGGGAAGTTGACTATCATTTGTAGGATTATTGGGTTGCACGCATGCAACCAAACACCCATTGGAGTGCCCATGATACTTGCATAGTCAAGGCAAGAAATAATTCCTATCTTTTAGGGATCTTTACCATCATGTATTGCGCAAGAAATTCAGTCTGTCTGGAGGCTGAGAATTCGCTATGTGTTGGTAAATTTTGCATATGACGGTGTGATATAATTAGCTGAGTACTGGAGGGCTGTTGTGAGAAGAGTTTTGTATGTAATGGTCTCATGATAAATGCTTAATATACAATAGAAGATAGTGGGCTTTTTAGCTATAATATTTCCCCTAGACATTATCTGTGTTGTGTGTGATTGATCTTTCTTCATGTTCATGTGATTAGCGATTGTGTTTTTTTAATTCCGCAAAATATTTGTAGAAGAGATTCAGTATTTAACTTTAGTACATTATTAGATCGGGTGAATCCAAGATATACATGAATGTTGTATAATTTATACATGGTATCAGAGCACATGAAATTGTAGAAGTGAAGCAAGAGCTGATTTTGTGACTAGATAGAATTCGAATTTTCAAAAAGACTTTCTTGGTGCTACAATTGATTCAAGATCAAAATGGCTTTCAATGACTTGAGGTTAGAGTATGCACTCGAGGGAAGCTCAAACTACATTGCTTTGAAGGACAAGATGGAGGTGTTATGGTCCCGTGATTTGGCAGATTGGCAAGCCAAATGACAGGGTAACATCAGACTAAGCTTTGGAGCCCTAGGACCTAGCCTTCTTGGACTCAGAGAGGGCTCTCTCTATTATGCAAAGGATATAAACTTGTTTGCTTTTGTATATTGGATTTTAGGCTAGTTTTTAAGTATGTTTTGGTTTGTTTTAGTTTTTTTGAGGGAAACAGATTAAAGATAAATAGATCAAAAGTTTGTCAGATCAACTGGGCTATGGGGTCGAAAAGGTCGAGACTGTCTCAATGATGGAAAAGGTATTACTACAGGGCCGATTTTTTCAAGATAAATGGATTCTTTGGGTGAAAGTGAAATGAGATGGACACTAAGTTTGTGAAATACAAAGAGGTTTTAAGCATAAATAGTTAAACAACAAGCATTCATGAGTTAGGGCTAACCATTAATCTCTATGAACGAAACTCAAACTGATAGATGCAGAAAATAAACAGTCCAGTGATACATAGAAGAATAAGACCCTCTAACTTTGGGAAAATCACCTTCAGAATTTTGGGAAAACAAATAAGACAAAAAAACAACTCAATCTATGAAGAGGGATCTCCTAAACATCATATCTTGAGCTATCAGGAACTTTGAAATAAGACTGCAAAGCATGGACAAAGGGCAAGATCGAAACAAGACCTCTTTGACTTAACTAAGACAACCAATAATTTAGAGAGAGATTTAAGAAATGGAGTTTTGATTAGCTATGAGTAAGCAGGGCGTACTGTGAATCATACTAGACAGCATACATAATAACCATTAATGAAACTGATAACAAGTTCTTAGGGTACCAAGAGCAATTAAAAATTCTTTGACATAACCAAGAAAGATGAAAACATTTAAGCTGCAATGAATCAGGAAATTTGAGGTGCCTCCATGGGCATATCTCAAAATTATTCTTTACTGAACTACATCAAGCAAGAAGCATGAAAACATGTATGATAAACTAAGAAAACATAACAGATAAGGAACACAATACCATTCACCAAGCCATGGAATCCTACATACAATCCTCCTCCGCCATCAAAGTCAAGCAAGAGATCATCCACTTCATAAGACAAGTATTTCTTCAAATCTCATAATGCTATGTATTCCTCTCTATAACTCATGTTATCCCTCTTGTTACAATGAATCCTCTTGGATTATATAGGCCAAAGAGGAAAAAAACCCTCCTAGAGCAACTAGAAATCCATTGGCCTAATACAAATATCTGATTTTTTCCTTGAGGCTTTGCAAAGCCCAAGGCACAAAATATCTTCAAAAATATCTATTTAAGCTGAAAATAGAAATAAAATTGACTTTTAATCTCTGACATAGGGTTAAAAATAGCTTAACGCACATTTGGATGGCCATCTTCAGAAAACTACCTTTTCAGCCAAAATGCTTCAGGAGCGTAGCAACAGAAAAAGCTTGTTTTGCTTATAACTTTTGAGGGACTTCCCGATGTCGAAACGAGGCCTGTGATAGCTTGTTGGAAATCCCTGGATGTCTAGTTTTTGGAACTACTTGATTTTTCCCAAACTGATCCCTGGAAGTCTGTAAAAAGGTTGACTGAGTGAAAAAACCCAGGAGGGTCTCATCTGCTAATATGTGAGGCAGAAAGGTGAATTTTGACTAAGTTTTGCCTCTTTGGGGGACCAAAACACCCTATTTTGATCTAAAAATTTGTGATTATATGCCCCCAAATTTAATACATCCAAAAAAATGACTTTCATGAGCTGAGGATGCTCCTAGCAAACATGGCAGCACCTAGAAAAATGTGCAATTAGGGCCAAAAAACACAAAAAACAAGATCATGTCAAAATTTGCTCAATTTTGGTGAGAAAACCCCTTATGGGTTCCTAGAAGCATGCAAGGAAGCTGAAGCCTAGATTACAAGCCTAGATATGTATTTTTCCCCTTTTTTGACCGGGCACCTCTTTTGGGTAGTTTTGAGCCTCTCTTGAGGCATGCTGCCATCATCTTCATTGTTTTCCTCAGACTCTGTGTGTGGGCTGCCACCATGGTCACTACTTTGCTGGGAGGCACTTTTTTTACTGTCCCTTTGATTGGTTTTATGAATTTTTTGAGGACTTTTGTGTTCCTCATCATTACTGCTTGTTTGAGGATTGTCACTATGCTCACTGCCTCTTTGATTGTTTTCATGCTGACTGTCACTATGTTTCTCATCACTGCTTTGAACCTATTCCCTTTGTTCCTATTCATCACTACCCTACTACCCTTTAGTTTGTTCTTCATCCTTACTAGATGTATGTGGGTTGTACCCATGCTCATGTTCATTGCTCTGTTGAGGGCTGCTATGTTCTTCATCCTCACTACTCTGTTGAGTGCCATTGACTTCCTTATCCTTTGGTGAGCATTCTTCACCATCACTAGTATGCTCATGGTCACTGTTATGTTGTTTTTCACTTGGTTCATGCCCACTACTTTGTTGAGTATCACTATGTTCCTCATCATCACTACCTTTATGCCTGCTTTCATAAGACTCTTCTTTTTCACTATCAATCACGGGTGATGTTTACTTTTGAGGGGTAGATTGATTAGATGAAGCAGAGACATAGTGAGTGGAGGGCGAGGAGGACATATGAGATGGGCCATGAGATGAAGAGGCAGTAGTAAAATCCAGATGAGAAATGAAATTCTCCCAAGAAACTCCTTTCTTTTCAAGCTGGTGAAGGATGATGATTTTGATGAGAGAATGATGGAAAAGACTAGCATTTTGTTGAGCAAGAGGTCTCTTTTGGACCAAGGAGGACATCTTGTCTATGATTTTGCAGAGGAATAAAGGGAGATTCAGCATCTGAGTCCGAGTGAAATGCATCAGAATTCTGACATGATAGGAATAAACTCGAGAATACCTCCCCTCACATGTGAAATATCTCATGATGGTTTTCATGAGGGGCGCATAATTGTTCAATAGATGAGAAAAGGGGAAAATAGCCTTGCATTCATTTTGGTAAGCTGGTTTCAAGAAGGGCTTGTAGTGGTCTAGGTCCAAATAGGCTTGTTTGAACCATTTCTCACCAAGATAGGGAATTTTGGTGGCCCTTGACACCGACCTAGGAGTGAGAACAAAATCAAGGCCTGCTAGGTGAACATGTTTTCCTTGCAGCCTCAGGGCAAACAGCTGTGTTAAGGGAGGGTGATTGGTGACCTCTTGGAATTTTTGGCAAAAATAAAGGCACCCTACCTCATGAAAGTTGAAAAGGACTAAAGGGGAATCATTTAACTCCTTAGTTGTAGTAGGCTCAAACCTGTTATGATACCCTCGTTTGTTGACCTTCTGTAGAGGCATAGTTGTTTAGACTTTCCTTTACTCTCTTATCAAAACAAGTATTTCAAATGAACTGAAAATAGATCTCTTATTTAAGTACTTTATTTCTTTCTTAGCTAGCAAACATGTTTCTTTTTTAATGAAAATAAGTTTCCTTCTCAAGAACTTTGTTTTTTTCCTTGTTATTGAGTGGAAAGACCTTCAAAATAAATCTGTCTTTTTCCTTTATGAGACTGTGTTCTCTTTCACCTATTCATTTAAAACAGGTCTTTAAACTAAAAATAGGCCTCCTTTCTCAACAACCACTGTCTTTTTGTCTTTTAGTAAACATGGTAGTTTTGAGAACAAACTGTGTTTTCCCCTTTGATAGACTGTGTCGTTTTCTTAACAAATTTGATTCTAACACCTCTTAAAATCAAAGACTTAGGTGAGGAAAACAAGAAATACCTCTTTAAAGGATGCCTCATTTGTTTTTGGAGATAATCTTCTGTGCAAAATTCTAATTTTTTTTTTTTGGCAATTGGAGGGTTCATGAGGATGGCAGCCACCTCCCTTTAGCATGGGCCCGGGCGGTCAAAACTTCGTTCAGAGGTGGCCCGGGGAAAAACGCGTCGCGTGTTGGTGAATGAATGCCAGGCAGTGGTCCATTTAGAAGTGGCCCGAACAAACATGTCGCGTTCAGGCTGGGCGCTGGGAGGTTGCACAAGTGCGTCGCGTGTAGCGACAGGTGCGTCACGTCCAATGCAAAAATCTTATGCAAACACCTACAGGCACGTCGCAGAAACTTTCAATCGCGTCGCATGTTTGGAAACCCATATGAAAACTTGCTTAGGTTTTGACAACTTGACTTGCTCTCTCCGCTATTTGGAAATCAAGGTTGAAGATGCCCGATGAGGCCTTTATGTGCCTTTTAGAGAATTTGAAAACAAATTTTCCCTCTTTGAAAGTGATTTGACATTTTTCTCTTTTTAAAAGATGAAAAGTGGACTTTGCCCTTTTTTGAAGGAAGCTCTCTCTAAACCAACTATTTTATATATTTTAAGCTGCCCTTCTCAAAACCGTGATGTGTTTATCTCTGCTCATTAGTGAAGGAGGTCCTTTCAAAACACTTTCTGGGCACTTTTTTGATACTTTTAGGTTTCAAATTTTAGGCATCGAAGCTCTGTCTATCAAGAAAGTTTTCCTCAAAACTGTGACCTTGTCCTTATCATCTGAAAAAGGCTTACATAAACACCACTACTGCAGCCTCTCAACACCATTATGTGAATCCTCTGTTTATGATGTGAAGGAGGTCTTTTCATATGTGTTTTCTATGTTGCTTTGAATAGACCATTAGGGGCAAAATGTGATCTTTTCCGTTTGTCACTCTTAAATATCTTCAAACAAACTGTCATTTTTTCTATGTGACATCTTATCTGTAACCTATGCCTTTATTTCACCATATCACTTTGAAACTTTAGACCAAAAAAAATGATTGGATTTATGATGAATGTTCTCTGTTTATCCTTAGGAGGAGGTAATGCAAGATGCAATTACCTAGGTTCATTAAAGCCACTGTGTAGGCCCTCTACTTATCATGAATGGAGGTCCTTAAACAACTATTCTTTTCCTTTACAGAAAACCTTTAAACAAACTGAGTGCCATCTGCTTATTAATGAAGGACGCTTCTTGAAAACTTAGGGCTTTTGCCTTCTGCTCAAAAAGACACTATAAACACAAAGTTTTCTTTCATCCCTGCTACCATTGAAAAATTTCTTTGAACCAGTTATCTGTGGGCCCTCTACTTATCATGAAGGAGGCCTTAATACTTAACCTTAGCTTACCTATAGTCCACTTTTCTTTGAGACATGCCTTTTTATAGAATCTTATTGTGAAAAACATGAGCATGTAATGCACTCCCAACTGATAAATGTCTATTGTGCCTGTCTTGGAAATAGCATTTTCTTGGTATTGGCCTTTATCTCTTTTGATGATGAAGTTGTCCTTGAGTGTTTTTAGAGGCTAGGCTAAAGTAGGATAAAAAGGAAGCTGTTCCTTTTACACTTTTCATTCTGATGCCTAGTCTGCTAGAGGCCTTTTTCCAAAAGACTGTCACTCTTGGTTTTATGAGACTGATTTTGAGAGTTGGCCCACACTTTTGGGAAAAAATTCCATTGTAATTGACTTAAAGCATTAGAGGCAGTATTTTTCTAACTTTTGTACTATTTTTTCCCTGATGGAGGTTTTTTTACATTCTTGGTGTTTTGACTTACAAGAATGGATCTTGTATGTGCTCTTCTCTCTAAACCCTGTATTTTCCTTAGTCCTTAAAATATTCAACTGTTCTTTTTACTTGGAGCTGTTCCTTGAAATGTTCCCTTGCCCAAAACTGATTTGTGCCTTTTATCGTAGCACCCCTGTAGAGATGCATTGATGAAATTACTTTGATCACTGAAATCCTTTGCTGATATAACATGATGATAATGCTTGAAAGTTCACTTGATCATCTTTCTTTAGACGGGGAAACTCTTTCTCTTTTCCTGATTTGAACACTTGTGAGCACTGCTTAAAAGAGACAAAGCAAGATTTAGTGGTGTTTGACCTAAGGATAGACTAGGGTTTTGTTTGTTGGGTGAGAAGAAAATGATGGCTGACATGATGATGACAAACAGGGTTTTTGGCTTAAAACAACCTTGCCAAGGAGTTTTCCCTAAAACACCACCTCCTAGACTTACAGATTTTGTCGTAGCTCTTGAATGGCTTCTTAGGCATGAGTAGGTTATCACGTGACAAGATGATCAGGGATTGAGGGGTAGTCACTTTGTCAAATGTTGGAAAATGGGTTGTATGAAAAACAAAGGATTTTGATGGTAGAGAGACAAACTTATATCAGCTGTATACAGGGAGGCTTTGCTGAATTGTGATAGGTAGGGAAAATGAAGACTATTCTCATCATAGGCTGAAAATAAGGGGTAGGAAGACAAAAATTTATTTGAGGTGTTTTCTGGATGAAAAATTGACAGATTGAGATTAGCTTCTAGAAAACTCAGCCAAGGAATATAGTCATCAAAGCATGCAAAAATACTGATGACTAACAGTGGCTCCATTTGGGTAGGGTAGCTCCCTTTCAGGAGGTGTCCAAAATTTCAGATCTCTGGCTTGTGAAGACCAGTGCGTTATCCATTAGCGAAAATTTCTCTCTTTCTTGATGCTACTTCTGAAAAGGATGCTTTTTTAAAAAATTTACAGCATGATTAGCATCAATTTCATCTCTACCTACCCAGCTATTATTTCCTATCATTTTTTCTTCTTTAGGTGCATTTGGACTAGCAACCCTTTGACATGATATTTTTGAAAAAAAGAAAAACTATCTAATTCTACACTTATATCCTCCGGGAGTTCAGATTAAATTTATGAACTCCTTTGATTTTCTACCTACGCTAGATCGACTGTCAAGGTTAAGTTGTTTGACAGGATGTCATTCACTAATCTAAAACATGAAATTGAAAAATTACCAAATCAGGATTAGATAGTCTGATTTTTCATGTGTTTGTGGCATAAAAGACAAGCTACACACAAATATTATTTTCGCACAAAATGAGATTTAGAAAAATCATGGCTAGGATACATAGTTCGTTTTTCATCCCTGCTTTCCTCTTTGGTTCTGTTTTAAGCGTGTGGAACCAATATATTTTCCTAATCTACTTTCATTGATAATTCAAGCTTACATAATTTGACTATCATTTCTTTCACTAACTTATCAGCAATCAATTTAAAACATGTCCAGTTATGATTAGGCTAGATAACTGAACAAGACATCTTTTGAGCACTAGTAGTGGCATTTAAACTTGCGCACTTTCAGCATGACTATTTTTTGGGTATAGAGTTGTACCATTCTTTTAGAATCTGCCCTCTTTTTCTACTTTTCTTGTTGTTTTTGTGTTTTTTGTTTTTACTTTTTCTTCGAATAATCTAGAACTAAAAAGATGCTCACAAGGCTGAGCTTATTTTTCATACCTATCTATCTATCCTAATCTAACCTATACATAATATACATTCATTTAGTGAAATCTCTTTAAAAACAAAGCCAATCAAGCAAATGATTCCATGAGGGATTTTGTTTCAGCTTTTTTAGAGTGTTGAAGAAATAAAAAGGCCACTTCCATTTTACTTGTTTTCGAACAGTAGTGCCTAAAATTTTTCTCACATTTTGCAACAGAATGTTTTGGGTAGAACACACTTCTCCTTCAGATTTCTCAAGGAAAACAACAAATGGATCTTGGAATAATACCTGATCTAGAGGATTTCAGACATAAGCTCCATTCAGGATTACTCCTTCTTTCACTTGGCTATGTTTAGGACTCTCTTGGGAAAGAAACTCTTCCCCTTGCTCATGACCACTTGAACTGTCAGACTCATCATATATTGCAGTGTAGTCTTCTTTCCAAGCTAATGTGTTCTGATTAAGTGGACTGAAAATTGTGTGAAGGTCATCATGTTGATGAGCAAGGATACACTTTGGTAGTAAATCCTCTTGAGAGGATAGTGTGAGAACTCTCATGTGATTATCAACCTCTATTTCTTCATCTACAATTTGTAACTCAATGGAACTTGGTGGCTGCAAATCTAGAGTTAAGGAGGATTCCATGGCCAAAATGATTTCCTCAACCATTTCAGGAAAAGGCTTCTCATTGACAACTTGCTCAAGAATTTCATCATCCTCCTCAACCTCATCATCAAATCTAAAAGACTGTTGATGTCCAATTATGTGAAAGTTATTTCTGATGGACTGAAGTGAAGTAAAGAAAAGAGTTAGAGACTCTTCACTTACTTCTAAACTCTCAAGGCTTTCCTCATCAGTTTCAAAGGTGACCTGTCTTGGCTTATTGATGCTTTCAATCTGACGATAGTAAACTTCATCCCACAAATCAACTGTTGATGGCTCTGCAAGGTTAGCTTCTGCTTGGATATCACAATCATCAATATATTGATCAAACCTTGGAGAATCATTAATATAATTAATGTCACCAGCCATACATATTGGACTATCAGTTTGTTTCTCTTCAAATTGATTTACAAATCTATTTTTTGACTTATGGTATGCAAGACTAGCAGGAGAATGATCAGAAAATTTTTGGTCATATGAAGTTTTAGAGGTTGTCTGCATGTTTATGAGTTGATCTATCTCCTCTTCAATTAAAAAGGGAGGCATTTTTATCTCTCTTTGGATATAACTACTATAATCCTCTTTCTCTTGGGAAAGCTGATTTAGAGGATGAATGTCTTTTTGGGCCTCACCTACGAGAGATGATGAATCATCACTTGTGCCTTTAGAGAGATCTTGTGGGTTCTCTTTCATTTCTTGATTGGTTTCCTCCTAAACTAAATTTTCTTGGTGTTTGGGACAATAAGCATGGGATTCATGAGTTGCCTCTGATAGATTCTTAGGAGGACAATTTGCTTGTATGAACTGAAATGACTCAAAGCATAAAGGTAGAGATCCTACAGGTTTTGATTTTTCTTCCATTTCAGATTTGATTTCATCTTCAACCATCTTTTCTTGATTTATGTGAGAGTTAACTTGAGAAGGGTTTTATTGAATGACTGCTAAGAGATCTTTAGGATGAAAATTTCCTTTCAAAATCTGGGATGAATTAAAGCATAAGGGTAGAGATCCTAAAGGTTTTGATTCTTCTTTCATTTCAGATTTGATTTCATCCTCAATCAACTCTTCTTGGCTACTAAGATGGTTATCTTGAGTATGAAAAGCATGAATCTCCTCTAATAGATCCTCGGGATGCCAATTTCCTAAGTCTTCATCAATGTTCACAAGGTGTTGTATGAGGTCTTCAAATTGATCACAACAATTTTTATCCAATGATAGAGATGGTCAATGCCTTATATAGTGTTTATAAAATACTTTGTGGAAATCCTTCAAATAAAACAAGATGCTAGGTTCTAGCCATTCATACCAATTTCTCACCTTATCTTCTAATTTTTCCATAAACATTTTCATGAGGCAGTCCTCATGCCATTCAACCTTCAACCTCCATATGTGTATATGAAATTTGATGAGTTGTAACAAGGAGTCATCAACCTTTTCATTTCTAAATATAGGTAGGTTTTTCATCCAATTTATTTCATGCATTTTGTGTGGGAATCCAGGGATATGATCTCTGTTCATTAGAGCATATCTCCTTTGTATCCTTGGATCCATATTTGTTAATCAGAAAGTGTCACTGTGTCCTTTCAACCAGTCTAAATTTCTCTACCAGTGGAGTCTTTTGGTCTAATGAGGGTTGTGGAGTCGCCAAGTGGAAGATTTGAACTTTGTTGTCCACCATCAGCATGATTGGGACTGCTCAATGCATTCTAAAAGATTTTATAACAATTAGTGGAGTAATAGGCCTACTGGAGGCTAGTGGAGTCACCAGGTGGATGTTTTTAGTTATTTTGAGGGTATATGTGTATGGTCCACCACCAATACTGACAAAAAAAAACCAATCTAAGGATGTTTTTGGGGTTTTCTGAGTTCCTATATGTAGCCCTAAGCTTTGTAAGAGTGTTCTATAGCTAAATCATCATTTTGCTAAGATGGTGAAAGAGCTATTTTCTACTCTTCAGACAATACTTAAGTTTTCTAAGTTTGATTGAGATCTTGATAGGTCCTAAGGGATACCTACAACGTTTTGACTTCGGGTCCCATTGTGATCGCCATTATGTTATAGTGGCAATGAGGTGGCTTAAAATCACTGGATATTATTTAATTGAGGGATTCTGAAGTCCTAAGGTATACTTATATTGTCACTAACTCAGAGTCCCACCATGATCGCCATTATGTTAGAGAGCAGTGGGATGGATCAATAGGATAGCATGCTCAGTTTGATAGGGGTTTTCTGTGAGTCTTGAAAGATATTCAGATTAATATGAACTCAGAAAATTCCCACCATGATCGCCATTATGTTATGGTCCCGTGATTTGGCATATTGGAAAGCCAAATGATAGGGTAACATCATACCAAGCTTTGGTGCCCTAGGACCTAGCCTTCCTGGACTCAGAGAGGGCTCTCTCTATTATGCAAAGGATATAAACTTGTTTGCTTTTGTATATTGGATTTTAGGCTATTTTTTAAGTATGTTTTGGTTTTTTTTAGGTTTTTTGAGGGGAACAAATAAAAGGATAAATAGATCAAAAGTTCGTCAGATCAACTAGGCTATGGGGTCGAAAAGGTCGAGACTGTCTCAATGATGGACAAGGTATTATTGCAGGGCCGATTTGGTCGAGATAAATGGATTCTTTGGGTGAAAGTGAAATGAGATGGACACTAATTTTGTGAAAGACAAAGAGGTTTTAAGCATAAATAGTTAAACAAAAAGCATTCATGAGTTAGGGCTGACCATTAATCTCTATGAACGAAACTCAAACTGATAGATGCAGAAAATGAACAATCCAGTGATACATAGAAGTATAAGACCCTCTAACTTTGGGAAAATAACCTTTAGAATTTTGGGAAAACAAATAATACAAACAAAAAACTCAATATATGAAGAGGGAACTCTCAAACATCATATCTTGAGCTATCGGGAACTTTGAAATAAGACTACAAAGCATGGACAAAGGGCAAGATCGAAACAAGACCTCTTTGACTTAACTAAGACAACCAATAATTCAGAGAGATATTTCAGAAATGGAGTTTTGATTAGCTATGAGTAAGAAGGGCGTACTGTGAATCATACTATACAACATACATAATAACCATTGATGAAACTGATAACAAGTTCTTAGGGTACCAAAGAGCAATTAAGAATTCTTTGACATAACCAAGAAAGATGAAAACATTTAAGCTGCAATGAATCAGGAAATTTGAGGTGCCTCCATGGGCATATCTCAAACTTATTCTTTACTGAACTACAAAAAGAAAGAAGAATGAAAACATGTATGATAAACTAAGAAAACATAACAAATAAGGAACACAATACCATTCACCAAGCCATGGAATCCTACATACAATCCTCCTCCACCATCAAAGTCAAGCAAGAGATCATCCACTTCATAAGACAAGTATTTCTTCAAAGCTCATAATGCTATGTATTGCTCTCTATAACTCAAGTTCTCCCTCTTTTTTCAACGAATCCTCTTGGATTATATAGGCCAAAAAGGAAAAAACCCTCCTAGAGCAACTAGAAAGCCATTGGCCTAATACAAATATCTGATTTTGTCCTTGAGGCTTTGCAAAGCCCAAAACACAAAAATTTTTCAAAAACATCTATTTAAGCTAAAATTAGAAATAAAATTGACTTTTAATCTCTGACATAGGTTTAAAAATAGCTTAACACACATTTGGATGGCCATCTTCAGAAAACTGCCTTTTCAGCGAAAATGCTTCAGGAGCGTAGCAGCAGAAAAATCATGTTTTGCAGATAACTTTTGAGAGACTTCCCGATGTCGAAACGAGGCCCATGATAGCTCGTTGGAAAACCCTAGATGTATAGACCCTCAAAAGTCTGTCAAAAAGTGGACTGAGTGAAAAAACCCAGGAGGGTCTCATCTGCTGATATGTGAGGCAGAAAGGTGAATTTTGACTGACTTTTGCCTCTTTGGGGGACCAAAACACCTTCTTTTGATCTGAAAATTTGTGATCATATGCCCCCAAATTTAATACATCCAAAAAAATGACTTTCATGAGCTGAGGATGCTCCTAGAAAACATGGCAGCGCCTAGAAAATGTGCAATTAGGGCCAAAAAATAGAACAAACAAGATCATGTCAAAATTTGCTCAATTTTGGTGAGAAAACCCCTTATGGGTTCCTAGAAGCATGTAAGGAAGCTGAAGCCTAGATTTCAAGCCTAGATATGTCTTTTTCCCCTTTTTTCACTGGGCTCCTCTTTTGGGCAGTTTTGAGCCTTTCTTGAGGCATGTTGCCATCATCTTCACTGTTGTCCTCAAACTCTATGTGTGGGTTGCCACCATGGTCACTACTTTGTTGGGAGGCACTTTTTTCACTATCCCTTTGATTGGTTTTATGAATTTGTTGAGGACTGTTGTGTTCCTCATAATTACTGCTTGTTTGAGGATTGTCACTATGCTCACTGCCTCTTTGATTGCTTTCATGCTGACTGTCACTATGTTTCTCATCACTACTTTGAACCTCTTCCCTTTGTTCCTCATCATCACTACCTTGCTGCTCTTCAGTTTGTGCTTCATCCTCACTAGCTATATGTGGGCTGTCCCCATGCTCATGTTCACTACTCTGTTGAGGGCTGTTATGTTCTTCATCCTTACTACTCTGTTGAGTGCCACTGACTTCCTTATCCTTTGGTGATATTTCTTCACCATCACTAGTATGCTCATGGTCGTTGTTCTGTTGTTTGTCACTTGGTTCATGCCCACTACTTTTTTGAGTATCACTATGTTCCTCATCATCACTACCTTTATGCCTGCTTTCATAAGACTCTTATTTTTCACTATCAATCATGAGTGATGTTTGCTTTTGAGGGTTAGATTTATTAGATGAAGGGGAGACATAGTGAGTGATATGGGCCATGAGATGAAGAGGCAGTAGAAAAATCTAGATGAGAAATGAAAGTCTCCCAAGAAACTCCTTTCTTTCAATCTGGTGAAGGATGATGATATTGATGAGAGAATGATGGAAAAGACTAGCGTTTTGCTGAGAAAGAGGTCTCTTTTGGACCAAGGAGGACATCTTATCTATGCTTTTGCAAAGGAAGAAAGGGAGATTCAGCATCTAAGTCTGAGTGAAATGCATCAGAAGTCTGACATGATAGGAATAAACTCGAGAATACCTCCCCTCACATGTGAAATATCTCATGATGGTTTTCATGAGGGGCACATAACTGTTCAATAGATGAGAGAAGGGGAAAATAGCCTTGCATTAATTTTGGTAAGCTAGTTTCAAGAAGGGCTTGTAGTGGTCTAGGTCCAAATAGTCTTGTTTGAACCATTTCTCACCAAGATAGGGAATTTTTGTGGCCCTTGACACTAACCTGGGAGTGAGAACAAAATCAAGGCCTGCTAGGTGAACATGTTTTCCTTGCAACCTCAGGGCGAACAACTATGTTTAGGGAGGGTGATTGGTGACCTCCTAGAATTTTTGGCAAAAATCAAGGCACCCTACCTCATGAAAGTTGAAAAGGACTAAAGGGGAATCATTTAACTCCTTAGTTGTAATAGGCTCAAACCTGTTATAATACCCTCCTTTGTTGACCTTCTTTGGAGGTGTTAGAGTCGGTCCTTACAACCCTCCGTCAGAGATCTTTTTGCTTTTTGCATATCATTCTTAGGTGTCTCTCTCATTCCACTTTGTTGCATTTCGCTAGGGGCATGCCATTGGCTGACGAGAGGGTCTGGTCTTCTTGTGTTTCCTCATGATTGTACCTGCAGGGCTAATTAAAATTCCTAAAAAATCACTGAAGTTCAGGTCACTTAATTCATGGTCATAAATAATTATTTTTGTCAAAAAGAGTCTTTAGTCCTAGAGTCTAGGGTTTTTAGTCTTTAGCTACATGTAATAAAAGCCCGCAGGCCTTGAGGTTGGTTTCAAAAGGTTCCTATTTCACGTTTTTATTATCAAAAACATTTGAAGACATTTCTAGTCCAAAACTCTGTTTTGGAATTAGAAATTGTCAAATTTCATTTTTTGTAATAATTATATTTGTTTCACCATAAGAAGTTCCAGAGCAAGCCTCTGATCTTTTCCAAAGCCAAATGCCAAATCCTTGCAAAAAAACAACCAAGTGCCATCAGTCAAAGACTCAGAAAAAGTAATGAAAAGCCAAAGGACAGCATTGTTTTAAGTGATCAAGTGCCAAAAACCAAACATTATAAAAGTGGGTTATGGAGCAAATTTAAAATCAAATCTGATTTTATGAGATATTTTTCTACACATATAAGCCATGGAAGACAATTCATTTGCACAAATTCTCAAGGCAGAGTTCGAATTGGTGAAGTTGAGGGCCGAAAACGTGTTTTACAAAGCTATGGACCGGAGGTGGAGGTGCGCGCTACCCATAGAGAAGGCACGCTACGCACAAGGGGCGCGCTACGCGTTGGGCCTCACCAGCCTGTGTAAATTTACAAGCGCGCTACGCACTGGGTAAGCGCGCTACGCATATAGTCTCAGAACCAAAATTTTTTGCCCTTGCGTCCAGTTTCATGCCAAAGCGCCTCAATCGGCTTGCAAGTACGTTTTTCATGATTGCCCAGTGAATTTTAGATATGATTATGGTGTTTTAAAAGTGGGGAAACAAGTATTTGATGAGGATAAATGCGTAAACCCTATGTTTATTTCCAAATTCATTTCTTAAGGGTTTTGAAGCAAATGATAATGATTGCGTGAGGGTTTGCAAACTTGTGTGGTTGATATATATGCTCATGCCTATATTGTCTGTGGTGTCCCTGCTCATTATTTACATCATCCTCACACCCTTTCTTTGCCATTACATCACTGTTGTCACTATGATTGCCATCGTCAATTTAGCACTGCTCATTATTCATGTTTTCACATAGTCTCATTCTCACTTGTCCATCTTCTCCATTGACATTGTCGAAACACTGCTGTCATTGCTATTATTTCACTATGGTTATTGTCACACTGTTTCTCATTCTTCATTGACGAACAGAGTCCCGTATCCACTTCTCCCTTGACAAATCTAAACTACCATTGCAAAGGTTGTACCCTACACTACAATCTTTTCTACTCATTTGTCAAAACCTTTTATAATCAAAGCAGTGACTACTTTTCATGCAAACCCATTTGGCAATTACCACTGTGGCTTGCTTTCCTATGATACTTTGATACATATGTGACATATTTGGGTTTTGAGCATACACTGAACTTTTGTCTTCACTACACCTATATCAGCATATATATTGCAGACATCTTGTTTTCAAAGCCATGTCAGAGATGGACTCAGATTATGAGCAGGAGTATGACAGTGATTCCACAGCAGAGGGTGATGTGCCACGGAGGTCTCACAAAAGTGGCAAAAGTGGTAAGCATCTCAGACAGGAGCCTACCTCTTTGGCTCAATTTCAGGCTTGCCCGCTTGCAATGGATTGTTTTCAGCATCAGGCATGTTTCTGATACTGTGAGATGATTTCACAAACCCAGCATCATCATGAGCTAGCTCGTCTATTCGTTCTACATTTACATGATGGCCGTGTAAACCTCGCCGGAGTAGATTTCATTCTGTCACCAGAGACCATTGCTCAGGCCACCGGGATACCAAATATAGGAGAAGAATGGAACAAACGTCAGCAGTTAGAAAAATTCCACTATGAGCCATACATCAAACCTGGGTTTATGAGGCAGCTGAGCAGGGTTTTTCCTTTCAGATTCCTGAAGGATGAGTTTGCACCATTGATGAAACTCATCATTCGGTATTTCAGTTGCGAGGGCAGATTCTCGCGTCTCTATGCGTACCATGTCCGTTTGTTGATGCATTTCATGAGGGTATGTATGATGAGCATTCCATACTTCATGTATCGCAACATAGAGAGGATGACAATTTTTGTACAGAAGAAGACCCCAGCACAGCAGCATAGAAGTATATATCATTACGCGCTGATCAAGATCGTAGTGGTTCATCAGTTGACACAGCAGGGCATTACTTGGGAGGATTTCATCTCCCGTGACTTCTTCACAGCGCCACAGCCGCTTCCCGAGGTAGTTCATGATCAGGGAGAGCCTTCACACCAGCCTGACATCCCTGAGATCGAGCATATCAGTGCTCCATTGTATGTGACATACCAGCGAGGCCACAGGGCCTTATTTGCAGCTACACGACGAGTACTATCTCCACCCGAGGTGGAAGGGGTCTCGTTGACTCCATCAGCAGAGCGAGTATTATCTCCACATGATGTGGAAGGGTTCTCGCCTTCTTCTTCAGCACAGGTACAGTTTCAGGATAGGGGCAAGAGGCCCATGCATGATGAGGGCCCTTCAAGAGGCCGGGACACTGATTTCACATTCATTGATGTTGATGCGATCTCTCCTAGCTCGAAATTGAAAGAGATCATCCAGGAGCAAAGGGCCGAGAATGACATGCTGAAAGAGAAATTGCAGAGGGCTCAGTGGGTGATAAACTACCTGGAGCAACGTAACAAACAGCTAGAGGATGAGCACACACTGTTAGAGCTGCGGCGAATCCGTGAGGATCGACAATTGGCCCGGAAGAGACCTGGTGACATGACACCAGTTGAGCGAGAGACCGAACTCACGCATGTTAACATTAATTTGGAGAAGTTGTTGGCAAAGGCCAATAGAGAGAAAGACATGCTTCGTCACATGAAAGGTCATTATTGGGCCCGCATGCACGTCTGCAAGGCAAAAATGAAGATTATGAAGAGGAGGTTGAGCAGTGCACTAAAACGGCGGAAGAGGCCAGATCCACTCCGGATTTTGGCCGAGGCTTCGTTTACCGGGCATGATACATGATGGAGGGTCTTCACTCCGAATTTGAGCAAATTCGGAGAATTTTTTGTCATTTTGAAATATTTTGGTTTCAAAACAGATTTTTCAGCCATACGAGTAGCGCGTCGACACGCTCGCTTATGATTGGGACACTTGATGGAGGAAAACTTTATATTTTTGGGTTTTTCATGGTAATTTATGCATGCTCCAGTATGGCCAAAGCATTTCACCAAGTTCTGGATGATCAAAAGGGAAAAAAACACCATGAAAACTACCTTTCTGCCACCTTTTGCACTAGCAGGAAGTACTTGTGGGAGAATGAAGTTTTGGAGGGGAAAATGAGCTCCAAATTGGGAAATTCCACTTGATTTGGATAGCCAACATCCAGGGCTTTCCAACGAGCTATCATGAGCTCAATTTGGATGCCGGGAAGTGCCCCAAAAGCAGGCTGAAAGGCGCGCTACGCATATAGATTTTTGGCTGATTTTTCATTTTCCAACTCAGGATTTCGACCAGTTGGACCAGTTTTGCTTGTGGATGTAATTTTTGAGTTATCTTGATGTAATTTTATGGTTGGCATGTAACTTGGACTCACTTTTACCTATTCTAGATGATTCACTCCTAAAAAAGTAAAAATCAAATGTAAGAATCAGTTTCCCTCCTTTTAGAGGCAAGTTGTTTGGATGCCTATATTCTAGCTCCTTGTTTAGAATTAGTTGGAACTGCTCCTAGAAGGAGGAATTCGACCCCTAGAGGTGTGGGAAGGGGTTAGGAGGTCTATATGATGTAATTTCTGAGACATTCTACAGGTTGGACTCTTGGGAAGATTTTGGCACACTATTGTACATATTTTTCATATTTTGGCTAAGGAAAGATCAGAGGTTTTGCGGCACCTGTTGGGATTCTTGTGGCTTTCGGTTCTTGATGGGGTTTTCTCTCAGTTTATTGTAATTTCTTTCATGTTTAATGTATGCCATTCCATTCTTATGCTTCTGAAACTAAATGAATGAGTAAATAAGGTTGAATCCATTGATTTCAGTGCTCTGCCTTTGAATTTGTTTAGTTTTACATGTTTTCGCCTGTTTGGAGAGGATCCATGTTCTCCCTTGCCCTCTTAAACTCCTTGTCGTTCTGATCCATCCATACACATAATCAAAAGCATCAAGACTACTGCCTACCTCGCCCCAACTTGAATTCTGCAAAGATCTGGCCTTATCCCCGGACCCAAAATTGTTTTCCCATCTTTTCAACAAAAAACCCAAAAAATCAAAATCAAACTTTCCTATCTCTTTACTAGCCTAAAATCAGTATTCATTATAAGTCATCTCAGCCCCTTTGAAGATCTTTTACCGAGATAGACCCGGAGAGAGCCCTATCCTGTCCTCGTAGGGCTAGCTACGAGGCTGAGCATGGTTTGATGTAGCCTTGAGTTTTACCTTATTTCAACCTAAGGTAGATTTGAGCGCTAACATAGTGGCGACCATACTGGGGAAGTCTTCCCCGGTAAAGGATGACAAAGTTCAGATCCGATTGTTGATGGTGGACAGCAGTCAGGCACCTGAAGGCTGAAACATTCACGTGGCGGTTCCAAGCTCGATCCAGAGATTCCAGTGCTTGCTGATCCACTCATGCAATGGTAGGGTATCTGGAAAACCCTGCACTTTGTGAAGTTGTAAAAGAAATTAGAGATCAGTTAGCAGATTTTGAAATTAATGAAGAATTTTTCAGTGTCTTGCTTCAATGTTTGAAATCTCCGAAGTTTCCTCTTGAAGCTAAAACTGGTGTCTGTGAGTTAGTTGTTGAAAGAATTGAGAAGGAGATTCAGTGTTTAAATGATCAGATCCAATCATATGATTTCCGAGATCCCAAAAAGTTCTTGGAAACTCTTCCTCCTTCAAAACAAGAAACAATAGAGCTACCTACAAATGTGTGCAGCTGGAAGTATGTATTGCAGAGTTGGGGCAGCAAACAAAGTCTGGCTTTTGCGATCCTATTGCGATGTACATGGAAATGTTTTTCAGTTTGAAAGATAGATCAGATTGTCTTTTACATAACCAGACTCATTATGTGCATGTATGGCTGCCAGCAATTGCATCTGTGTCCTGGTTGAAGCACTCTCAAGCAGCATCCTTATCAGGTTTACTTGAATGGTTGATCTGGCATTACAGTATTACTTGATCTATTGGCTCTGCAGCAGAGTAGGGTAGATTTTGTAAATAAATAAGCAGCCAAAAGGTAGCATTTCGTTCTAGTTTCATTACAATTTTAGTTTGAAGTTTGACTCCATAGCCCAATGGATGGAGGCACTGTCTGCTCTCCCAAAGATCTGCAGTTCTTGGCACCTCCAAGAAGCGGCAGCTGCCATCCCCATTGGAGCCAATGTTAGACTCAGTCTTGTCAGTCCTCTGTCATTTCTCATCATTTGCAGTCATTAAATGCATTGTCTTGCTGGGTTGGTCAAAAAAGAGTCATAGGTCTAGGGTTTGCAGACAGTTGTTCTCAAAATGCTTCAATAACGTCCGCAGGCCATGAGAAGGTTTTCCATATGTTTTCAGTTCAAAATTTCATCATTAAGGATGCTTGAGGGTATTTCTTCTTCAAAACCCTGTTTTGAAGAAGAAATCATTAAATTCGTAATTATTCAAGTTTTTCAGTTAAGGATGTCTCATGTGCAGCTTTCCTGAGCCACCAAACCTGCAAAAGAGTGACAAAATACATCATCAGCAATCAGAGACAAAGCGAAATCAAACAAAACAGAGTTTTGCATCCAAATGCCAGAAATGCCAAATTATACAACATGCTCAGCAGTTTGGTGGAGTTTGATGGTTATTATCTTGAAAGTGAACCATGTGTGGCTTGTAGCTGTTCAGAAGCGCCTTATACAAGAATGAAGTTCTGATTTTCCAGGAGGGCCTCAAGTTTTTGAGCTATGTGCCAAATTCTACTATGGAATTGTTGTTACACTCAATGCCTACAATGTTGTTGCAGTTCGTTGTGCTGCAGAATATCTTGGGATGAAGTCACTGGCAAATCTGGCAGCCACTAAAACATCCAAGGACAGGAAAATGAGTGTTGTTGGTGCTAGTGAAAGATGTTCCTCAGCAGCAGGAGAGGGTAGCCTGGATGAGTCTACAATAAGGTGTGCTGTTGATAAAGTCCTTTCTAATCCTAGCGATGATGCAGATGAGAAAAGAACCATTTGCATAAAGGAAGTGAAGGACCTTACTGTTGCCAGGGAGAATCTAGATGTTTCCAACAATGACTTGAATAAGATTCAGAAAATTGGAAGGCTTGTTGCTCAGAAAGACATGGCTGACCACCCTAAGTGTTTAGAGCACCGATCTGGTGAGGATTCAGAGGATTTAAACTCTTCTATAGATGGCACTGGCAAGGGTCCTGTCTATCCACGCACGCCCTCTGAACATAAAATTTCTAGAAAGAGGAAAGGTCTACCCTCCAACCAAGGGGTGGAACACTGTACAGAAAATAGCTCTGGTCCAGTTCGGAAACTAGGTGAAGTGGTCAGAGAAATGGTTTCTGATGCACCAACAAAAATGGCTTGTGTTTCAGGAAAGAGCTCAGAAGATGGACTAAATGCATCCAAGATGAGTAAAGATGATGATGAGCAACAAGTTCAAACACATGTGAAAACCTGTACTTTTGAAGATGGTGCCAAGACCCCTGATAAAACTTTGGAGGTTGCATCACCAATATGGAAAGAAGTTGAGCAAGATGTGGTTGGAGATGGAAAATCAGTTCTCAGCACGACTTCATTTAATGATGCTCTCCATAAAAGTGCAACATATAACCTCAGAAACGACCAAGAAAGAGATAGTGACCTGCCAGATGACAAGCAACTACAAAATTCTGTGAAGGAAGTCGAGGACAGGAAGGAGGACATGGTGGTTGATAATAATCACCTTCTTAGCACAAGAAGCATTACACTTTCGGATGGTAGTCAAAAAAAAAAACTGTCACTGAAAAGAGAGAAGACATGGAGGGAGAAGAAACTGCAGGAGTTGCAGACGAAGAAGAAATAAATCAGATTAGTGAAGTTAAAGTTGGCATTGACAAGAAAATACATACATACAGACAAGACCAGATTCAGTTAAATGTGAAAATGACAGATGGGATTCTAAGGAGGAGTGTTTACCTTCCTATTATCCTGCCAATCCAGTAATTTCTGATGCAGAAGCAAATTTCAGACTCTACAATACACAACGGGCAAGCACGTATAGTGGATGCTGTTGATGACAAGACTATAATAGAAATGAAAATGGCTACTACAGTTGTTGTTGGAGCCACTGACACAAGCGTAAAACTAGATTTTGACTTAAATGAAAGTTTTTCCATGGAAGACACAAATCAAGATGATGCAGCAGCTTCTGTTGTATCTTTTCTTACTTCTAGTGCTTCAGATACCCTTATATCAAAATCCGGTGGGTTAGCAACGCCAATTGCATTGGCTGCTAAAGCAAAGGGGACTTTCATACCTCCAGCCAGTCCTTTACGGAGTACAGGAGAGCTAGGCTAGAAAGGATCTGCAGCAACAAGTGCTTTTCGGCCAGCTGAACCTAGAAGAACTCCCGAGAGGCAACATGTTACTTCTGAAGGTCCACACTTGGATGCTGCAACCAGTGTGACTGCTGGTGTAAGTGACATTCAGAGTCATCCACATTTAGATATTGATCTTAATGTGCCTGATGAAGGGGTAGTGGAAGATGGTTTGATGACTTGTTGTTCCTCTCAAATTTCTGCACGTGTGACAAGTTCATAGCTTGCTACTATAAGTGGTCATAATTTTATGCTTTCATCAATGGAACCATCTGCCGGTGGTGGGTCTGCTAGTGCTGGAAAACTAGATTTGAATTTGAATCGTGTTGAGGAGTATGAGGATACTGGACCAGTTCCAAGACACACTGAAGCTTTAGGTGCTTCGTTGAAAATTTTTGCAAATGGCTTTTCTAATGGGGAGTCACAAGGGCCAAGGGGTTTTGACTTGAATGATGGACCTTCTCTAGAAGATGCAGTGGTTGAACCTGGTCCCTGGAATAACAATGCCAAGACCAAAGGGAACACGGGTCTCCCATTGTCTGGCTGGAGAATGAATGGTGAAGTGGTAAAATTAACATCTTGTTTGCCTCCAGGAAATTCTCATCCAGGTCTTGCTATACACTCATATCCTTCTGATGGAACTGAATAGTCGTACCCAGTTTTGACTTCAGTATATGGACCTACATACAATTCCGATCCATATAGAGGGTCAGTTATTACGTCAGCTCCTGCTATTGCATACCCAAATGCTACGCAACCTGCATTCCCATATGGAGGATTTTCTTTTGGTTCAGGTCCTGGAACAGTTGATTTAGAAGTTAGAGATTCTAAGCAATTTGCAATTGTTGACAGACGTGTTTCTCCAGAGAGTCATACAAGATCATTTAACTAGACAACAGCTTCAACATTAATTCCATTGAAGAGAAAAGAACCTGAAGGAGGCTGGGATTCACATTCTGTTGGATACATCCAGTCTCCATGGCAATAACCTTTTTTCTTATTTTTAAACCATCCTATGGAGGAATTTTCCACAACTTCTGATTATCATTGGGTAATTTACACATGGCTGTGGTTTGTAAGGGATCAGCATTTCCCACATCATTATATCTCACTCAGAGGATATAGATGTGACCACTTGTCGTATGGCACTTGTATGGCGGTTGCTTCATGATCTAAATCATCCTGCTTCTAATCTCTAATCTCTACATGCCCTTCTGAGCTGTATCAAATTCGAAGGTATCAAAATTTGGAAGTATTTTATGGAGTCCAAGGAACTGGAGCTGGCTGAGGGGCGCGGCGCACCCAAGAGGCGCAGCGCATTGGACCCCCTGCGTGGCGCACAGAACCAAAAGAACAATTTTCATCAATTTTTCATCGAAATTTTAAATCAATTAACTCAATTTTCTCCAAATAGCATGCGGGTTCAATGTTGATGTGGATGTTCGCCGCTTTGGAGATGGTGGCATTTTTATTGGAAACCTTCGAAGACCTATAGAAGAATTCATACCTGAATTAGAGAAGAAAATCAAGAATGCTGTAGGTCAAAAAGTTGTTCCTGGGTTCATGGAAGAACAAATGGATGATATATAAAAATAAAAAACAGACAGTATGTTGCTTGAAATCTTGTTAATTCAGTCATTCAAGCATAATTGCATAGGATAAATGCATTCAGCAGCAAGGAGTTTTACCGTCATAGCTCAAAGTTTGCATGGCGCAACCTAAATCAGAAATAGACTTCCAATTTGAGTCCACCAACTTGGGGCTACACAATTGCCACACTTCTTGGTGTTACGATTCTCGGGACGATTGCTCTTACATTGTAAATCCAGATGCTACATTTGATGATTACATCAGTGATGTTTTGCCTTTGTTCGGTGGGTTTTGTCACTATTCTAGGAGTTTCTGAGATTGCAACACGCTGGACAGCAGGCCGCTATGGAGTTAAGCTGAGCCTATCATTTTTAGTTCCTTTCCACTGGACAGGTTGTTTAGGAGTTGTTAACAATTACGAGTCTATTTTACCAAACAAAAAGGCAAACGTAAAGTAAAAAGTCAAAGCTTGAATTGGAACGTAGATATCCACCACGGCAGAAAGATAGGTTCGATTGCCTATTTTGGTCCTCAGTTTCGATTTCAAAGGGATTTACATCTACGAATGCCACCTCTCCATTGGTCATAAACATATTTCACATGTAGTGTTGCCCCTTTTCAGAACAGATGGACAGCTCCTTTGCTATCTTCATGATTTTAGTTTGAAACAGCGCCCTCATTTTTGGGTCAATCTGTTTTCTCTTGGTCCTATTTATTGTATTGTAAAAACATTTGTAAAAGGTTAGAGAGTTCTGGGAGAGGTGTGAAGGAGTGAGTTTCATTGTACAGTTTTCACAGAGATTTAATTGAAAGTTGCAGCTCTGTTTCGTAAGATCCCTGTGGTAATAACTTAGCATTGTGTTTCTTCCTTTGTTTTCATATGTGTCTTGTAATGTTTTGCAGTTCATTCGTAATCATTTTCTATTGAATGCTTTTAAGTAAGAGAGGTAGAATTCAATTGTTGCTCTGCCTTGGAAAAGTGTTCAAGTTCTGTGTTTTCTTCTGCCTGAAAAGGATTCATACATTAATGCCCTTTTCAGCGATCTTAAACAGTCTTTTCACCCCATTTAATTTCAATTTGAATGCTTAAGCTCTTTCCTATCTTGCCTCATGAGATAATCTGCATCTTTCATTTAATTTCCCTGCTCATGCTGTCCTTTGTCCCCATACTGCCCAGAAAACTCAGATATTCATTAAAACCCCTTTTCCTATCTATTTACTAGCCTAAAATCAGTTCATATTTTAAGTCATCTCGCACCCTATTGCTCATTTTATCGAGATTGACTAGAGAGAGCCCTCTCCTGTCCTTGTAGGGCTAGCTACGAGGCTGAGCTTGGTTTGATGTTACCTCGAACCTCGCCTTCCTTCAGCCTGAGGCAGATTCGAGCACTAACAGGAGGCATAGTTGTTTAGACCTTCCTTTACTCTCTTATCAAAACAAGTCTTTCAAATGAACTGAAAATAGATCTCTTCTTTAAGTACTATATTTATTTCTTAGCTAGCAAACAAGTTTCTATTTTAATGAAAATAAGTTTCCTTCTCAAGAACTGTGTTTTTTTCCTTGTTACTGAGTGGAAAGACCTTCAAAATAATTTTTTCTTTTTCCTTTATGAGACTGTGTTCTCTTTCACCTATTCATTTAAAATAGGTCTTTAAACTGCAAATAGGCCTCCTTTCTCAACAACCACTATCTTTTTGTCTTTTAGTAAACATGGTAGTTATGAGAACAAACTGTGTTTTCCCCTTTGATAGACTGTGTCTTTTTCTTAACAAATTTGATTCTAACACCTCTTAAAATCAAAGAATTAGGTGAGGAAAACAAGAAATACCTCTTTAAAGGATGCCTCAGCTATTTTTGGAGATAATATTCTATGCAAAATTCTGGTTTTTTTATGGCAATTTGAGGGTTCATGAGGATGGCAGCCACCTCCCTTTAGCATGGGCCCGGGCGGTCAAAATGCGTCGCGTGTTGGTGACTGAACGTCGGGCGGTGGGCCGTTCAGAAGTGGCCCAAGAAAATGCGTCGCATTCAAGCTAGGCATCGGGCTGTTGCACAGGTGCGTCGCGTGCAACGATAGGCGCATCGCGTCCAATGTAAAAAGCTTCTGTAAACACCTACAGGCACGTCGCAGAAACTTTCAGGCACGTTGCGTGTTTGGAAACCCGTATGAAAACTAGCCTGGGTTTTGACAACTTGACTTTATCTCTCTGCTATTTGGAAATCAAGGTTGAAGATGCCCGATGAGGCCTTTATGTGCCTTTTAGAGAATTTGAAAACAACTTTTCCCTCTTTGAAAGTGATTTGGCATTTTTCTCTTTTTAAAAGATGAAAAGTGGACTTTGCCCTTTTTTGAAGGAAGCTCTCTCTAAACCAACTATTTTATATCTTTTAAGTTGCCCTTATCAAAACCGTGATGTGTTTATCTCTGCTCATTAGTGAAGGAGGTCCTTTCAAAACACTTTCTAGGCACTTTTTTGATAATTTTAGGTTTCAAATTTTATGCATCCAAGCTCTGTTTGTCAAGAAAGTTTTCCTCAAAACTGTGACCTTGTCTTTATCATCTGAAAAAGGCTTACATAAACACCACTACTGCAGCCTCTCAACAGCATTATGTGAATCCTCTGTTTATGATGTGAAGGAGGTCTTTTCATATGTGTTTTCTATGTTGCTTTGAATAGACCATTAGGGGGAAAATGTGATCTTTTCCATTTGTCACTCTTGAATATCTTCAAACAAACTGTCCTTTTTGCTATGTGACATCTTATCTATAACCTATGCCTTTATTTCACCATATCACTTTGAAACTTTAGACCAAAAAAAATTATTGGATTTATGATGAATGTTGTTTGTTTATCCTTAGGAGGAGGTAATGCAAGATGCAATTACCTAGGTTTATTAAAGCCACTGTGTAGGCCCTCTACTTATCATGAATGGAGGTCCTTAAACAATTGTTTTTTCCTTTACAGAAAACCTTTAAACCAATTGAGTGACATCTGCTTATTAATGAAGGAGGCTTCTTGAGAACTTAGTGCTTTTGCCTTCTGCTTAAAAAGACACTATAAACATAAAGTTTTCTTTCATCCCTGCTACCATTGAAAACTTTCTTAGAAACAGTTATTTGTGGGCCCTCTACTTATCATGAAGGAGGCCTTAATACTTAACCTTAGCTTACCTTTAGTCCACTTTTCCTTGAGACATGCCTTTTTATAGAATCTTACTGTGAAAAACATGTGCAGGTAATGCACTTCCAACTGATAAATGTCTATTGTGCTTGTCTTGGAAATAACATTTTCTTGGTATTGGCCTTTATCTCTTTTGATGATGAAGTTGTCCTTGAATGTTTTTAGAGGCTAGGCTAAAGTAGGATAAAAAGGCAGCTGTTCCTTTTGCACTTTTCATTCTGATGCCTAGTTTGCTAGAGGCCTTTTGCCAAAATACTGTCACTCTTGGTTTTATGAGACTGATTTTGAGAGTTGGCCCATACTTTTGGGAACAAATTCCATTGTAATTGACTTGAAGCACTGGAGGCAGTATTTTTCTAACTTTTGTACTCTTTTTTCCCTGATGGAGGTTTTTTGACATTCTTGGTGTTTTGACTTACAGGGATGGATCTTGTATGTTCTCTTCTCTCTAAACCCTATATTTCCCTTAGTCCTTAAAATAGTCAATTGTTCTTTTTACTTGGAGTTGTTCCTTGAAATATTCCCTTGCCCAAAACTGATTTGTGCCTTTTATCCTAGCACCCCTACAAAGATGCATTGATGAAATGACTTTGATCACTGAAAGCCTTTGCTGATATAACATGATGATAATGCTTGAAAGTTCACTTGATCATCTTTCTTCAGACAGGGAAACTCTTTCTCTTTTCCTGATTTGAACACTTGTGAGCACTGCTTAAAAGAGAAAAAGCAAGATCTAGTGGTGTGTGACCTAAGGATAGACTAGGGTTTTGTTTACTGGGTGAGAAGAAAATGATGGCTAACATGATGATGACAAACAGGGTTTTTGGCTTAAAACAGTCTTTCCAAGGATTTTTCCCTAAAACACCACCACCTAGACTTACAGATTTTGTCACAGCTCTTGAATGGCTTCTTAGGCATGAGTAGGTTATCGCGTGACAAGATGATCAGGGATTGAGGGGTAGTCACTTTGTCAAATGTTGGACAGTGGGTTGTATGAAAAACAAATGATTTTGATGGTAGAGAGACAAACTTACATCAGCTATAGACAGGGAGGATTTTTTGAATTGTGATAGGTAGGGAAATTGAATACTATTCTCATCATAGGCTGAAAAGAAGGGGTAGGAAGACAAAAATTTGTTTAAGGTGTTTTCTAGATGACAAATTGACAGATTGAGATTAGCTTCTAGAAAAATCAGCCAAGGAATCTAGTCATCAAAGCATTCAAAAATATTGATGACTAACAGGAGGCAGTACTCGAATACAATGGCTTGAATGAATTCATTGACAAAGATGTTCTTAAACCCAATGGTACAAATCTTGATGCATGGAAAAAGAAAGTGGAAAAGGTGAGGAGGATCCTGTTGGAGGGAGTGTGATACCAGATTGTCTCAAGACTCCATGCGAAAGCCACACCATATGCAATGTGGAAGGCTTTGACGAATCTATTATAAAGCAATAACAACCATAGGAAATTGGTGCTCAAAGATAAACTCAGGAAGATCAAGATGGAAAAGGGCGACACCATTCCAAAATATCTAAAAAAGTTTTTCCAATGTTGGGATGAACTAGGGAGCATTGGAATAACAGTTGCTGATGATGATTTGGTGAGCTTGGATCTCCTAGGACTTCCCAAGAGTTGGCACAGTTATCAAGACTTTTTCAATGGAAGGGAAAATTTTCCAGATTAGGAATGACTGTGGTCGGATTTGGTGCAAGAGGAGTTCAGACGGAACACCAAAGATGGATCTTCATCTAAGAATGAGGATGAAGAGGATTGTGCTTTGGGAAGGGGAAGAAATTTGATTCTAAATCCGAGTCCAAGAATGGAAAGAAGCAGGACATCTCCAAGGTGAAGTGTTTTCACTGTCACGAGCATGGGAATTTTGCTACTAACTATCCACAAAAGAAGAAGAACAAGAAGGCTGGAGGATCTACAACTGGTGAGTCCCTTGCCTCGTAATTTGAGCTTGAAATTTCATTGATCACATGCATGGTGTCCAGTGCATTGGGATCTGTGTGGTATTTGGATAGTGGTTCTTCCTTTCACATGACGAGAGATAAGGAACTTTTCAGTGACTTGGAGGAGAAAGATCTCTAGACACATATTGAAATGGGCGATTATGGACTATACAGTGCTATCAAGATTGGTACTATTACCTTTCATATGGAATCAAGTAAACCATTTCAATTAAAATATGTAATGCATGTGCTAGTTCTGAAGAAAAATTTGGTCTCAGCCACAATGTTGGAGGATAGAGGCTATGATGTTATTTTTAGTGATGGAAAATCTTTCTTGTGACATAAAACAATGGGACAAGCCAAGAGGATAGGGATTAAAGTTAAGAATCTCTACAAGATGGAGGTAGATGGCTGCGCAACAATGATGGGCAAGGCAAATAAAGTGGTGAGCTAGGATGAGGGCGAATTATGGCATAGGTGATTGGGCCATCTTCACCATGGAGTCTTGAAAGTTACACAACAAATTTCTACTGGTATTCCCAGGGGTACACTTATGCATTCAGACACATGAAATGGATGTACTATGGGAAAATATGTAAAGGCCACCTTTCATGAGAAGGAAAATCGATCTTCAGGGATCCTTGAGAGAATTCACACAGACATGTGTGTTCCTTTCTCAGTTGCTTCAACAAAAAAACATAAGTACTATTTAATATTTGTTGATGAATTTTATTGTAAGTGTTGGATCTTCTTCATGTAGAAGAAAGATCAAACATTATCTAAGTTCTGTGAGTTTAAGGCACTGGTGGAGAAAGAGTCGAGGAAGTAAGTGAAGGCTCTTGGGAGCGATAATGGTGGAGAATACATCTCTAACGAATTCAAGAACTTCTTTAGAAAAGGAGGAATTTGAAGAGACTTCATAGCACCTCATAACCCACAGCAGAATGGGGTCGCGGAGAGGAAGAAAAGAACTATTGTGGGTGTAGCACGAGCAATGTTGCATGACCAATTCCTACGGATGCATCTGTGGGAAGAAGCATGTAATACAACAGTACATGTGAAAAAACGTTGTCCTCATAGAGTACTTGGCATGAGTACACCTGAGGAGGCTTTCACTGGTAAGAAACTTGATGTTTCACACTTTAATATTTTTGGCTCATTTTTTTATGTGCATGTGACCAAGGACTCTAGGAAGAAGTTGGAACCAACAACTGAAGTTTGGATTTTGGTGGGGTACACTGAAACACCCCATAATTATTGTGTGTATTTTCTAAATAGCAGAATGATTGTTGTGCGAAGGGATATCAAATTTGATGAGGAGAAATCCATGTGGTTGTCCCTTGAGAGGGAGCTGGACTTGCATGTAGAGGAGGAACTGCTGGTTCCCAAGGACGAGTCTCAAGATGTGGATTAGCCACATGAGAAGGTTCATGGAGTGGATGAAAAAAATCATTCAGATCCATCCATCATAAATGGTAGAAGGAACATCACGGAAGCTGATATATTGAGACTTGATGCTATAGAGAATGTAGGAGCCCCTACTTCACAGCGCAAACAGAGACAGTCTCCTGACTGATTTAATAGATACATGGATTTTATGAGAAAATGTATTGTGACTAAACCATATTCCTTCAGGAATCAGTGCAACAGCTGACTTGGGTTGATGCAATGGTGGAGGAGTATGACTCCATTGTCAAGAACAATGCATGGAAGATAGTCCCAAGACCGGTCAACAAATCAGTGGTTGGAACGAGATGGATCTACAAGGTAAAGCAAGCTACTGATGGGAGTGTGGAGAAATATAAGGCCATATTTGTGGCCTGGGGATTCTCACAAATCAAGGGGATAGATTATGATGATACTTTTGCACCTGTTGCAAGGTACTCTTCCATAAGATCCATCCTTGCACTCTCAGCGCAGATGGGCTGACACATCCATCAGTTGGATGTGAAAACTATGTTTCTCAATGGGATCATTGAGAAAGAGGTGTACATAGAGCAGCTTGAAGGTTTCAATATCTTCAACAATGATTCGCATGTTTTCAAACTCAAAATGGCATTATATGGGCTGAAGTAAGCACCTCGTGCTTGGTACACTTGGATAGACAACTATTTCACTGAACTGGGTTTCACCAAAAGTGAAGCAGATGCAAACCTATACTAGATTGTGGTTAAGGCTAAGCTATTGATCATTTTTCTTTATGTTGATGATCTAATTTTTACTGGTGATGAGCAACTGATACACTCATGCAAGGAGGATATTGCAAGGGAGTTTGAAATGAAGGACATGGGACTCCTTCATTATTTCCTTGGATTGGAAATATGGCAGTGGGATGGGGAACTTTTTGTGTCTCAAGGAAAGCATTCAAAGGATATACTGGGTAAGTTTAACATGCATAGTTTCAAACCCATGGATACTCCTCTTCCAAGAAATTTGAGGAAAGAGGATGCTACTTCTGGAGAAGTAGTGGATGCTACTATCTACCGACAGTTAGTGGGTTCACTAATGTATTTGGTGAAAATGAGACCAGACATTTGCTACGCAGTTAACCAACTGAGTCAAGCTATGGTTAAGCCTACCAAGGTATTTTGGAAGGCAGGGAAGCATGTCCTGAGATACCTGAGGGACACATCAGGGTATGGTTTGTGGTACATACGGACAAAGGGAGTGAAGCTGCATGGCTTCACAGATGTAGATTGGGTTGCCAGTCCATCGGACAGAAAGAGCACATCAGGGGGGATCTTTAGCATTGGATAGACATTAGTTTCCTAGTACAACAGGAAGAAAAAATCCATGGCACTCAGTTCAGTGGAAGCGAAATACATGGCAACAATTCAAGCTGCATGTGAGGCTATCTGGATGAGAAATATCTTGGTTGGTTTGTTTGGTTCTCAGATGGATCCGACGGTTATTCATTGCGATAATCAGAGTTAAATTAAACTCTTGATTAATCATGTGTTTCATGATAGGTCCAATCATATAAATATCTGGTACCATCATCTCATATATTGTGTGTAGAGAAGGATAATGTTGCTTCAGTACATTCCCACGAAAGATCGAGATGCAGATATTCTGATGAAGGCACTCACCAGGAGAAAATTCGAATACCATAGAGATAGGATCGGGGTGAAGGATAATCCATTTCTTGCTGAGAGGGAGTGTTGAGATTCAATAAAAAAATTTATCACCCACGCCTAGTGCATTAAGCACCTAGTGAATTAAGCACCCAGACTAGGGTGGGGCCGACAGTGCTATTTTTGGGTGCATGTCTATTTCAGTTATCCCTTAATTAAGATGGACATTAAACTGTAATCTATTCTCAATTTGGACTTAAATCAGTTAACTGAAAGTGATAAATTCAGTTAGCTAGTGGATTTCGAGTTAGAGGTAGTTGGTGAGGCATGCAGAGTAATTCTATTTGTAACAGAGTTCGAAGTGCAGTGGTGCATGAGTTGGTGCAAGTTGTAAATAGTTTAACTCAGTTCAGTGAGTTAAACACATTTGTGCTAGTTGTAAATGAAGATACACTAGTGAGAGACCTATTGAATTAAATATTAATTAATTCACAATCAGTGATCTCACATGCAACTAAGGATTTAATATTATTAGTTGAATGCATGTCAGATCCAATGGAGACCTAGTTGAGTTCTAGGTGAAAGGGAAGTTGACTATCAGTTTTAGGATTATTGGGTTGCACACATGCATCCAAACACCCATTTGAGTGCCCATAATACTTGCACAGTCAAGGCAGGCAAAAATTCCTATCTTTTAGGTATCTTTACCATCAGGGATTGCGTAATAAAGGCAGGTTGTCTGGAGGCTGATAATTGGCTATGTGTTGGTCAGTTTTGCATATGAAAGTGTGAGACAATTAGATGAGTACTGGAGGGCTCTTGTGAGAAGAGTTTTGTATGTAATCATTTCATGATCCATGCTTAATATATAATAGGATATAGTGGGTTTTTTAGCTACAAGTTTTCCCTGGGAAATAATTTGCATTGTGTTTGATTGATATTTCTTCATGTTCATGTGATTAGCGATTGTGTTTTTTAATTCCGAAAAATATTTGTAGAAGAAATTCAATATTTAATTTTAGTACATTGTTAGATCGGGTGAATCCAAGATATACATGCATGTTGTATAATTTCTACAAGTTTTTCATCAGACTTTGTGGGCTAATAATCTTTCTGCATTTTCTATTGAATATATGCTTCCAGAATTTCCAGTAGCATCTGTGATTTAGATTTCTCTACACTTGCAAACCTTCCTCTTTGAGCTCTGGTGTATATATTAGGAAAAGGAGGAATGGGAGGCACCATTTTCATAGACTTGGTTTTATCAATTGAGGAGCTCTCTCCTTTCTCCAACTTTTTCTCAGCCTTGACTGAAAAAACCTTTTCTTTCCTTCTCTTGACCTTATGGATGTTCTCCTTTTTAGCCTGCCTCTTGATTATTTTTGCAGGTTGAGGGTGTTGTTGTGAGAATGGAGGTGTAGGTGCAGGTTGGCTTTCCCTATAAAACAAGAAATGGTCCCAAGTATAATTTATTTTCCTTAACTCTTCTTCAACTAACACCTTGATGATACAAGATGTATTCTGAAGCAGCAGTGTGAGTTTGGATCCTTTCTGACATATTTGTTAGAATATTCAACAAAAATTATGGAAAATTGAGGGTCTTCATACCTACGACATGAAAAAGAAATCTCATATGATAAAGAAACACTACTTTATACCTCTTTTAACAGGTGAGGTAAATATTTATGAGTTTAATAGCTTCTTCCCATTCATTTTTGAGGTAGCTTCTTGGAATTTCTTTGGCCCAGTTGGGATGTATGTGTGCATACTTGAGGAAACTGTTGAGGTCTCCTCCAGTGATAACCTGACCTTTAAACCACCTCTCTTCTTCCTGTGAAAGGTTGAATGCCTCATTAATTGAATTTGCTGAAACCTGTAATGTAAGACCATAGACTGTGGATTCATGTCTATTGAATGAGTTTTCAAAATCTTGAGCTACTCCTAAGTGAGAGCTTCCTATAACTCTGGTGCACAAATAATACCACCCTTCTTGGACAAAAAATATTCTCACTTTTGAATTTGCATCCACTAGGTTAGCACCCTATGGCTCAATTGTTTTATCTTCCCTCCTCTTTTAGTCATCTTCAGAAATTAATTACTATGTCTCTGAAACTTATAGGTGGCAGAGATAGAATAGCTTCACTTAAAAAGTGTTTCTTGTGTCTTCCTCTGAAATCCTGTCTGAAATCTAGACTCCTCCTCAAACTGCAACTCTAGAAAACTTGTTCTCCAACAGCTAGGCTCTCAACTAATAATGCTCCTTCTTTTTCGGTGGTTTTAAAACAACAACATTGGTTCATCCTCCCATGCAATAGATTTTCATGATGGAAAGTATCATTGACCATAGTATGCACCATGTGATGGCCATCATGGCCTTCAGTTGGCTCTGTAACTTTGGATAGAACGCTACAGGTGGCTTGAAATATATGAATCTGTGACTGGCATCCACCTCCGCTGCATGATGTTTTATTGGCCTAAATTTCCGGCAGCGTATATGCATAACCATCCAAACGGTCACTGCATTATTCCTGCAAATCCGCAATCTTTCCATTCGAAAATCACGTACCTTGAGATGAAACTATACCAACTCTGCTAACAGACAGGACGGGATTAACGATTGGCTTTATTACTGTGGGTTGACACCTAGACACTACATGTATACAATGACTTAACTTGAACTTAACTAACCACATACCACTCCTATCACATGAAATCATTTAAAAAAAAATTGAAATGTATTTACACCATAACATGTGGCTTGACAAAAAAGTGGATGTGCTTTTTCGTTTATTTTTAAAAACATGGAAAGTTACTAGAATTTCTGGCAGCATCAGAATAAAAGAAAAATAGACAGAAACAGGAATATAATAGACTATCCAAAAAGTCTAAAAAAGGCACTACCAGAAATTTCGGTAGCGACCAATTTTTTTTTAAAATTTTCAAAGTCTAATCCTAAAAACAAAAAAATTAAATTAGCAAAAAACTATGCTAACAAGAACCATAGATGAGGAGGGGATTCCCCTACTTGTTAATGGTTAGAGGTTTAAAGGTTACAAAAAGCCCCTGTCTAAGGCTGAATTTATAAATTCCATAAATAGAGAGGTGTATGTCATGGGAGACTCCATAGTTTCGAGTGCCTCCCCCTCCTAGAAAAAAGAGAAAAAATAAAAATAAAGAGGCATGGGTGAAAACCTCTCTGAGGTGCCCAAGGCCAACTCTAGGGTTGAAAACCTCCATGAGGCAACCCTGGAGAAAAAAAGAAAAGAATAGAAAAAAAACAAAAATAAAATATCCTTGGGTGAAAACCTCCTAGAGGCACCCAAGGCAGGTTTGTGGGTTGAAAACCTCTCTGGAGGCAACCCACTTTCCTTCAAAAAAAAAAACGAAAAAACGAAAGAAACAAAATGAAAAAGAGAAAGAAAATACATATGCACTCTTTTTTTTTTTTTTTTTTTTTACAAGTTATTGATCAAACATGATTTTTGGATTTAGAGGAGAAATTTTTCCTCACTTCTCCCTCTCCTCTGCTTACACACTCCATGGAAAACTTTAGCATACACTCATTCATTCATTTCACCCCTCAAATAGGCATAAAATTCCATTTTTTATCGTGTCTGTAATTGCTACAAGAAGTCTAGCAGCTACAGGAAACTCCTGTAAATGCTACAGGAAACTCCTGTAAATGCTACAGGAAACTTATTTATGGGGAAAGGAGCTCTCCCAAAAATTTATAAACTTCAAGGAGAGCATGATAATTTATTTTTTTCCTATACCTACCACTCCATACCCCTCATTTCACTCCATGCACAAGGATTCACTCTTTAAACCCTATGTTGTGCCATTAGCAACTAGATCATTTATAACTTGGCATGAAACCACTCCCCTTACCTATCCACCACTCCACTCATTCCATCACTCCATTCATAACCTCCATAAACCATTTCCCTTAATTTATATGCAAGTTGAAGCCCTGAGAAACAGAAAGAAGACTGCTACAAGAAGTTGGAAAGTTTCCTGTAGCAATTCTATGTATGGCACACAAAGGAAAAAATTCGAAGATAAGTTGAAGAATATGGCTCCAGAGGATCACCATCATACTCTAGGAGAGAAATCACAATAGCCAAGGCACCTGAGGACCTCCATGCAGCGCCTGCAAGAAGAAAATAAAAATAAAAGGTTAACCAGCTCACTCAGAAAATAAACAAAAATAAAAATACAGCAACAAGAATACCATGGCTATAACCACAAACTCCAACTCCTTTCACCAGCTCATTCTGCAACACACCAGCATTAGGTAGGCTCAGGTATGGCCCTTCACCTCTCGTTATGCACTCATAATGACCAAAATTGTTTAATGTCAAGGTTTAGAGACTTAAAAGGAAAAAAATGTGGTCATTTAATTGGGCCACCTTCGTAAAGTTAAATTGAATGAAAATTGAAGAGTATCTGCTACTTGGGAAATTAAAATCAGTTAAGGGGGAGTGAACAAGGATGAGGAGGTGAATTTGAGGCTGGAGTAATCATTAACTGGAGTGGGACCAACGATCTCAAAGAGGAAAACTCGTGTTAAGTACGAGTTAGAACCTCGCTCCAAATTTGGTTAAAAGGACCATAAAGGTGAGTTTTTCCTCATTATACCGACTTCGATGAGAATTTTGAGAGTAGTGGGAGCAAAAGAAGCCAAAGGAGCCATCAAGGAGAGAATCATCAAAGTCTAAGCTTTCATGCACGATCGTGCTATAGGAAACAATGCAATGCTACAGGAAACTACACAGGAGGATCAACAAGGATACAAATGGAAAAAAGGGTCACCTTAGGGTGAAATTACTTCCTAAGGCCACCATCTCCCAATAAAAAACACCAGAGGACAGAGGTAACTGGTTGCCACCCTCCAGAATTGAAATGTCTCCATGAAATTTACACTTATTTAGTTATAATTTGGCAATTAAATGGTAAAAATTTGAATTTGTTTGAGACCATAATCTCCAAAACCTCTTCACATAACTCTCAAAAATATTATCACCTTCCTATCACAGCCATAAAAATGGGAGGGGGATTTAAAAGAAGGGAGCCCACTGATATTAAAAGAATAAGACAACATCCTCAAGTAATGGAAATTTTCATAAACCACCAATGGCTAGGTTTCTTCGAGCTTTTGAAGGGTTTTGATAAGGAGATAGCTCAAGATTTTGCAATGGCTCTGAAATCACACTCAGAGGAGAGAGCCACCGCTATGGTTAGGGGCCTAGCCATCACACTTTCACCTAAACTAATCAACAAAATCACTACTTTTCCCTTATGAGTTAAGTGAATTAAAGAAAGGATGCCAAGCACTGTAGCCAAGGAAATCTTATTTCTTCCAGGAGAAGAATACATTGAGGACAAGAATGGAGTGAGGAGAGAAAGCCTTCCATACCCCTAGGATGAAGTAGCCTTCCATATCATGAAATTCATTTCATGTGAAGGCAGACTTAGTGTAGTCTATGGATACCATTTCAGGTTGTTGAATGAGCTTAGGTTTCAAGGAGAATTCCATCTGGAACAAATATTGAGCATCCCTCATTTCCTCTTGAACTCAATAACAGGCATGAGAAAAAAGGTGAGGGAAAGGAAATACCAACATTTGGCTCATCATGGCCTTATAAAATTGATAGTAAGTTATGTTCTAAGAAGATTAAACCTCCCCGTGTCTTGGTCCTCATTCATAGACATGGATAGGGAAGCCTTCATAGCCACCTAAAATGGAAAAACCTCTGCCTCTAGTCTTAGAGAGAGGGAGGTAGAAGAAGAAGAAGAAACTAGTAAAAAATGATGAAATTAATGACTATGTGACTAAAAATGTTAGTCACCACAATTATTTCAAGTGAATTACTACTAAATTTGAGCAATTTTAAGTGACTGAACTAAAAATGACTAACTTAAATGACTAATTTAGTCTTGGAATAAAATATACGACTAGATAATAAGTGACTAAACTAAAAGTGACTAACTTGAATGACTAATTTAGTCTAGGGATAAAATATATGGCTAGATAATAAGTGACTAAACTAAAAATGACTAGCTTAAATGACTAATTTAGTCTAGGATTAAAATATATGACTAGATAATAAGTGAAAAAATTAATAATGATTAATGTAAATGACTATTATAGTCCAAGAATAAAAATATGGCCAAATAACAAGTACAACAAGTATATGAATTAGTCATTTATGTCAGTAATTTTTAATTGTGTCACTCCATAAATGGAAAATTGCAATTTTGGTACCAAAGTGTTACATTTCACTATAGGTGTCTCTGAATCCATTTGCAATGTTCAAATTTAGAGACAAAGGAGTCTCTGAATTTACAATGTTAAAATTATGAATACCCTTTTGTCTCTAAAGTTTAACACTGCATATGGATTCAACTACAATTAACATAATTGCATGTATCATCTATCAAATTTACACTAATGCCTTCATTATAATTTTAGTAAAGGTAATATTTAGATAGTCAAATTAATATTTATATTTATATTTATATTTAATATTTGGCCATAAAGTTTAATTTTTAAACTTCATTGATTTATGTTAAAAGTGTGAGTTGTTTTAAATCTAAGGCTAAATCTTCATATTTACATTTAATAAATAGATAAATATAACATTTCTTATGTTAAACGTGTGAGTTCATTTAAATCTAGTATTAAATCGTCAAATTTAAATTTGATAAATACTAAATAGATCAACCTAAAAATATATATTTATAGACCTATTTAGTAAATAGGTATGAAAAATTATTAATTTAAGTATGAACCTTAATTAAATTTTTAATGATGTATGAACCTTTGTTTTTTTGTAAGTCAATGTTCTATTCATGTAGGGAAAAACGAGTACATATAGCCACTTACAAAACAAGTGGTCTCACCCCAACTGGGTTTGTTGACAAAAATTTGCACTAGATGCAAAAAAATACAAAAGAGAGACTAGGGACATTGTCCATAAACAGTTGGGCCAGAGGCACAAAAACATATATAAAACATAAATAACACCAAATCTCATACTAGTCATCCAACGTGATGCATGCAGGGTTGTCTGGGGTTGTTCTTAGATGCGATGGAGGACATTCGAAGTCACACTGACCCCGCCCTTGAAAGTGCACCAACCAAGTCTCCAGCTTTTCTACTTTCCCATTGAGTTGATTTTGGCCTCGCCAAACCACTACCAGTCCCTCTCAGACTTAGCACTGTAAATAGTGCATTCGGTCCAATGTTTCCATCTGCTCTACATGCTCCTCATGTAGACTCTCTCAGTTGTGTCCACTCTTTCCATCAGGCTATTGATAAGTGCACGACAGTTCTCTAGGAAGCAATGTTGGATAACATGCCCCTCATTTACCTCATATAAATCAAACCCACGATTCCCCTTGCCACCAACAGCCTTCTACTAAGCAGATGTTGGTCTCAATCTAGTCTCCTAAATTGAGCTCATTTAATTGTCAGCCAAGGTTGGTAAACTAAGTGAAGTGTACTGTATGTACCTAGGTGTTTGTTTCTTAATGCGTTGTGTGTAGTGTTTTGTGATGTTTTTGGTCTTTTGTGATGATTTATGATGTTTTTGGTCTTTTGGTGGTTTTATGTTCACAAGAAAGATGACTAGAAAGCTAATGGAAAGGAGATGGTGATTAAAGACAGAATGAAGCCTAATTGGTTGATGACAAATGACAAATGCAATTGAAAACACTGAAGTAGAATCAAATCTAAACTATGACTAAGCAGAAATAAAGCTTGATAATGACTTCTAAGGAAATGATTCAAAACATAAACTCAACTTGAGAAATGATCAACTAAATATGCAAATCCTCCTAACTAAACAGTTTGAACAACTAACTTATAATGATGCAACATTTCATCCTTGATTAGAGATTTGTTGAAGCAAATTTGGAATAAAAAATTTATACCATCATAAGATCTTCTACTATAAAGCTAGTTCCTAATTCTATTCTGCAACTTAGTTTAATGACACTACACTTCACTCAAAGGTTATGGATTTTTGAAATAGTCTTTTGAGGAAATGTTTGTTTATGAGATGATAAGGGAGTTGCAGAAGTACTTCAGGCCTTAAAATGATATTGTCTTCTGTTCCTGTGGTTATGAAGCAATTATAGATTTTAGAACAAGAAGATGTTTGTAAATAATGAAGGCTGTTTTGTTAACGTTAACAACTGAAGTAGTCTAATATGCAGTGAATGACAACTGAATATGGAGTGCAAATGCAATGAGTTAAGCTAAGAATGAACTTAAGATGTCACTAATCTAAAACAGTGCTGAACTACAAGTCATTATCAAACTTAAAACAGAACAACTGAGCATGAGTTAAGTGCAATTAAACTCCGAAGTATCCTAACTAGGCTATCATGCATTATCCTATGGAATTATACAGTCTGTTTGTCCATCATGATTGGTATTTTGGAAGAGTTCCTTCTTTTGGAAGAGTTTTTAGAACAATCCTGACTGTGTAATTGAATGCAAATGCAAACATAAATACTGAAAGCAATGAAAAACTAAGATATCATAGCCATCTCCCACTCGTTATTATGATATTTTGGACAAGCGTTTAAGAGCAAGAAAAACGATGGTACTTAGTGAAAACACACAACTAAAGCGTTCAAGATCACAATCATGCTTAAGACAGTATAAAGATTTCTTGGAAGAGTTTCTTCTTGTGGAAGAGTATTGAGCATAAGTATAACTTTGATGGTGAATAAAAGAGATTACAATTAAATCCTACAATACTATAGCCATTTCCCATTCATCATTATAATCTTTTGGAAGAGCTTCTTCTTGTGGAAGAGTTAGAATGAGTATAACTATAGTAGCTAATGAAAACAACTACAAATTCAACTTTAAAAACGTAAAGGCAACTAGAATACTTATCTAAATTACGCAAATAAATCCGTGCAAGAGGCAGGGGCCCTCTACCACCTGACGGAATCTAAGTCCAAATCAAATCAACGCTTTCAAAACAACACTGTCTGCTTCATTAAAAGTGAAATAACTTGAACAGAGCACTCTGCGTCTTCAGAAATGTAGCACAAAATCCAAGCAAAATCTAGAACAAAATCTAGCCTAGCTCTCGGTTTCCCAAGTGTTTATATAACAAATGCACATAACAAGACTTGCAACAATTTCAGGATCATTGTCTTTCCTTATCGGAATCACATTAGGACTCTTGAAGTGGCTGCGTAAAAAGGAAAGAGACATCTGGACTGAGACAGTCCTAATAGAAGTTTGCCTTCTTAAATGTGTTCCCACGTTCCAAAACCATACCCAGAATTCGTTTCTTCCTTCATGGTGAGCAACGAACCATGTAGACATGACGTGGAATATGCCCATATGCGGTTTTTCTTGAGAGGCCACCTGGAACATATCCAAACGTGAAGACAGCTGCAGAATCGCCGGTTAGCTACGGAATGTCTGCATTCTGCAGCTAGTTCCGGTCAAAATGCATTACAATGGCAAAAATCACAAAACTTTAGCAAGTCAGTCATGTTAATCATTCTAAAAGTAATTTTAACTAAATTCATTGATCAATTGGGTCTAGGATAGCAATGGTCAAAGGAAAATGAGGTAAAGTAAGATGAAAGAAAGCACAATTTTGAGGCTCAACATACCCCCACTGTTGTCTCCTTGCATGTCCTCATGCAAATTATCCTATGAACTCAGAGGCTTCTGCAAGAACATCTAATCCTCTCCTTCTCCTTTGTCTGGAAGCTAAATATCTTCTGGGTTTTCTGATAACAAGTTTGAACCTTAAGTTGGTAAGTGCCCTGATTAGCTTTTTATTCCTCTTCTTCAACTTTTCATTGGTCTTTTCCACTTTGTCTATATGTAGGGATAAGGTTGAGTTCATATCGGTTTTGAGCTTGACTTGTTCCTTCAAAATTTCATTCTCATTTTTGATGTGTCTATTAAGTATTTCCAACTCATATCTATCCCTTCTTAATACATCTATTTTAGACAGTGGAGGACTAGGGGTTCTCTCCTTACTTTCTGAAGCTCTCTTTTCCAAAGTTTCCACATAGTCATAAATTTCTTGTTGAGCAGGGTCAATTTCAGGGGTTCCTTCATTAAAATCCTCTTCAACATCTTCTTCAATAGATGTTTCCTCATCTTCTATATTAATCACCCCTGTTTGTTTGATTTGAGTTTTCCTTAGTTTCCCCTTTAGTCTATGGCTTCTTCTTGGCTGAGAAGATCCCTCTCCTCTCTCTGTGGCAGATTTCCTGATTACCTTCTCTTTCTTAAGTTGTCTCTTTATTTGAGTCAACTTCTCTGAGATGATTTCCTCACTACTTTCTTGGATTGTTTTGTCAATTTCAATTTTTGAAGCTCTCCATTTTCTACTTCTCCTTGTAGGTTGTTGTTCAGGTGAGGGTTCTTTTGGCTCTTCAAAATGATTTCTTATCAAGAAATTGTCCCATGTATCATTTGTCTTGGCTAAATGGTGTTCAATTAAAATCTTCACCAAGCCATGATGATATAGTGTTGTCTCTAAAAATTGAACCCTTCTTTGAACACAGGAAGCCATCTTTTTCAAGCTTTGAAGCAAGAAATAGGGTAGGTTTAAGTCTTCCCCCAGAAAATGCATTATCAGTCTAATGTGGTAGACATAAAATGTACCATATCTACCCTCACATGTAATAAATTTTTGTAGAAGAAGTAGTATGTTTCTCCATTTATTTTTCAATGCAGAACTTGGAATTCCTTTCTTAAATACGGTGACATCCATACCTGGTGATTTTAGAATTTGCTTCCAGGATTCATTGTGGAATTCTCTGTTTTTGAACCATCTCTCTCCATTTCTAAGCAACCCTGTAGCTTCTGCAATGAAAACTTCAGTGACAGTAAATTTGACATCTCCCACTTCAACTTCAGTTCCTTGAAATGATCTTGCAAATGTTTTAGTGAATTCTTTGTGGAAGCCATTAAATTTCTCCAAAAATTGAAGCCATCCTATCTGTTGCAACATTTATTTACATTGAGGGTAGCCTTCTAAGTATTTTGAACCCACTGGTTCAGTTCTTACAATGAAACCCATAATTGCTTCTTCAATGTTCAGATTAACACTCTTCTACCCACAGAAATAATAACTTTCACCTTCGAATTGAAATGGCTTCAAGTTCTTAATGACAATGGCTTCAAACTTCGGAATGACATACCTCTGATTGACAGTGACAACAACTTCAAACTTCGAGCTGATATGCCTCTGGTTGACAATGAAAAATGGCTTCAAATTCCCACACTGCTATACCTCTATCTCTCGATGGCAAATAGCTTCAAATTCCCACACTGTTATATCTCTGTCTCTTGGTAACAAATGGCTTCAAATTCTTCACTGTTATACCTCTGTCTCCTGGTGACAAATGACTTCAAATTATTCACTGCTATACCTCTGTGTTTACAGTGATAATGCTCAATCTCTGCCCATGGTGATAGTGCTTTGATATTCAAACTGATATACCCTTTTGCTCTGCTCACGGTGATAAGAATATCTCTGTTTGCGGAATGAAGTGCCGGCTACAGAATGGAGTGATGGAAGTAGTTACGGAATGAAGTAATGGAGTGAGGTGGAGGAAACGAATTAATGATTGAAAAGACGACGGAGATTTTTACAACGGAAAAGAGAATCATCATTGAATGATTTGGTTGGGTTATGTGAAGAATTCAAACACTTCGGCCATTTGAACCGCTTAAATGATATCGGATATGGAATTTGAAATGAGAGATTTTAATCCAAAGTTTGTGGACGGTTTATTGGTCATGATCAATAAAAATAATTAAAACAACCTTTTCGAACAATTCATAACTAAAACTATGCTAAACGTTATGAAATGCCATTATAATCTAAACTTGTTACCTCTGCTTTTCATTTGATTTTTTGTAGTCTTTGTCTTCTTTGTTCACCTTTGGAAGAGTCTTCATAATTCTTCTTGATGTTTCTTATTCATGGATATTCTGGATCATTTTGTTGCAATTCTAATGTCTGCTGGTTGGTGCCTTCAGGATTTGTAGCTGCAGAATGACTGTCTGGCTGCAGAAAGGCTGATCAGCTGCAGAATGTCTGTTGAGCTGCAGAATGTACCTATAGAGTATTTTAATCATGGAATGGAGTGTTTTTGGATATAGGTGAAATGTTATATGATATGAATGGAGATGGATGATGTGTTATGATATGTATGAAGTGGATGATGAAATGAAATGGATTCATTTTATGAAATGGAGTGGAAGAACATAAGAACTGCCCTGCAATCCATGACATGTTTTATTCATTTACAGCAAAACATCAAACTTTAAATTTTGACATGAAAATGAGATGGATGGAGTATGGAATGGGATGAATGAAATATGGAATGAAGTAGAGCATGAATGAATGAAATGGAATATGGATGGATAAGTGAATGAAGTGAAATGAAATGAGATGGATCATAAGCACTATGGATCTGAACTTATGATTTTGTAACAGCTGCTTGCAAAAACAAAATGGGAAAAGTTAGAGTGTTAGAGAGACTCTGATTTTCACCCTATCTTTTCTGTATAAACATGCCAATCTATGATTGGTTTTCATGTTTATACCTTTATTTTATTTTATTTTATTTTATTTTTATTTTATTTTTTTTTCAAAAGAGAAATACTTCAGAAAATTTAATCAAGTTGATGAAGAAGAAAAATTCTTCTTCATTAACTTCACATCACTGCTTTCTTGGAACTTCTTGACAAATTCTTCTCTTGAGAGTGGTTTGTGATACAACTTCAATCTATGACCATTCACAAGAAAAGTGACCTCTTCTTCATCTATTGTCTTGATTTTTACTGCTCCATTGTTAAAAATTTCAACAATTTCATATGGCCCAAGCCAATGTGTTTGAAATTTACCTTGAAAATCTTTGAATTTTGAATCAAACAAGAGAGCCCAGTCACCTTCTTTGAATTTCTTCTCTTTGATGTACTTATCATGCCATCTAGTCCTTTGCTGTTGGACTAGACTTGTTTTCTGAACTGCATCTTGTCTGATCTCATCCAATTCATTAATCTACTCCAATCTATGCTTTTGTGCCTCCGTTAAATCAAGTCCTAGGTGAGCTGCCATTTTGAAGGTTTGAATCTGGAACTCTGTGGGAAACAAAACTTGCTTTCCATAAACAAGTTCATAAGGAGTATGGCATGTTGTGTTTCTCCATGTAGTTCTATAGGCCCACAAGGCTTCAGGAAGCCTATCTACCCAATCTCTTCTATGTAAATGAACAGTCTTTGTTAGGATTCCTTCAATGACCTTATTAGTAGATTTCACTTGACCATTTGCTTGTGGATGATAAGGAGTAGATTTTCTATGCCTGATTTTGTACCTCTCCATCATTTGCTCCACTAGCCTTGATGTAAATTGAGCTCCTTGATCTGTAACAATTTCCCTTGGGACACCAAAACGAGTAAAAATATCCTCAAAAAGAAAAGTAACTACGGATGATTCATTAGCAACAAGTAATGGTTTAGCTTCTACCCACTTAGTAACATAATCAGTGCAAACTAATATGTATTTCTTTTGTCTTGATGGAGGACTAATGGGTCCTACAAAATCCAAAGCCCATTTTTCAAAAGGTTCAATGTGTACCTGAGGTTGTAATGGCATCTCACCTGAAGGAGAAGGTTTCCCTACCCTTTGGCAAATGTCACACCTTTTTACATACTCCCTTGCATCTTTAAACAAAGATGGCCAATAATATCCTAAATTAAGGATCTTATAGGCTGTCCTCTTATCTGCAAAGTGTCTGCCACAAGGTTCATCATGACATGCCTTGAGAATCTCAGGCATCTCATCTTCATGAACACACCTTCTAATGATCAAATCTGGACCTATCTTGTACAACTCATTAGCAACCCATGAATATTTTTCACTATCACAAATGATTTTTCTTTTATCCCTTGCATTCATAATTGAAGGAAATTTTCCTGAAACTAAATAATTAGCAATATCAGCAAACCATGGAGTTTGAGTAGAGATTGCAAAAAGATATTCATCGGGAAATTGATCTTCAACCGGAGTGTCATCTTTGATATTTTGGAGTCTAGATAGGAAATCAGCTACTGTGTTTTTTTTTCCAGGCCTATCTAGAATAGTAATGTTGAATTCTTGTAAGAGCAACAACCATCTTATAACTCTGCCATTAGTGATTGATTTGTTCATTAAGTATCTAATTGCAGAATGATCAGTGTGAACAAAAGTTTCATAGCCTGTTATATAGTGTCTGAATTTTTTTATGGCATGAACAACAGCTAAAAACTCTTTTTCAGTTACAGTATAGTTTAACTCTGCAGGAGTCAAATTTTTACTGGTATAATAGATGGCATAAGGAATTAAATCTTTCTGTCCCAATACTGCTCCTAGAGCTGTATCGGAAGCATCTGTCGAGATATGAAAAGGTAACTTCCAGTTAGGTCCCCTTAATATAGGTGCTTGAGAAATTTTGGTTTTCAGGGTTTCAAAAGCTAACTGGCAATCAGAAGTCCACTTGAATTCACAATCTTTGGTGAGTAATTTGAAGAGTGGAGATGCTATCTTGGTAAAGTTTTCTATAAATCTCCGATAATATCCTGTAAATCCTAGAAAACTTCTAACATCTCTTTGACAACTTGGAATGGATAGGTTAGAAATGACTTCAACTTTTGCCTCATCAACTCTAATCCCATCCCCTGAAATGTGGTGCCCTAAAACAATACCTTTAGTAAACATCATAAAACATTTTTCATGACTAAGTGAAAGGTTTGCTTCTTGACATATTTTTAAGACTTTTTCCAATTTTTCTAAAGCCTCTTCAAATGTATTCCCATAAACTGTGAAATCATCCATGTACACCTCTACACAGTCATGTATTAGATCCGAAAAAATTCCTAATACTGCCCTTTGGAATGTTGCAGGTGCATTGCATAATCCAAATGGGAATACTCGGTAAGCATAGGTACCCCAAGGACAGGTGAATGTGGTTTTGTCTTGGTCTTCAAGTGCTACTTGGATTTGATTGTAACCACTAAACCCATCTAGGAATGAAAAGTACTTTTTGGCAGCTAATGTATCTAATACTTGATCTATGAAAGGTAAGGGAAAATGGTCTTTAAGAGTAGCCTTATTTAGTTCTCGGTAGTCAACACACACCCTCCATTTTCCATTTTTCTTTGGCACAATTACCAAAGGAGAAACCCACTGACTATCTGAAATAGGATAGATAAAATTAACATTTAACAATTTTTGCAATTCTTCCTTGACAATTTCCCTAAGATTTGGATTCATCCGTCTTTGAGGCTGTCTGATTGGTTTGCAATTTGCCTCTATATAGATGTGATGAATACAAGTCTTGGGACTTATCCCTTTCATGTCAGTGTATTCCCATGCATATGCAGAAGAATGTCTCTGTAATACTTTGACTAACTCTTCTTGTTGAGATTTTTCCAGGTTTTTGTTTATGTTCAAGGTTTTGCCTGGAAAAATTTCACTTGTAGAACTGCCAAATTTGTCCATAGAATGAAGAGACATCTGCCTAGATGACAAAAATTCAATATTGGATCCCTCCTGAAATGATTCATGTTTATGTTCTGGAGAAGATTCAAAGTTTTCTAGAGTATTCAGAATTTGATTATCTTCACTAATTTCTAAAATTGTGAAGAGTGGTTGTAAATATTCTTCATCCTCTATCCATTGAGTGTCATCTAGATCTGTAATTGTCCTAGTTGGAGGATATAAAGTGAATTTCTTAGTTGAACTACCATCAGAGATATACATATCACCGGATCTACAACTAATAAAAGCATCAGCTGTAGCCAACCAAGGTCTTCCTAATATAGCAGGATGGCCTCCTAGATTATTCTTAGGAGTTAGGATCATGAAATCCACAGGGTACTCCCAAGAATCTAGGGACACTGGAATGTCTTCTATTACCCCATCGGGTTTGATCACAGATCTATCTGCTAATTGTAATAGTGTGGGTGTAAAGAGAAGATTAGGAAGTTTCAGTTTATCCATGATTTGTCTACTCATGATATTGATTGCTGCTCCTAAATCAATGAGTGTGTTCTAGATTTCAATTCCATTGATGTGAATTTTGACAACTGGATTTCCTGGGTCAAGATACTTTGGAATAGAAATCTTGCCCATCATAATGTCTGCTATTTGTCCTACCAGTTGAATTTTCTTTGTTTCTCTTATTATTTTTCTTGTTGTCTTCATACTCAACTCCTTTATTGTTTTGGCTAAAATTGGGAATTTCTTTGATGGCTTGAAATAATGGAATTTTAATGCAAACATTTCTCAATTCATCTAAGAAATCATAATTAGGCACCATGATTTGTTTTTCTACACCTCTATCAATTTGTAATCTTTCCGGAAAAGGAGGTATAGAAGTAGATGTAGATGGTTGCTCTAATACAGGAGTTGGATTTATTGGATCTTTTTGTTTTAGTTTTTCAGTGTTTGGGTCTTGAAAGGATGTGTCTTCCTCAAGACTTTTATTCACCCATAGGGAGTCTTCCTCAGAATTATCTTGTTATTGTATGATCACAGAAGGTTTCCTCTTTTCAAGTATTCTTCCAGACCTCAGTTGAACATCACTAAGGTCTAAAGGAGTAATTAAATAAGTTGGAAATTGTTGGCCTTCTATCATGTATGTATTCTGAGGGTTCTTATTATTGGGGTTTGGTATGGGTTGAGCAGGTAATTGATTTGATTTTTGAGGGAATGGTAATGAAAGTGGTTGATTTTGATGTGGTTGGTTTTGATGATGTTGTTGAGGATTTTGTTGAAAATTTTGTTGAAGATTTTGAGGAAAATTTTGTTGAGGATTTTGAGGATAAAAATGTGGATATGGTGGATAGGATGGTGGATAATGATAATATGGAGAGTATCTTCCATAGGGACCTTGTGATCCTTGTGCCCAAGCTTGAGATTGATTTTGAAATTGGGGCCAAGGTTGCTGCCAAGAATTCCAAGGTGGAGGTTGATTATACATTTGATCATGGAATCCTTGTGTTTGAGGTCCCTGCCAAGGCCTTCTAGATACAAAATTGAGAGACTTTGTGGAATCTGTAGAAGTTTCCTCCTGAAAGACAGCTTTGAGACCCGGAAGAGAAGGACAATTCATGGTCTCATGTTTTTCAGAACAAATGACACAGGTTTCTACAACTTTTACATCTAAAGGACACTCTCTCAAGGCATGTTTCTTTCTACATTTGGGACAGAAGATTGCCAAGGCATCAGATTCGGCCTTTTGCTTGTTTTGTATCTTGAGGGTGTCTATTTGTTCACTAAGACTCCCTAAGATGTCAAATTTAAAATCATCAAGCATGTGACCTATTTCTGATCTACTTACTGTCCCAGAAGCAGACTTACTTGCCCTTGCAAGAGCAGGATCTCTTGGACCTTTGACAGTTTTAGATTTCCCTCTTGAAAGGTTGATACATAACTCGGATATTTCAGGTAATGTGAGCTGTGATATATCCCCTTTTCCCATCATGTTAAGGATATCCAACCATTCATCCCTAATTGTTTTCAACAAAAGAGCTTTTAAGGTGTCTTGATCTAGGTTTTCCATTTTTGCTCTTTTGATATTGTAATTAAATCTCTCCAATAAATCTTCCAAATTTTCATCTTCTTTTTGTAACATCTTGAACACTTCTTCCTTATGATTAACCGGCATACAATAATCCAAATATCTCTCTAGAAATGCTTGTTTCATGTCTTCCCATGTTCTAATAGAACTGCTGATCAGACTCATAAACCACTTCAATGCTGCTACCTTCAAAGTTGAAGGAAATAATTTCAATTTTTGAGCATCTTGTAAGTAGTCATAAGTTCTACAAAGCACTTCAAATTCGAATAAGAAGGTTTCAGGATCTTCAGTTTTAAGTCCATAGAAGTTTGGAAGGACAGAGGGTGAAATATTTTTCATGGTTGTATTGGTTTCTTCATCAATTATAAGGAACCCAAAAGAGCTTCCTATTCTACCTCTTCCTCCATCTGCACCTCTACCTCCTTCTCCTCTACCTCTACCTCTACCTCCAAATAGTGTGTGTTCTCCATTAAAAACTCCTCCTCCTCCTCCTTCTGCCATGGTTGACTCTCCTGTGGAAGTGGAAAGATTTATGTCCCTACCAGGAGTCTTTATATTTTTTTCTATGGCAAGTTCAGTGGATGAAGTGGAAGGTTTATCTAATGGGATATCTGATTTCAGGTCTTCTAGAAGTCCAGGATCAGTAAAGGATGGAAGATGGGTTTGAGTTGAAGGTGTACTAGCTCTGGATCTAGATGAAACAAGTGGTGTTCTAGAAATCAAACTTCTGCTTCTGCTGCTTATAAATCTCCCCCTTGAATCTCTCTCTCTACGCATAAAATTGTTTTTGGATGCTAAGAAACAAAGGTTACCTAGTTTTCACTTCCCCGGCAACGGCGCCAAAATGTTTGGTCTCAATCTAGTCTCCTAAATTGAGCTCATTTAATTGTCAACCAGGGTTGGTAAACTGCTGAAGTGAAGTGTACCGTATGTACCTAGGTGTTTGTTTCTTAATGCGTTGTGTGTAGTGTTTTATGATGTTTTTGGTCTTTTGTGATGATTTATGATGTTTTTGGTCTTTTGGTGGTTTTATGTTCACAAGAAAGATGACTAGAAAGCTAATGGAAAGGAGCTGGTGATTAAAAAAACAGAGTGAAGCCTAATTGGTTGATGACAAATGACAAATGTAATTGCAAATGCTGAAGCAGAATCAAATCTAAACTATGACTAAGCAGAAATAAAGCTTGATAATGACTTCTAAGGAAATGATTAAAACATAAACTCAACTTGAGAAATGATCAACTAAATATGCAAATCCTCCTAACTAAACAGTTTAAACAACTAACTTATAATGATGCAACATTTCATCCTTGATTAGAGATTTGTTGAAGCAATTTTGGAATAAAACATTTATACCATCATAAGATCTTCTACTCTAAAGCTAGTTCCTAACTCTATTCTGCAACTTAGTTAAATGTCACAAAACCTTACTCAAGAGTTATTGATTTCTTTTCAAAGTAGTCTTTTTGAGGAAGGGCTCTGTTTATGAAATGATAAGGAAATTGCAGAAGTACTTCAGGCCTTAAAATGATATTATCTTCTGTTCATGTGGTTATGAAGCAATTATAGATTTTAGAACAAGAAGATGTTTGTAAATAATGAAGGCTGTTTTGTTAAGTTTAACAACTGAAGTAGTCTAATATGCAGTGAATGGCAACTGAATATGGAGTGCAAATGCAATGAGTTAAGCTAACAATGAACTTGAGATGTCACTAATCTAAAACAATGTTGAACTACAAGTCATTATCAAACTTAAAACAGAACAACTGAGCATGAGTTAAGTGCAATTAAACTCCGGAGCATCCTAACTAAGCTATCATGCATTATTCTATGGAATTATACAGTCTGTTTGTCCATCATGATTGGTATTTTGGAAGAGTTCCTTCTTGTGGAAGAGTTTTTAGAACAATCCTGACTGTGTAATTGAGTGCACATGCAAACATAAAGACTGAAAGCAATGAAAAACTAAGATATCATAGCCATCTCCCACTCGTCATTATGATATTTTGGACAAGCGTTTAAGAGCAAGAACAACGATGGTACTTAGTGAAAACACACAACTAGAACGTTCAAGATCACAATCATGCTTAAGACAGTATAAATATTTCTTGGAAGAGTTTCTTCTTGTGGAAGAGTATTGAGCATAAGTATAACTGTGATGGTGAATAAAAGAGATTACAATTAAATCCTACAATACTATAGCCATTTCCCATTCATCATTATAATATTTTGGAAGAGCTTATTCTTGTGGAAGAGTTAGAATGAGTATAACTATAGTAGCTAATGAAAACAACTACAAATTCAACTTCAAAAACGTAAAGGCAGCTAGAATACTTATCTAAATTATGCAAATAAATCCGTGCAAGAGGCAGGGGCCCTCTACCACCTGACGGAATCTAACTCCAAATCAAATCAATGCTTTCAAAACAACACTGTCTGCTTCATTAAAGGTGAAATAACTTGAACAGAGCACTCTGCGTCTTCAGAAATGTAGCACAAAATCTAAGCAAAATCTAGAACAAAATCTAGCCTAGCTCTCGGTTTCCCAAGTGTTTATATAACAAATGCACATAACAAGACTTGCAACAATTTCAGGATCATTTTCTTTCCTTATCGGAATCACATTAGGACTCTTGAAGTGGCTGCGTAAAGAGGAAAAAGACATCTGGACTGAGACAGTCCTAATAGAATTCTGCCTTCCTAAATGTGTTCCCACGTACCAAAACCATACCCAGAATTCGTTTCTTCCTTCATGGTGAGCAACGAACCATGTAGACATGACGTGGAATATGCCCATATGCGGTTTTTCTTGAGAGGCCACCTGGAACATACTCAAATGTGAAGACAACTGCAGAATCTCCGGTTAGCTACGGAATGTCTGCATTCTGCAGCTAGTTTCGGTCAAAATGCTTTACAATGGAAAAAATCACAAAACTTAGCAAGTCGGTCATGTAAATCATTATAAAAGTAATTTTAACTAAATTCATTGATCAATTGGGTATGGAATAGCAATGGACAAAGGAAAATGAGGTAAAATGGAATGAAAGAAAGTACAATTTTGAGGCTCAACAATCTAAATGATTTTGAACCCTCAAACCCCCACCGCTGCTACCCCCCCCCCCCCACTTACCTCCTCCACAGCCCCCATGCACACCCACACTAGCGAGTTGCGCACGCCCCACAGTCTTTCCATCCTGGCATGGAGCTACCATGATTATTTCTGAGTTTGCCACCCCCACAGGGCCATGGACGACAGGGGAGGAAGAATACCCACACCACACTAGGGGCTTCATAATTTGCCAAGGTCGAGGAACCCCGCCGTGTGCAAAGTCCAGAGACCATGCCCCCCACCTTAGAAAACAAACACCACCAGAAAAGGAGTCAAATTTCGACACCCATCACCGCAGGGAACCACATAGACACCTCCCACTACCAGATAAAGATTTCCACCACCAAGAAAGCCAAATACCATCACCCACCAAACCAACACAGGAAATTGAAAAACAAACGATGAAAAAGTAGCCGACGCCTGAGCATACCCTGCCCTAGGGCAGCAACCAGCCTCCAAATTCTACACATATAGACCACACACCAATCCACCAAACACCATTGCACCCACGCCAGAGGGCACAAAATTTGGAAAAGAAACTAGTTTTTTGCCACAACCCTCGAGGCTTCCTGGACTGCAGATTCTAGCTTCCTCTCTTAACATGAAAAACAGGCTCACTGAAAGCCAAGAAAATGGAAATGAGTGAGCTCACTTCCCTTCAACTTCCTATCCTCAACCCAGATGTAGAAAATGGCTAAGAAACTGAGCATCATTGACTGGTTGAACACATCGCATTAGTAAATGCCCACGACAAGCACACAAAAGCCACTCCCTCCGTAAACCTTCCTGCAAGATTTATGCTTCCTCTCTAGAGGCCACCATTAGGACCAACACCAAACCAGAGTGAGGAGTCTAATGTCAAGGTCCCTCATCTTCCTTCGCCTTATCCCTTCACCACCTCTGAACTCCAATGCGTAGTTATTTTTCGCATGAATTGCCAATGTGAAGCCAGTAACTCTCCCGCTACATGTGTTATGGTGAAGGGACCGGGAGTATCGTCCCTCACCCTCGCTACACTTATATTTACTCATGTGAGACGTCTTCCACGTGTTCCCCAGACCTCAGCCCCATCAGGGAGTATTGTATGAACCTTTGTTAATTTAGTTATGAACCTTAATTAATTTTTTAATGGTGTATGAACTTTTATTAATTGTTTGATATGAACCTTGGTTAATTTTTAATGGTATTATGAACTTTTGTTAATTGTTTAGGTATGAAATTTATTTAATTTTTTAATAATATATAAACCTTTATTAATGGTTATAAATATGTAATTCAAAACATTTAAGTATGGTTTATTGTGTAATAATGGATAAATGTGTTTAGTTTTATCAATTTCTATGAGAATTGTACCAATCAATATATTTATTTCATTTAATACATAATTTACATGATTATATCAAATTAAGCTTTAATTAAAACAATATTATTGGTTTTATATTTGATTAATAATCAAAGTACTAAATCTCTTTTTTCAAAAGATCTCCCCACAAGTCATGCATAGTAGGGACTTTGAAGCCCTTTCCTATAGCTATAATAGAGTCCCACATAGATTGGTAATAAGTTGAGTGAGCAACATTAAATGGGGTATCTGCATCATACCACCATCTAGCAATGTATTGAAAAGAATATTATTTTCACAGTTACAAGACATGGCATATAACCCTCGATGATGGAGAGCTTGACCTTCACATTTTTGTTTGACAGCTCGAATTTCCTGATGGGGGAGACAATGAAGGGGGTTTATTAGCGTACATGGCAGTACTAATGAACCTTGGTTATGGAGGAAATAATGGGAAGAAGGCTCCTTTTGCAGGACCGAAGACTTTCTTACATTGATAGAGGAAGCCAAAGATGTATGATAAGCAATGCCTCCAGAATTCCATTTCTCTATCAAGACTTATTCATTGAATACTGATAATGCCCCTTAACTTGACATGATGCCAGGTTTATGTAACCAAGCTCACACAGTGGACCAGAGACAAGATCAAAACCCTTACAATGTCACCATATTAAAGCTCGAAGGTGTGACTGTGGATTGGAGACAAGACCAAAACCCCTGCAACATCACCATCTCGAAGCTCAAAGAAGTGACCTGCAATAATGAGAGGGTTTTCAAGATTAACGTCGTGGGATTTGGCCTCGATGGGAAAATCTTGCCTTTCATTTTCAACTACACCAATTTAGACTCCCTCGAGTTGTTGGAAAATTATTTGACTGGAAAGATACCAATGAAGCTCTAGTATATGGTCAATCTTGCAATCTAATTCCCTTGTCTTAAATCCTATGCTCTTATTTAAATCTCATAGATCTCCATGAAAACAGGCTCATAAGAAAAGGTGGTGGACTTTGGACATTCAAATACTAGATCCAAATGTATTTTTGGCCCTTGGGTACCTTGATCCTGAATACTTCAGAAGGCAACAACTGGCAGAGAAATCTGATGTGTATTCTTTTGGAGTAGTGTTACTGGAGGTCTTGTATGCAAGGGAAACTCTTAATCTTGTTTTTCCTAGAGAACAATTCAATATAACAGAGTGGGAAATGCACTGGCAGAAAAAGGGTAAGCTTGAAAAAATCATTGACCCTCACCTTGTTGGGACAATCAACCCTGTTTCTCTTAAAACGTTTAGGGATACTGCTGAAATTTTATTGGAAGAGAAGGGCATCCACAGGCCTTCCATGGGAGATTTTCTATGGAACTTGGAATATGCGTTTCAAATCTAGGATATATCCATGCAAAATGATCTAGATGATAATAATACAAATAATATTGCATATGTTCCTTTGCACTACCTAGATCCTGATCCTTTTGGTCCAAGTTCATTATGACTTCAAGTCTTGTACGAAATTTCTCAATTTATATATTTCATTAATGAGCATGTGAAATTTTGGAGTTCTCAACATCCCACGGAGGGATAGTTGTGAGAATTTATTTATTGTTTGGAACGTGCTCTCCTTCAATGGATATGACACATAGTGGATCCATACCTTGGTGCAACAATTCCCTACCTTGAGATGTTTGCACAATATTTAGGTCAAAGTGAACACACAAAAATAGTGGCTTTGGTTTGGAAGGAGAGATACAAGTATGTAGAAGAGATTGAGGGTGCATGCGTTATGTTCCTTTCCACTGCCCAGCGCCTAAGACTTTTTATACTAGCATTATTGGATGAGGTGTTGGTGGAAGTGATGATGATTTAGAAGATGCAACCACAAGCATTGTGTTCTCACAATTAGTGAATCCTCATGGGAGGTGATCACAAAACAAGACCCCTTTGCAGTGTTCCAAAACTACCAAATTATCACATGCAAAGAGAACATTGGTGAATGTGAAATGGTTAGGTTCGGTACTTGTTTTTTTCATATCGCATTAAAAATCCAGTGCCTCCTCGTAAAATCCTCTCCTCATATAATCGACCACCATTACAGACGATTACACCACATTTGGTTTAGACATTTACTTAGGTAGGTAGGGTGCCCTTATCTCCCATCTCCCTATAGAGTAATCTAGTCACATCTTCTTTCTTCTATGATACTGGTTCATCTCTCTTAAGTCCTCTCTCTTGTCCTTCCTCTGACTCTCCCTTTCTCTCCTACCTCCATCTCTCTTCCCCCATATCTCTCTCTCTCTCACCTACCTACCTCGCCCGCGCCCCCCCCCCCCTCTCTCTCTCTCTGCCCTCCAATCCTCTCACTATATCCCTCCCTCTCTCCTTCTTTTTGTCCCCCTTCCATATTTGTGTCAATGTCTCCCTCTCTTACCCTTCTCTACCTCTCCCACTCCTCTCCCTCTCTCTCTCTCTCTCTCACTCCATTCCTTCTCTCCCCTCTCCTTCAGTTTATCTCCATCTCTTCCTTGTGGCTCCCCTTATCTCTCCACCTTTATCACTCTATGTCTTTATTATTCCTTCTCATATATATCTAGAGTTAATATATATCGTGATATATTAATATATAGTATAATATAACAAATTTAATATTGCATTAATCTAAAATTTTTAAATTTAATAATATTAATATTATAATATATTATTATGAATATTAGAATTAATCCTATTAATATTATTAATATTTTAATATTGATATTAGGGTTAATAATGTTTTTTTTCATGATATTAATAATAATTTGGCCCAAGGTATTTGGTTCATATGATTCATAAATATAAAGAGGATTATGGAGTAAATATAAAAAGATGTTTTATTTATTTACCATACTTCTGGTTTATTTATATTTTATTTATTTACCATGGTATTTGGCCCATAGGCTTGGTATATAATTAGATGTTGATTTCTAATCCTATTTGATATATTTATATTTATTTACCATACTTCTTTATACCTCTTTTATATTTATTTATTTACCATACATATTTTATAAATATGGTATTTTGCCCACAGGCTCCACCTAAATAAAACCTGTTGTTTGAGTTTACTTTAAAAAAAAAAAAGGTTTATGGAGTAAATATAAAAATAGGTTTATTTATTTACCATAATTTATTTATATTTTTATTTATTTTCCATGCTTTTTCAATAAGTATTAAAATAGGTTTTATATATTTACCATAACTCCGGTTTATTTATATATGTATTTATTTACCATACCTCTTTGATTGTTCATAACCCTCTTTATATTTTAAATTTATAATGTGTTTATACATAATAATAATTATATTGATTTTTAAATAGAGATTAAAAATGTTAAATATTTACTTGCTTAATTTTTTACTTGATATCTACCACATACTAGGCTAGAAATTCATAATCATTCTTGTTTAGTGAAAAGTTTAATGCAAACCCTTACACATTTTATGAATGTACTTTCAATTTTAAAATCCTTATTTTTTATTATTTAAAAATTTGAAAAATAGTGTTTTTTTTAATTTTCCCCCTAAAACTTTGCTGGAGCTATCAAAACACTAAAACATCTTGACGGTATTACTAAGCTTCTTCATTGTTCGGTGGACAATGAATTTATTCATGAATTCCAGATCCAGTAGATGTTGGCAAATCTAAAGTTCGCTAAAAGGTTTTCACATTAAGATAGTTTTTCTCCCTCACGAACTCAACATAATCAACATTGTCTTACGTTTCTCCATATACAAGTAATATTATTTTGGTATGTTTATATATCTAAACTTCTATTTTAAGTCGTCTCTACTTCAAACCCCTAATATTTTACGTAGAAAAGAAGATGATAATTCATTTCTTTGTTAGGATTTCAAAAAGAGAATGTTCGATGCCATGAGTTTTTGTTCTTGTATTTTTTTAAATGACGGAGATCAAAATCATTTATTTTAAGTGGAAATCTTGAAAGAAATGAGACATCAAAGCTGCTACAATAGTGAGGGGAGATTTTGATCCAGATAAACTTTTGCAAGTTGATATCCCACTAAGGTTTTGTGCACAAACCATACATCTTGGAATGCAAGTTGATATCCCCATTGAGGTTCTTTTTGCCTCAATTTGTCCTGATTGAAATATTAATTGTGTTTGGTTTACTTTAGTAAAACCTAATTCTTCTTATTTTCCATGAATAAAAATTTGATTTGGTTTTTTCCTTGTGAGGAAAAATCTATTGTCATGCTTTCATCCAAATTGTTGCAAAATCAAGCCTTTATTTTTGGCTTTAGCATGGCTCCATCATGAATATAAATATCTATAATTCTTTATTTTCACGATGTGGAGTAATCTAGAATTATTTATTTTCATCTTAGTTTTCTTTCTCTAATCAACTCATCATATTAATAGATCTATTTAGGAGGTAGGTGCATGCTAGCAGGTGCAGATCTGTAATAGACAATAGGAATTGGGATTAATTGAAAAAAAAAGGTCAATATTCCCTGAGCCTTGAAGGAATTCTTTTCTTTTGGAAAGTTTCCAATAAAAGATCCACTTTGGTCTCCTATGACCCCTCTAAACCAATCTTGTATCAACTTGGATAAGCTACCAAGTCTCCCTATGAAAATATATGACCTTAGTGTGTTAATGATGTTGGAGGTCTCAGTTGAGGAGATACTCTTTGCGTGTATTCACATGCAAGAATATTAATTGGAAATTTCAATGGAGAGGCTTTTCTGCCTTATGTGATGGAATGATGAGATGCATATCTACCTCAAAAAAGAGTTGTAAAGGGAATATTTCTCTTTGAACATAAAGGGAACGACATTTTCAACTTAGAATTTCAACTACAGGAGTATATTAAATGAGTACAATGGGGGTTCCATGGTTCTTCAAGAATAATGGTCTTTTTATGAAGCATTGGTTTCCCCTTTATACCCCCAATGAGGTAGGTTCTTAAAAAATTTATATGATCATATTATCTTATTTTCTTGATGATTTTAAGGTTAAAGAACTATTAGAAAATATACATGGGTTGGATGTAGGAAATTATTTAAATTACTGGATAATCTATTTGATATAGTTAAATAAAATAAAAATTGTGTACCCTCAATTGGTTTCTTATTTCCTCAAATATTGGACTAAGTGCAAGTGACCCACCACATGAAAACACCCATATATAAATGGTACTCTATAATGGTTAAATTTTTGAGTATAGGCTTGGTTTCCTCAAAGATGAATTTTTACCAACCAACTATATATATCCTTGACTTATTGTTGCCAACCAACTATAGTTAGTGTATTAACACCCTTTTCTCAAAAATGTTTATAAATTCATCGTTGTGGGTGATATGATTTTTTTTGTCCTTGATGAGAAGTATCATGACCTTTTCTTTCATGTTTCTATATTTCAATGGTTAGTATATTGTAAGTAATTTTGATTTCTTGTTTTTCTTCATTAAGGTAGATTGGGCTTCTGGACTTTATGCTCACTTTTATGTCCATGTTTTGTAGTTATGCGCTAGAACTATGAATGGTTGTGAGTTAAAGACAATGGTTATCAAGAAACAACGTGAGATTTAAACATGTTGCTCCATTAATGGGAAAATTTCCTATCACAGTTCATTAGATTGGTGGCACTATGGATAGTTGACAATTGACCAATCCCAAAATTGACCAATGTCACTTTAATGTACTTTGGATGCCATATTTGTTTAATGTACTTTAAACATGTTCAGATTAGTATATTTTCATTCTTGGTTATTTTTTGCTTATCATCTTTATTTTTCTCACTCTAAACCTATTCCCTATGGATATTTTTTTATTCCCCTAAATCTATTCTATAAAGGTATAAGGGGGATGAAGTGTGTTTTTGTAATGTGTAGTTCTTTTACTTTGAGGTGCTTGTCTTCATACCCCTTTTCTAGTTGAAGTACTCGTGGGAGGACATAGTTATCATTGAGAGGTAGAGAGTGATTTCATTGTATCCATACAATTACATCTTTGGATACTCATGCTTGGTATGGATTTGGAAGAGTCTGAATGCCCCTTTGATATTTTGTTGGTGTAACATATATCAGCCAAACTTTGTACTTAAGATTTTTAACATCTGTTTAGTGGTTACGTTTTAGGATCATTATTATTGATTGTTGTATTTTGACATATTTAATTAATTAATAACAACAACCACTCCCAATTATTTTTATAGACCCCATAGCCAGTAGGATTCAAGCATGTAGCTCATTATTCATAATTGTATCATATATACTCGCTGTTTTCGGCTTTTTGGCATGAAAATCAATATTTGAGAGGCATATTTTATGCCATCACAACATTTTTACATGATTCACAAGGAGAGAAACCAATCTTTGGTGTAATTGCAGATTTTAGATTTGATAATTGTAGGTCATTTATAGGCTATCAATTTCTTTAAAGTTTCACTTCTAACTGAGTATTTAACTAAACATATTGAGTATCTTATACATGACTATCTTTCCCTCCACCCACTTTTCGTAATTTCCATAACCATTAGCTAAAAACTTTGATTCTATTTTGCTTGTTTAGTAAAATATTTTCCAAGACTTTACAAAGTTTTATAATTTATTGAAAGTTGTAGAATTTACAATTTATAAAGTTTCAAGATCTATTTTTTTTAAGTCTAATTCTTTCAAGGGTGTTAGTTCAATGGAACAACACCTGCTTTACAAGCAGAAGGTTAGTGCTTTGATTTCATCATGCCCTGATATTTATATGGAATGGATACAATCATTTTTTAGTGACATAGATTCTTTTGACCATCCTCAATGAGCTGATGGTGACATTTTTTAACCCTCACCAAAATATGAAATGGTGATGATAAATGAACGCCACCATATATATGCATCAATAGTGATGACCATGAAAGGTTCATCACCGCAAATCAATGTTGTTCATATCAAATGGTGACAGTCACTATCCTTCACTATAATCATTATTCGTGACGGACCTTGAATGTGACCACAACACTTATACTTTTGGTGACATTCACTCTTTTGGTGACGAAGGTTAAGTTCCATCACCATTTCTCATATGAAATGGTGATGGTCACTATCCATCATTTTAAACCATTATTGGTGATGGACCTTAAATGTCACCCAAACACTATATTTTTGGTGACGCCACCTTTGGTGACGTTCAATTTTTGGTGACAGAGGCTCTTTTGACCACCACCAATGAGATTTTGATGACATTTTTCGAACCTCGCCAATGTCATTTTTTCTTGTAGTGTATTTGAGGATCAAACATTGGTCGTATTGATGTAATATGTTAAATTCTTCTTGTATTGAATCAAGTGTTTGTTGTAAAATATCAATCAGTGTGTTATACCTTGGAAATTACAAGTATGGTAAATATCGGAAAACTATTGGTGCTTTGCATGTAAATCTAAAAAACATATCAAAACTACTCTTATTTTGTTTTTTCATTATAATGATAACTGATGTTTTGAGTTTGAGTGATTGAGGATGGCCATAGGTGTTCCCTCAAATTGGAAGTTTGGTGTTGGAATTCAGTGTGGATTTTTTGTTCAAGAATCATATAGCAACTGGAATCTGAAATTTACATTCCAAACTAAACCTTTTTGGAGGATTACTAGTGGTGATTGTTACATATTTCGATGTTGTAAATTTTCTCCAAATTATAGATAATATATTGTACCACAAGTGAGGAATACAATGGGAAGGGAATTGTCTTCGCAATGTATCCACTTATATTGTAGTGATCCATATATATAAGAAAAACATTAATAATTTGATATAGACTAGTTGGCGTATTCATATATGATAATGGACCCAAATCGTAGTTCTTATCTAAAGATATTCTCATCATACTTTGGAATTATTGACGTCATCGACCTCTAGCCCTGGACTTATTCACTTAGCATTCTACATTATCCGGTTATATACATGTAAACAAGGGTATCCTATTATTATATACTTTTTACTTCATTTCATTTTATTATAGACTTAGCTTTGGCATTTTCTAGGATTTTTGTTTGCTCTCCCACATTGTATAAGTAATCTACAAATTGATATTTTTAGCATGTAACTTAGTTGGCATGATTGTGCCTAATATTTCCTTGAATGTTGAATAATAATTTTACTAAGGTGTTATTTTCTATGGTGATGTTTTATTTTCTTTGTTTATACAGGTCATTTTTCCACATAGAATCCATTATTTCCCAACTAAAGAAAACTAGTTCGAGTTTCTTTCTTTTATGGGGGGAAATGTTATTGACAATATTGCCGATGTTGAGGTATATATCGTATAAATCCTTTATACTCTACTTTAGTTTATATTCCAATATTCTTCATCTTTCATGTCTTATAAGTTGCATTGCATCTTCTTTCTTTTTCAGAAAATGAACTCAGTATTGATGGTAAGAAAAAGGAATTGAAGAAAGAAGAGAACAATAACATTGAAGAGACGAAATGAAAATTAAATAAAAAGAGAAGAGAATCGGTCTAGTGGTACCTGTAGAGTCAATATCCCGCATAAGAGACACACATAGAGATTGATAGTCAAGTCTTCAAATTTGGTGAATTCACCTGCAATTCTTTGGCAACACAATGATAATTTTTTGAAGTGATGAAACAATATTTCATGTGTAAATTGCACTCCAACCAATATTAAGTTGGAAACTCATATTGTAATAATTGATATTTTATACAATATAATTTATGTGGTTGAAATTATTTATAGTTGCACTTGATATTATTTAGTATTGTAATTAACATATGTAACTTGGTGTTTTCATATTAGATGAACATTTACATTGTATGTCAGTTTTTTTTAATTTAGATACAAAATTATACTAATTAATTTATGTTGATTAATAATGAAAAAATAAAATCAATCTAAAACTATTAAATTAGTAGTTTATGTTTATTAATGAACACAAATAAAATGAACATACGACTAAATTAATGCCTATAATAATTGTTAATGAAAGTAAATGAAATGAATATAAATTACTAAAGTAGTCATTAATATAATGAATATCAAACTACCAAAAATAGATAAATGACTACTACAAATGATAAATTTGTGATTACAAATAACGACTAAATTTTGCACATATACGACTATTAGTAGCTAATTTACAGTATCTTATAACATGACCAAAATTTAGTCATATTTCTTTAGTCATTAATTGGTTTCAAACGATGACTAAAATTTGCATATATATGACTATTAGTAGTTAATTTATAGTATCTTATAACACGATCAAAATTTATTCATATTTATTTGGTCATTGATTCGTTTCAAACGATGACTAAAATTTGCATATATATGACTATTAGTAGCCAATTTATAGTATCTTATAACACGACCAACATTTTGGTTATATTTCTTTGGTCATTAATTCGTTTTCTCGGGTGATCATTTAGTAATATATCTTATTGTATATTTGGTCATTAATTGTGACAATTAATGACCAAATTTATGGCTAAATATATTACTAGAAATAAAGTTGAGACAACTAATTAATGATTAAGCTAAAAACGACTAAAAGTTGGTCACGTTATAAGATACAGTAAATTAGCTACTATTGGTCACCGACCGAAAAAGTCTTTTATATGCAAATTTTAGTTGTTTTTTTAGTAACTAATTAGCCATTTTGTACTAGTGAGAGGAGACTGAAGATGAGGAAGAAAAAGAAGAGATGGAGGTTGAAACAAAACACATAGAGACATTAGAAATAGAGAGGGAAGAGACTGAGGGGAAGAAGGAAGAAAAGAAAGAGGGGAAGGAAATTTCGGACCCTATGCTAGGCAGTGATACCTCCCCTCAGGACACCAGCATGTCACCAGACATAACAGATTAGGAATTTGCTGCTACCCTAACCACTTTGAGCACACTAGTGAAAAAAAAGAGGAAGATACAAACACCCATGTATTTTAGGACCAGGAAGAGCCAAAGAGTGAGGCAAGGGAAACCACAGACTCCAACTAAAAGCCCTATTTCCATTTAGGAGTCTTCTGAGAAAGATGATGAAATAAGGATAGAAGAAGGAAAGGTTCAAGAGGTCACCTCACCTGTGAGGACCCCTGTGACCTACATAAGAAGACATTCCACAAGGTTGGCATCCCATACACACCTAACAACCCCCACAGACCCTCAAAAGACTGAAAAAAAGGGAAAAAAAAGCAAGAGAGGGTCTTTAGTAGGAAAAACAAAGTTTGCTATAGGAAATTATGTCTTTGTTATAGGAAACTCCAACAGACCCATAATCAAAGAAATAAGCCTTGGTTGAGGGAGAAAAGACGACCACGAATGGGCAAGAGGCCCAAGAAGTTGAGGAAAAGGCACAAGATTAAGGGCAAGATGCAAAAGGGAGGGAAGAGAAATATGACAAGGAGGAGCCCACCTCACCAAAACCTAACCTCAAAGATGTATTAGCAGTGTCACACCCTAGCCCTCATCCAAATCTCAGCTCCTACTATATAGTTATTGAAGAGGGCAGATTGATTCCTCAGAATTTTACAATACCTTTATTATATCAGTTGGAAGAGGAGAGGGCACACACTCATCATTAAATGAATATTGCTACAACCAAAGGTGTGCATGATATAGGGGTCATGGAGGAAAAAGTGACCAAGTTGGGAAAGGATATGTCTAATACTAGGCTTAGGGAATCCATGTTGAAAGAGAAGCTTTAGAAGACCCAAATAGAGAATGCAAGATTTCAAGATTAGCTTCAACAAAAAGACAAACCAATGGCCACCATGGAAGATTTGTGCATGAAGGGCATCCAACATAGATACCCATCAGATTCCTATGCAATCTACCTCAAGGAGTAGTGGCTCCTATTTCAAATCAAAACACTAGCCTCTCATGGATCCTTACCTTTTCAGAACTGTAGATAGTTCATTGAATTTTGCAACCATTCAAGTATGGAAGATAAGACAAAAATGGTATAATTCTACCAAGGAAAATTTTAGGGGCTAATATTCGCAGGTGGGCTGATTTTCCATGCTTTTTCCAAAAACAAGATTCGTCAATTTCCATTTTTTTGAAAATTGATTCACTCAAATTTTATAGTATAAATTTATTTCACCCTAAAAATTACCAAAATTTTATATATACTAATGTAAAATAGTTAAAAACCTAAATATTTTTACAAAAATATCATCAAAATTTTTGCAATTTTCATATTGGGGACTAGTAAGATTCCCCAAGATTTCTAAACTTTAATATAAACTTTCATCCTTAAAATTTTCCCTATGAATCTACATGCACAATCTTGTGTTGACAACCTTGAACATTTGGGACACTAATCATAGAATGGGAGATATGCATTTAATGGAATTAGCCCCTTAGATGGTTAATGAGGAAGCCAAAGCACAAGAAGTAAGGAGGGTAATGAGGAGAGAAAACAAGGAGCCTCTACACATTAGGGCTAAACTATTCAGCGCTAGGGGAATCATAAACAACCATCTCAAAATAGAAAATGATGTTACACTTGCAGAAAAGTACCTCAGCACCCAAGCTCAAGCCATGGCTCATTTTGATGATGTTTTTAGGTTTTTGGGAGATGAATGCATAATGGCTAGTCAAAGGAGATTGAATAGCCTCCTTCACAGTCTTATAAACATGGAGTACCAAACACCAGAGAGATTGAGAGGCGCCCTAGAAAGAGCACCACAATACAAGAGGGCCATGCAGGCCAGGAAGTTTCAGTGGTTTGGTTTGAAACTTAGTCCACCTTTCCTGCTGGGGCTGAGTGATGGAGAATACCAAGATGAGAAAATACAGAATGGGAGGAAGCAGAAAAGAATGATGGCTCTTACCCTCCTAAAGGGACTCCCATACTTATTCCTTCAGAAGTCAAAGGGTCCATTAAAGCTTTGAAAGAAATGCAGAAGGAGTACTAATTTTCTCAAAGGATGAGCAACCATTGGGTAGGGGGGTGATGATGAGCTCCATCATTAGGTATAACTGGAGGGGTTAATTGTCACCTTTTAACCTTATTAAGTTTCTCTTTCTCACATTTAAATTATATTATGGTCTTATGTTTCTAGTGTAGATGGTGATTAAGGCTTGTCATACTTCGAATGCCTAACATGAGTTAAATGCATAATAATCACAAAGATATTGCACTTTTGATTAATATTTTGCAATTAAAGCTTAGAGTAGACAGCAAGGAGAGATTATAGGGTGACTGCCTACCTCCTTAACTCCCAAAGGCAGCCAAGGGATCCTCAAGATTCCCTCCAACAACTTGAAATCAAAGGCAACCAAGCAAGTGGGAGATCAAGTGCACCAAAGCTCCACTTCTCTTGCAATCAAAGTGGACACATCACCTGATTTTTAGGGAGATGTTGGTAGCTACCCTCTAGGTTAAATAGGGTTCAGAAAGAGTTCATTATTATTCAAACTTTGAAGGAAGCTAATAGACTCTTAACTCTTGCAATATGTTTTTGAGACTTTTATGATTATGTAATAAGACTATTTTCTGCAATAAGATGAGTATTCAAATTGTATTTCACTGATTTAGCTTCAGAGGGCTAGGCTTTTGGGTTAGGGCCCAATCCATTTGCTTTAGTCTCTCTTGTGTATTCATACTTATTTTTATGTCATTGTAGCTAGTTTTCTTACATTTCAATTCATTGTTTTTAGTTTGCTTCCATTTGTCTTTTATTTTAGTTAAGCTTGCATAAATGTTGGTAGAATAACTGATAAAATCATAAAGCTATGTGTCAAGCCTCCCTCTCTAATCTCTTTCATTGGAGCATGAGGAGGGCAGACCTTCCCCACAGGCCAAATTTGTTCTTTAGTTTATGATTTCTTAGAAAGAGTAGTTAGGTTGTTGTAGTGTCATGAACATGTCCAAAATACTGAGTTAGATTTATGTTTGAATTTTGAAGTAGGTTTAATTCTTTCCAAATTCAACTCATATTTTCCATTTCCTTCATCATGAATTTGTCAATGTTTGTTGCATGAACATGTAGTTTTCTTACAGGTTCAAGTAGCACAGAAAAGAAGGACTTCACTAACACCCTTAGCTTCATTTTTCACCCATCATCAACGTTCTTTCCATCAAATCGCCATCAGCTTTGTTTTTCAAATTTTTCACCTTCACACCATGAGCAACCCTAGAAGTGCAAGATGGGCTTCTCAAGAGGTTCTAAGCTTGGCCAAGGGGTTGGACACCCTCCATTCATCTAAACACCTCCATTCCACCTCCCCGATGCTTTTCTCCACCAACTTTTCCCTCGAATTTCCCTCAGACTGTTTCTTGTAGCAATTTAGGACTTTCCTATAGCACTACAAGAAACATGTAACAACACCTGTAACAGCACCAATGGGCCTCTCCTTAAGCCCAAAAACCATCATCTGCCTCAACTAGACTTGCCAAAACCACACAGAAACCTTCAACCCTGCACCCATGAGTTCAAACCCTTCTTAAACCACATTAGCGCTTTCTCCTCCTTGCTGCAAAACAATATATTTACAAGCATAATTAGGTCATGATTAGATACATGAGTAAAAGAATGATAGTTAAAACATGAAGTAGACAGAGTTTTTTTAGCCATTTGGCTCAGCAATATGTGATTAGGTTAGTCTTATTTTCCTGCAATTTCAATCAACAATTTACTTCATGAAAGATGCCTAGTTTGCTTCCATTTATTTCCATAGCTTGATTTGTAGATTTCTTTCATTGCAGAGTAGCTAGATGTACTTTCTTGCTATATAATATTTCTTTGATTGCTGATAGAGTAATGGCTTTGAATCACTTGTAGCCCTAGGTCTAAATTCAGAAGTGTGACAGGCTTCATTCAAAAACCCTAGAAATAGCACCCTTTCGTAAGACTCAGAAGAGGATGACATGAGTAGAATGCATTTGCTATGTATATATCACTTTCACCTCCAAGTTTTTATGAACCTCGGGTTGTTAAAGTAAAGTAGAGTAGCCTCTAGGAGTTGCAGCATCCTTGGTGCAATACCAGGGCTCACCAGTGTCCATGCTCATGACAATTGAAACATTTCGCATTTGACAAGTCTCATTTTTTTCCTGCCTTGTCGGTCTTGGATTTGGAACGGTATGCCTTCCATTTTCCTTTCTTCACCTTTCCATCCAAGGGACAATTTTCCTCATCATCAGTCTTTGATGAGGATCCATCTTTGATGCTCCGCTGAATTTCTTTTTGTGCCGAATCAGACCAATGTCGCTCCCAATATGGCAGCTTCTCCCTCCCATTAACAGAGTCTCGGTAGCTATGCCAGCTCTTGGGAAGGCCTAGAAGATCTAGGCTCACCAAATCATCAGAGGAAACAATTATCCCAACGCTTCCAAGCTCATCTCGACACTAAGTGAACCCTTTCAAGTATTTTTGGATCGTGTCGCCCTTCTCCATTTTGTTCTTCCAGAGCTTGTCCTTCAGCGTCGGATTCCAATGCTCATTATTATTATGATACATATCTGTCAAGGCCTTCCACATCGCATATGGAGTCACCTTCCCATGGATACTCAAGACAATATGATCTCAAACTCCCTCTAACAAGATCCTTCTCGCCTTTGCTACATTCTTCTTCCATGCATCAAGAAGTTTAGCATCTTTTGTTGCGGGTTCCGAGACATCGTTATCTATTAAACCCTTCATTCCATTGTCCTGAAGCACTACCTCCATCTTGACCTTCCATGCAATATAATTTGAATTTATCTCGAGTGCATATTCAAGTCTCAAGCCATTAAAATACATCTTGATCTGTTGTTGGATACGAAAGAATAAATCTGCAAATTCGAACCTGATCAAAACAAAATTTGTTCTTCTCTTATTATTGTGATTCCCGGCGCTCTGATACCGTGTAGAAAATATAACAAAGAGATTCAACCTAATATTATAATGTACTAAAACAAGATGTTGAATCCTTCTACAATTTGTGGAAACAAAACATAATTGCATAATCACATAACAGGTAAGAGAAAGAAATAATCAATCACACAACACAAGATATATCTGGGGAAAGCACACTGCCTAAAACCCCGCTATCTATATATATTGTATAAAGTCAAGGATCATGAAAAAATACTAAGATTTCTCTCTCAAGAGAAACTCCTACACTTTGTAATTGTCTCACTCTGATCTAGGCAAAATAAAACAATTACTTAGCTAATTCTTAGCCTCTTCTCAGCCTACCTTGCTCATGCATTCTTTGAGGAATTAAATCCCTATTAAATAGGAAAATACCTTGGTTTGATTGCGCAATTCTTCCTAGGCCTCCATATGACTCTATCACTGACTTGTACAATTTTCTAGTTATACAACTGATAGTTTTCATTACTTTAACCTCAGTCTCAACTGGGCCTTCCTTAGAACTAACATGCAACATCTATTTATAGTGAATTATCAGTTAAATGATTGATCACTACTTGTGAATTAAATAATATTTAATTCACTTGACTTCTCACTAGCTCATCACTCAGTTAGAACTAATTAAATTGATTTTAACTCAATTTCTTGAGTTAACTAATTGCAACTCACAAATAACTGTAATTGGACCTCTTTAAATCATAGGATAAATCTACATGCATCCTCTTAGACCCTCAATTCCAATTTCCTAAGCTAACTCGGTCATTCTGACTTAGTTAACTAATACAAGTTGTCATGAGATGAAATTATAATTTCTCTTCCAATTTAATTAAAAGAAATTTAAATCAGAATCCCCACTTTAAAATGCCATTTCAACATAATAAATATGCATACATTAATTTCTGTGTGACATTTCTCATAATTCCACTTCAAAATTTCAGCATTCAAAATTACAAATTTATTTTTACTCACTCATTAAAATATTTTCACTTTTATTATTAAAGTACAATACCACGAATAATTCAAGGAAAAACTAAAACCCTCTCTTATTGTAAAATAAGCACAGATGTGATGCGATACCTTACCATGTAGAAAAAAATAGATAATACGTATCTAATTTCTCCATTTTAAGTGATATTTCGTACTCCTGAATTTACACAAATTCTCAAACGTTGGGCATGCTTCTACTTAATTTATCTCCTATATACAATATAATTTACTTTAACTAACCATTAATATTTGCATATTATATTAATTCCAATGCATGCAAATTATCTCTAATTAATAGTTATTGGAAATGGCATCTATTGAATTATTTTAAAAGCATAATATTGTTTTTTTCATTGTCACTTTAAAATTCCATTCCTAACACTCAAAATTATGGACCCATCATCGCAACCCCAAGTGCCCATGAATATGGGCATGGAAATAATAAGTGAAAAATATTCATGAAATACTCACCATGCAACCAATTAACTATATAATGTTAGTACGAGATATCACTCTTTTGTGAGAGACATCACTCTGTTCCATATATATATATGTAATTTCTCCACAAGTTAAACAACATATTACAATTTCTAAAATATTGTTTTTCCATGAAAAAACCATGGTTAGGTTTATATCTAAACTTGATATTTTTAGACATTGGAGATGCCTATACATATTAAAGTTGGAAAATGGAGAGTTGTGATTGTTTTTATTGTTGGAGAATCAAGTAGGGAAACAATTGAAATAATTCTCTTATCCTTAATAATTGCTTGTGAACTTATGTTAGCTTCCTCTTATTCTGTATTATATTCTTTTCATCAAACAATTATCAAGATCATAAACCATGAAGATCATAAAAGACAATGGACACAAAATATAGGCTCCAAGCCAAGGCAAAACCCCTCCAAAGGGTAAAACCTAGAAAAATCTCTTATCTTCTTATAGAATCAAATCAAATGAGAAATACAAGACCTCCTCCAAGCACCAAGTCAGCCCTTCAAGAATTCCCTCTTCAAACAAGATCTATCCAACAAGGTTAATGAGATTCAAACATAAAAATTTCTAGTCAAATCAGAGTTTTGGCCCTCTATTTCAAACATGTCATTCATACCGGAAATTTTTGGCTTGTTGCGGTCACCCAAAAACCCTAATCTCGCATGTGTGATAGAATCCAAGCATAAAGGTTAGATTTTTCTTCTTTCCTTTGACTTTCTCTTGTCTTCTTGTCCTTCGCTCTTCTTGCTTCCTTCTTCTTGTTTCAAATCAAACTTGAAGTGTGTGCAAATGAGTCGAAGTTCCTTCCTTTATATACCCTTCTCAAGAGGTCGAATAGGCCTCTTCTAGGCTGACTTGGTCTTGGAGGTCAATTTGAATTTCTGGACTCAAATATTTTTTTTTTATTTCTTGTCACAAATTTCACAAATGGGTCTTATACATATGACAAAGACTTTCTTGACTTGACAAATCCTAGAAGCATGACGAACATGCTTGACCTAGTGACAAATCAACTTTGAGCATGAAACCCTTGCTTAAAATAATAATTATTTTTCTTCTTTTACAAATATATACAATGTCATAAGTATTAAGGTAATTATGAAGACTGAATCTAGTTACATTCTCCAACACTCCCTCTTAACTAGGGAGGTGTTCATAATTACATAACTGATACAAGGATTCTCGCAAATTGAAATATTATCATAAGTAGAGTCGGATTGATAAGCTATTCTCATGTGTAAACATCATAACTAGCATTATTAACATAGCAAGGCATTAAATAACAAGATTTCTTAGATCAAATCACAACGTTGGGAGGCTTCACATGAAACACCACACAACCTCTAAAGGCGAATACCCCATCCAGATGTTCACTAGGTATGTATTTTTAGGACTATTCTTATCTTGGATTCTGAATCCTCAAAGATTGGCAGTTCTCTTCAACCACTCTTGTCTTGGATACCCTATCCAATCCTCAAAGAGTGTTGTTCCACTGGATTACTTCCTATCTTGGATTCTCTATCCTCAAATAGTACCAATCCCATATGCTTATCCAATCCTCCATTCTAATTTCTAGTGCCTTCACTAGACTTACAACTATTAGTCCTGGTCTAGTGCATGAGATATGGAGAATATGATGTACATCATCACTCCCTTTCAACTAGAGAGGAGATCCTCATTCCCTCTTAATCCAGGAATATATCATTGCTCCTTCTCAAACATTTAAAGAGACTTCTTTACTTCCTTTCAACTAGGAATACATAACCACAATCTCTTTAGCTTATCTTAATACATCAACTACTAGTTCTTTCATGGAGATCTTGAAGTAACTACATGGCTCCTCCTTTCCCTTGAATCTCATTATATTGAGCTTTATCTTTCTATATATAATGGAGCCAAAATCTGTGATAGGGTTCAAGCCATCAACCTTTCATATCTCAACAAAATGCTGCTCCGGATCCCTCCTGCCCCTGTGTCCTCTGGCAAGAATGTGGGCATAGTGAATCGCGTGGGTGCCTGAGTCGTCACAATGGGGATAGCATCATGCACTGGTACGTGGTGAGACATACCCGATCCCTCACCGACCTGGAAAACCCTAGGGGGTTCTCTCTGTCCGACCTCTACGGCCGTGAGCCTCTGTGATATCTCCTGTATGTGATGGAGGAGCGTCTCTCTAAATCCCCTCTCATCATCTGCCATTGGGTTCCGCTGCTCTATGTCCCTCACAGGCTGCTCCTCCTCTGAATCTGTCTCAGGTGGCTCCTGATCAGAATCCCTCCCCCCGAAGGGAAACTTCCACCTACCCTCAACGTCTCTGTGTCTCCTCCGATCAAAGTAGGGATTATCCCCGGGCGTCATAGACTACTAGCACCACAAGCTGAGCCAGAACTATGCTCTGATACCACTATAATATCCCCAACGGGAAATAGACAATAATACACAATAAAACAACAAGCAGCTATATAGAACAAAATGCCGGAACTAGAATATGGAACAAATACACATAAAATACCAGAACGCTAAGCCATTTTATTAATCTGAGAATACATGTGTATGGGTACAAAGATAATCAGAATGAGTGCACCTATCCTTGCTCTAGGCAAGTGGAGACCCTCTCAGAATAAGAAATGGCTGCAACAGAGACTGCGTCCTAGCTGACTGGAGAAACTGCCGTAGAAAGCTGCTGCTGCAATGTACTGGCAATAGGGGTTGATCCCCACACTGGAATGAGCTGAAAACTGGAAGGCTAGCTGAACTCAACCCTCCGGACAAAACCCAGAAATCGTGAAGCAAATGCTCCACCTCCGAAAATCCACCAAACAAACCCCCTCCAGAGAAAACGTTCTCTCCCAGGAACAGCGCAGAAGCCCAAGAAAACGCTGGGAAAAGGGGCGGAATCCACCCGCAAAACCTCCGGATGAGATAGCAATCTCCTCAAGGCTGGAAAACGCTGAAACCACTGTCAAATCCCCACACAACAACTCTGCTCAACAATGACTACGTCCTCCCTAACTGGAACTGCATCCTTTCTCCTAGACTGCGCAGTCACTCAAGGGGCAGCTCCTCTGCAAAACGTCCACCAGAAATCCACTGCAAACCACCAACTGAAACTGAAGGAAAAACCTTGCTCGAGCAGGCACTCGAAGTCCCCCGGAGCCAAGGGCGAGATCTCCGACAGGAGACACTCAGTTTGCACTAAACAGTGCTGCAGACCGACTAAACAACCGACGTGCTGAAGTAGACAGAAGTCTAGCTCTCAATATCAATATCATATCAACAATGTCAAATGGAGTGAAAACCCCACCTTTTATAGTGCTAGCTCCCTCCAAAAACCCTAACTGCGTCCTTCACCCTCCTTGACCTGCGCAGTTACCTTAGGGTCAGCGTGAGGCCTCCCCTCATATGCGTGTGGACCCCCAAGGCCACCCCTTTAAGTCACAACGTTCATCAACTAGGAAAGCACTTTATCTTATTAAAGTGAGTTGACCCCCTTATTTCTCACTTTATTTATTATTTTAACTAAAGGCGGCAAAA
>CM076575.1:1110813761-1110894478 GCA_034641835.2 Pinus albicaulis
TAACAAAATATTGAGTCATTCTAGATCTTGGTGCATGATTAAAATAATGTTAATCAAATCTAGATCCACCTCTATGGAATATTTTATTATTATTTTTTGGAGGGAAAGGGTGTTTGACTTGGGTCAAATCCCTTGATTAGTGAAGAATAAATAAATAAATGATTTATTTATCTTTTTAAGGAAGTGGTTGGGATATGATCAAATAAATAATGATTTATTTAATTAATGGTGGTTGATTTGGTCATATTTAACAAGGAATATTATTTAAATAATTATTCCTAGAAAATAATAAGATAACTATGGGTTTATCTCATTAATTTCTTTGTTTTTGGGTTAAACATGACTGGGAATAATAATTAAATTATGGTTTAATTAATTATTCCTTTTAGGGTTTCCTAATTAACATAGTGAAAGCAGTTTTACTTGGGGTAAAACTGGTCTTACATGGTGTACTTGGGTCCATCTAATGATGAAAGGTTAGATGACCAAAAAATGGTGTAACATGTTACTGGAGTGTTAGTATGAATTCTTCGTCGAAGTGTACGAAAAAGAACCACTTTAGCTACGCATAACTAATAGCCCTAACAACAATAGAGGCTGCCAAACATCTTCAGATCTGCGATTAGTAGTTAAAATGCTGCAACAAACAGATCTATAAATGGAAAGACATTAGGCAGTAAAGTAAAGAGTTTGCTCCATGCATCCAACAGACAAGACAAGAACACGATTTTTGAATGAATTTTTATATTACAGGGCACCTGGGAGGAAACAAGAAGGTGTATCCAGATCTCCTCAATGGGATGGGTTCTTTGTAGTCCTCAGCACTTCAGATCTAAACTTTCTCTCTCTTGTAGATGTAGAAAACCCAATGTAGAAGGTAGAGCTCAATGGGAGCAACAATGGCAGAAAATGAGACCGAGTGTATAGATCCAGAGTGATCTAGTATGCAACAAAAGGTGAAGAATGAAGGGGAAAACCCTCCTGTTTATAACAAAATATTGGGTCATTCTAGATCTTGGTGCATGATTAAAATAATGTTAACCAAATCTAGATCCACCTCTATGGAATATTTTATTATTATTTGTTGGAGGGAAAGGGTGTTTGACTTGGGTCAAATCCCTTGATTAGTGAAAAATAAATAAATAAATGATTTATTTATCTTTTTAAGGAAGTGGTTGGGAGATGATCAAATAAATAATGATTTATTTGATTAATGGTGAGTGATTTGGTCATATTTAACAAGGAATATTATTAAATAAGATTTAAATAATTATTCCTAGAAAATAATAAGATAACTATGGGTTTATCTCATTAATTTCTTTGTTTTTGGGTTAAACATGACTGGGAATAATAATTAAATTATGGTTTAATTAATTATTCTTTTTGGGGTTTCCTAATTAACATAGTGAAAGCAGTTTTACTTGGGGTAAAACTGGTCTTACATGGTGTACTTGGGTCCATCTAATGATGAAAGGTTAGATGACCAAAAAATGGTGTAACAGATTGCCCCCCAGCGTGCGAGTGTCGGGAGCAAATCGTATGACCGAAGTACGTTGTAAGAACACAATCACTAGACAACAAAAGGGGTGTCAGAGAGAGAAATGTGAGGTAGATAGTGTGCTGAAGGACTAGACCCTGAGGAGACGAGACTCGCAGGTGCAACAAGTCTCTTTTATGAGAGGGTACCTGTGCCAGGATCTAGATCCACTTTTTATGGAATATTTTATTATATTTGTTGGAGGGAAAAGGTATTTGACTTGGGTCAAATCCCTTGATTAGTCAAGAATAAATAAATAATGATTTATTTATCTTTTTAAGGAAGTGGTTGGAAGATAATCAAATAAATAATGATTTATTTAATTATTTAAGGAAGTGGTGAAAAGATAATTAAATAAATAATGATTTATTTAATTATTTGTGGGTGATTTGGTCATATTTAACAAGGAATATTATCTAAATAAGATTTAAATAATTATTCCTAGAAAATAATAAGATAAATAAAGGTTTATCTAATTAATTTTGATTATGAGTTAAACATGATAGGAATAATAATTAAGTATGGTTTAATTAATTATTCCTGAGAGAAAATCAAACAAATATAGGTTTGTTTAATATTTCTGTTTTAACACGGTGAAACGTTTTACTTAGGGTAAAGCGGGTCTTACGGTGTACTTGGGGTCATCTAATGATAAAAGGTTAGATGACCAAAAAATGGTGTAACAGATTGCCCCCCAGCGTGCGAGTGTTAGGAGAAAATTGTATGACCGAAGTACGTTGTAAGAACTCAATCACCAGACATCAAAAGGGAAGTCGGAGAGAGAAATGTGAGGTAGACTAATGTGCTGAAGAACTAGACCCTGAGGAGACGAGACTTACAGGTGCAACAAGTCTCTTTTTATGAGAGGGTACCTGTGCTAAAGGTGGCGGGGGAGGCATACCTATGCCCGCCGAGACAAAGTACAAAAGAATAGTGTGTCCAGTAAACAAGGGACCGAACCATAAAGTACATCTGGCATAATCATGAGCCGGATAAAAATACAATGAGGAATCCCACATACATACTGTGCCTGGGATAACAGCCAGGACTTATACAATAATATCTGAGTACATGAGATATAAATAAAACCCAAATGCCCCCTGTAAATGGGGAAGGGCTCACAAAATCTGACTGATACATGCAAATCAAAGAGGCGCTGCAAGTGGCTAAGGCCAACATCATCAAATATCTGGAGCTGCATCGAAGGCTGCAAGGAGGAGGTCATCCGGGCATGTGGGGGGCTACATGCAGGGCCACCCCCTCATGAGGGTTGAGACATCTCCCCACACCGGGAATCACTCAGGGAGCTCTTTTCTTGGATCAACACAGACCATCGGGTATACGGATCTCGAGTCTATCTGAAAGAGTGGACAATCGATCAAAGAGAAAGAGATCCCTTTGCAGTCAAGACAGAAACAGTGAGAAAATGCGGAACGAGGGTACAGCCTGGACTGTGCAGAATGAATGAGCTGATGTCGACAGAAGGAGGTCCGCCATAGGTGAGGCAATGAGAGGTCCTCAACTAAGGCACGAGAGTAAAGAGTAGAGCGACAGACTGACTGACTAATGATGATAGGGAAGTAGAAAGGACTGAGTAGCGAATGGACGACTTCCTTTGTTAGAGCATAAATGGCAGGAATGACATGGCAGCGACTGACACAATATCGTAAGGGATAGGGGACAGTGGGACTGAAGGTCATAACATGCGACACAAGAGAGAGACCAAGCAATGAAGGATGGAGGGCTATAGCGGGGTACAAAGGGACTCGGGATAGACTCCATGAATGCGATGATGACTCAATTGGGATGCTCTAAAAAAGGGCGACGCGATGGTGCTGGCACACAGTAAAAGGTCCGAGTGGGGGACCGTGAAAACATGAGTACAAGAGGGGAACTCATGACGAAAATCGACACGAACAATGACGAGTAAGGAGGCAAAGTGGTGCCCCAGGTACAAGTGTCGTAAGTGAGGAGATTCGATTTTAATGAGAGGTGAAGTGACCCTTCGTGGACAAAATGTGTCCTGGTGAAGAGTTTAAACATAAAAGACGAAAAAAGATGCTGGCTATCTAAAAGAAAATAAGACATGCATTTCAAAGGGGAAATGCTAAGGGTAATATTTCTTAAGATAGAGTGCATTGCGAGGATTAGGAAGGGGATTGCCTTCGAAATCCTATAAGAGGTATGCCCCCTTACCAAGATCCTTACTGATGATGTAAGGGCCTAGCCATAATGAGTCAAACTTCCCATGACCAAAGACATCATGGGCTTGGTCATAGACTAGAACAAGGTCGCCTTCATGAAAAGTGCGAGGCTGGACTTTTCGGTCATACTGGGCTTTGGTGCGTTTCTTGGCCGCTTCCATGGTTTGCAAGGCAACACGGCGGTCTTCGGAAGCGCGCTCGAGCATGATAAGTCGTTTTTCTAGAGGTTGGGTGTCAGGGAGAAGTTCGACGGCTAGATGCAGGGAAGGGATTTCACACTCGATTGGTAAGACTGCCTCCTCTCCAAAAACAAGGTGGAAAGGAGTAAACCCGGTGGCGGTTTTGACAAAGGTCCGATAGGCCCATAAAGCGGGGAAGAGCATGAGGTGCCAGATGGTCTTGTGCTTATTCACCGTCCGTTGAAGCATGGTCTTGAGAATTTTGTTGACTTCTTCAACTTGGCCATTACCTTGGGGGTAATAGGAGGATGAATATTGGTGCTCAAAACCCAACAGTGAGGATAGCTCGCGCCATATCTCATCTTCAAAATGTTTGCCATGGTCAGAGACCAGTTGTTTCGGAACTCCAAATCGAGCGATAACGTGGTTAAAGAAAAAGAGGGCCGCGGTAGCTGCCGTATTGTTGAATGTAGGCATGGCCTCGGCCCATTTTGTGAAATAGTCGACCGCCACGATGATATATTTATGGCTACCAGCGGATGGCGGGCGACACTCCATAAAGTCGATGGCCCATTTGCAGAAGGGGCCAGTGGAGACGACCGGATGGAGGGGAGCTGGGGGAGCTCGCGCCTTAGGGGCGAAATGTTGGCAATTGGGACAGTGTTTGACTGCCTCAATGCAATCACTGAAGAGGGAAGGCCAAAAATACCCAGCGCGCATGACTTTTTGGGCAGTAGCAAGACCTGAGAGGTGGCCACCGCAAGCGCCACTATGGCAGGCATTAAGGACCTGTTCGGCTTCAACGTGTGTAAGACAACGAAGAAGGATAGTATCCACCCCGCGACGATAGAGGTCGTCACCGATAAGAAGGTATCGGGGAGCTTGGTGGCAGATACGTCGGTGAGCCTCACGATCAAGGTGGAGGGCGAACTTTTGGGTTCGCAAGTAAGTAAGAATATCGCCATACCATGGGTCGTCGGTGGTGATGGAAAATAAGTGTTCATCAGGAAAATCATCATTAACAGGAGGGTCTGGCGATCCGGTAGGTAAGTCGGAAATGAGCTCAGCGAGGGCTAAGCCTTTCTTACTCTTTGGTGTGACAAACTCGAGGTCGAATTCTTGCAGAATAACGACCCAACGGGCGTACTTCCCAGTGAGGATACGACGACTCAATAGGAAGGCCATGGGGTTGGAATTAGTCACAACCTTGGTGGAGCGCATGAGGATATAATGATGAAGTTTTTGGACTGAGAACACGACAGCCAGCGCTAATTTTTCTTCATACGAGTAGGAAACAGGGGGTCCTACAAGGTTCTTACTGACGTAGTAAATCACATGCTCGATACCGTTGTCATCTTCCTAGATAAGGACTCCAGCGACTGAATAGGTGGAAGCGGAGATGTACAGGATGAAGTCCCGATCAAAGTCGGGAGGGCGTATCAAAGGAGCGGATGTGAGGGCCTGCTTGAGGGCATCGAAAGACTCATGAGCATGGGTATCCCAAACAAATGGGATATTAGATCGGAGGAGTCTAAGGAACCCATGGGCGGTGGTGGCATATTCAAGGACGAACCGACGAAGAAAATTAGCTTTGCCTTGAAGGCTTTGGAGCTGGCGTAGGGAACGTGGGATGGGAAGTTCAAGAATGGCTTGAACTTTCAAAGGGTCAAGAGTGATACCATCCTTAGACACGATGAAGCCTAAGAGACGGCCGGCAGGAACGCAAAAAACGCATTTCAACGGGTTAAGGCGGATATTATACTTGCGACATCGGAGAAAAATGGTACACAGATCATGAAGGTGTTGCGCCCGATGCTTAGAGCGTGCAGTAAGGTCGTCTAAATAAGCAAGGATAATATGAGCTAAGTCATGGAAATAATAAGACATGGCCTGTTGAAAAGTGGCGCCGGCGTTTTTAAGGTTGAAAGGCATGACGCGGTATGCAAAAGTTCCCCACGGACTAATGAACGCGGTTTTGAGTTGATCAGCAGGACGGATAGCAATTTGGTTGTATCCAGAGAAACCATCCATAAAGGATAGAACCTCATGCCCCGCACACTCGTCAATGATTTGGTCAATGAACGGTGTGGGGAAGTTGTCTTTGGGACAAGCTTTGTTCAAGTCGCGGAAGTCGGTGCAGACACGGATGGTGCCTTGTTTCTTGAGAACAGGAACTGGGTTGGAGACCCAAGTGGTGTATTCAATGGGGTAAATGAAACCAGCCTACTTGAGCTTATCGATTTTGGCCTTGATAGCGTCACGTCTGGAAGGATGAATGGGTCTCAACTTTTGACGGACCGGTTTGGCATCAGGCCATGTTTCGATATGGTGTTCGACAATGGCGGGATCGAGTCCGGGCATTTCAGAATAGGACCAAGCGAAAACATCGCGGAATTCTTTGAAAAGCTTGGTGTAAGCTTCGATTTCTTCCGGGGTGCATTGGGCGCCCAAGGTGATGTACTCTTCGATTCCTGGTTTGGCTGAAATGTCAATTTTGATGGTAGGAGAGATATTGGCCATGTTTCCTTCTTCGAAAGCATCAGGTGCAGGGATGGGGTTTTTGAACCAATCGACTGCATTGGGGATGAAGTCTTTGGTTTCCACAGCGAATTGGTCATGGGACTACTGTGGGAGGAAATATGCGCGATGGTGCATATCGTCCCATGGAAAGTCCGGGGGAGTCATGGCCTCCATAATGTCTTCATCAGACTGGAAGATGGGAAGACTGGAGGAAGAAAGGTTACCCGAGGAGGTGGTGGTGTGGGACGGGTCATCAAGAGGAGAAGGGCTCAGATGTGCAATATCAACAGATCCAAGGTCGGCTGAGGAGCCGAGAGGATTGGCAGGTTGAAGGGCAGGTGAACTATCTCGCAAGGATGATGACAGGTACAAAATGGTGGTTGATGGCTCCGTTGGCTCGATAGCGGGAGGAGGAATGTGAATGGGAGTAGGAAGGTCCTCTGGTCCTAGCGAAGTGGCCTCGAACTAGCGGTACATGTCCAAGGAGGAACGATACTCGTCAAGGCGAGGACAGAGGTGGGTGTAATGGCCGTGAAAATCGCACAAGGCACAAGGGTGGTTTGTGCGCAAGTGTTTGAGTTTCGGGATAGAGTCTGGGATAGTGACGTAGACTTCTGGGATGTCAGAGTTGGGAAACGTCTCGTTGACCAAAATCTTGAGGTGCGGCAATTCAGGACACATATGGGTGGCGTGACCGATGATATCACACAAAGCGCATTAGATGGCGGGCTTTGGTGGTCGTGGAGGGGTAGGAGTTGTCGGGGCGGCCTGGTCCTGAAGGGTTGCCCCCTTACGAGCTTTGCCTTTCTTTCCGGAGGCTGGCACCACAGGGGTAGGGTCCTGTGGAGGTGCTGGGGGCCCGGAAGAGGTGAGGGGGACCGGTTGAACTGGTGTCAAAGAAAGGTAAGGTTTGGGGTGACCGGAAGGGGTAGCGGCTGGAGGGTCAATGTACCAGACAGGTATGCCGAGGGTCAGGTTAGGGAGAGAGAGGGTGGCCATGACGGGGACAGAAAATACTCCGGAAGGGGGAGCCAGGAAAGGTATCTGCCCAGCAGGGAAATGACCAGGAGGGACGGCTCCGAGGTGGTTAAGGCCAGGGGGAACCGTTCCAGGAGGGTAAAGGGGTTCGGGGATACCAGCTGTAGGGGGAGGGCCAGAAGGAGGAGGTCCGGCTGGCTGAGAGGAATGGCTAGGAGTGGGGTGCGGAGGGCAAGGGGGAGGTTGCTGACTAGCCGAGGCAGGCCGCTTAAGAGCAGCCTGAGACGATTGCATCATGCAAATATTCGATAAGCTGGGATCAGTGATAGGAGCAGGAGGAAGGTTAGGGAAAGTTCCAAGCAGGGAGGAATCTTTGTAAACGCCGGGGCAGACACTGGTCAAGGAATCAACGGTTTGCTTGTTGGCTACAGAAGAGATAGTCGTCTCAGGAGAGGTCTGAGATTTTGGCTCATGATATGTCAACTGGTCAATGGTGACTATCTTTCCATTATGGGGGAAAGACATCTTGCGAAAGACCACGGATGGGACAGCAGACATAGCATAGGTGTAGCTTCGCCCCAATAGAATGTTGTAATCTAACGGGGCGTCGATGACTTCGATGTCAACGCAAACAGTCTTACCGGTGAGGGTGATAGGACAATTACGAAACAGGCCAATGGGCTGGGAGGCATGACCGTCCCACGCTCGAAGGGTGATCGTGGAAGGGGCCAGCTCAGGGGATCCGAGTTGCTTCCAAACCGAAGTGGACATCACGCAGGTGGATGCCCCCTCATCAATGATACACCGGGACACGTTGGCGTTCCGGATTTTGACTGGGATTTGGAAGGCGACGGAAGGAGGGAGAGGAGGATGGTCCGATTGAGTGGCGTCGAAAACAATCATTTGGTCATCGGCATGATCTACAGCGCCCACGGCGGATAGTAGAGCCTTCTTTTGGGAAGGGCACGACTGGAGGAGTTCCAGTGTGGAAATGGCAACAGGGGATTGCGCCAAATCATCTACGATACTATATGACTGAGCGGCTCGACCGGAAGCAGCATTTCGGCGTAATGGGCCCTTTGGAATCTTTGGATGAACCTCAACTTTGGGTTGAGGGATGTGCAAGGGGCCACTGGATGTCGAAAGAGGCTATGTAGAACCTGAAGATGGAGGCTCGGGGGCAGACTAAGCGGGAGGCTTGAGGTGCTGACAGGCCGAGTTTGAAAAGTGGTCAATGACGGGTTAGGGTCGAGTGCATCATGAGGATGCGTAATCAGAGGAACCAGAAAGGGAAGGGGGGGTGGCTACCTGGCTGTCGGGCGGTTGGGTAGCCACGAATCCTTGCTGAGGGAAAGGATCAGTAAACACAGCTGGCTGGGTAGTGGCCAAATTAGGAGGAGCATGAGGGGAGGCGTGTTGTTCGCGTAATGTGGCTTGAAACTCCCACATCTTCCACATCTGGGGTAAGAGGGGACAATCGTGGGTGTAATGACCATAAACACTACAACACGAACAAGGCTTACTTGTGCGAAGCGGCCTATCCGGCTTGGGCTGAGTGCCCTGTTGCTGGTTGGCAGTGTTAGGGTCCACACCAGGATTGGGTCCACGGGTACCAGGGGCAGATTGGTTTGGATTGCCTCTCTGCCTTCTTTGAGAAGAAGGGGGATTAGTCGCGCCCTGCTGTGCAAATACTTGCCCTGGAGGGGGCTGTAAGTGCTGTTGCGGGTTTGGAGGAGGCAAGGGAGATGGAAGCGCATATGCTGGAGGAGCTGGCGCACCAGGCTGTGGATAAAGGTAAGGGTTGGGTTGGGCAACATTGAGGTAAGCAGGAGGTTGGGCAAAAGGAGGAGGCATGTCGTATCCTAGATACATGCTGCCGGGAGGGGGAAGAGTGCTTGAGGTGCTGGCCCCTCCCTGAGGGAGACCATAGCCCACAGGAGGTTGAGCATACGGATGGGAAAGAGCTCCAACGATACCGTCGGTGGAATGAAATGCCCCCGGGGCGTTAGCGCCACCGGGCCTGGGGAGGTCAGGAAGAACGGTATAAAAATAACCAGATTGAGCGTAGATCAAGTCATATTTCAAGGCTATTTGGAGGGCGGCTTCTTCAGTTTGAGGAAAGTGAGAGGCGACATCTTTGCCGATGGGAGCGGGAAGCGTGCGAAGGAACCAGTCCATATAAACCCGATCTTCAAAGGGAGGGGCTCGACATAAGCTCCGTCTTCGTCGCCATTCCTGAACACGGGTGGAAAGGCGTGTTGAAGAGGATTGCTTGAAGGAAGTCAAGAGCTCCGTGCCAGTATCATATCGGAGAGGGAGCTGGAAATATGACAAAAAGGCTTAGGCAAGAGTCTCAAAGGTGGTATGGGTAGAGGTGGCTTGTTCGACATACCATTTAGAAGCTTCGCCAGTAAGCGTGCGTTGGAACAAACGAAGACGGATGGAGTCATCGGTAATGGAATTGGAGGAACACCACATGTGGAAAGATCGAACGTGATTGGTTGGATCTTCTCCATTAAGGCCCTCAAACTTAGGGATGTCGGAGGGGAGCTTGGTTGGCATAGCGGGCCAATTAGCATTGTGGTGAATGGGGTCATTGATCAACTGATGGAAATCGGGGAGGCTGAGGCCTGCAATGTACGGCAGCACAGGGGTGGCCGGGGTAGTTCCTGTGGCGGTTCCGCTAGTAGTAGGGCCGGCATTGGGGCCGGGAGAACTGCTAGCGTTAGGCCCTGGACCAGACATAGTGAAGGTGACAGGGGGAGAACCAGGAGGAGAAGGAGGACCCGATGAATCAGGAGAGGAGTCGGAGTGCGGACTCGAAGGTGGACTGGCTCAATGACGGCGGTGCGGAGCAGGTCGATCAACCAGAAACTGAGGGTGAAGGCCAAGAAGTCTCTGGGAAAGGTGCCTTGGGGGCGCAATGATGACAGGAAGAAGGAAACCGACAAGGGCAGAAAGGGACAGAATCAAGTAATGTCAAGGGTAGATGAGGTGCAGTGACAATTGATTTTAGAGTCTTTGCCAGGCGGTGTTAACCAGGCGCTTCTTCACTTAGGGTCACTGTGTGGTGTGCGTTAATTTTTATTTTTAAACCCTTTTCGTTTTGAGAGCAAGAAAAAGTGTGTTGCGTAACTGAAAAGAAATCTGTAGAGAACAATATAGATTGCTGAAATAACAGAACATTTAACAGTTAACTATGCATCGATCTAACCCAAGAAGGCGGGTCTCTCAAAACTACTCTAAAAGAGGGAAAAAATCTATTCGAAACACACATAAAAAGAGGCCAATAGATCTAGGGTCAAAAGGGACAGGGATCTAGAGGATAAAACTGCTGGAAAGAGGTGCAGATCACAGCCAAGAGACAGAGGCAAGGTGGCTGGAAAAAGGGAGGTAATCAGCAAAAAGTGGAGGGGGCAAGGAGGGGGCCCTTAAAAGAGGTCCAAACAAAACAACAAGAGGTGATTTGAAAGGAAGAAAGATTGATTACAATGGATCTGAAAGGGAGGTAACAGATCTGGAAAAAGGGAGGCTGAAGCTCTGAAAAACAGATGGCTGAAACAGCTAAAAATCTTCCACAAAAAGTGGAGGGTACTAAAGCCCTAGGGGGCTAGGTTCCCACTTAGATGAGTAAAAATAGATCACAACTTGGTCAAGGCGGGCTGAGAAAGAGGCTGGAAGACCCTGACAGAAGCTGCAGCAAAACCCAGAAAAATTGCAGAAAAATCACTGAAAAAGTGGTAGGTCGCAGGTTCTGACCTGATTTCAGTGCAGGTCGCAGGAAACAGGCTGAAAAGTGCAACCTGAAGGTCCAGGTTGTAGGTTTAGGGCCAAAAAGTGTGACCCCCCGTTCCGGTTGTCTCGGCGGCAGATTTTCAGAAAAGTTGTCGTCTTAGTTGCCGCTGGTGTCGCTTACCTGCGCAATAGGGCCAGAAACACACGGAAGTTAGAAATTTTGATGTTTTAGGGTTTTATGTGAGAAAAACAACATAAAAATAGGAAAAATAAATATCTAAAAAAAAACCCTAGGGTCTGAAGTAGCTGGATATGCAGGAATATGAAAAACGACAGCGGTCGTAATTTAAAACCCGTGTGGAGTCGCCATTTGTTAGTATGAATCCTTTGTCGAAGTGTACGAAAAAGGACCACTTTAGCTACGCATAACTAAAAGCCCTAACAACAAAAGTGGCTGCCAATATCTTCAGATCTGCGGTTAGTTAAACAAGAAAAGAGCTGCAAAACACCAGATCTATGCATGAAAAGACATTAAGCAGTAAAAACAAGGGTTTGCTCCATATACCAATAGACAAGACAAGAACAATTTTTGAAAGAATTTTTATATTAATTGGGCACCTGGGAGGAAAACAAGAAGGCGTATCCAATTCTCCTCAGTGGGATGGGTTCTTGGAAGTCCTCAGCACTTCGGATCTAAGATTTCTCTCTCTTGTTGGTGTAGAAAACCCAATGCAAAGAATAGAGCTCAATGGGAGCTCACACAGCAAATGATGGAAAAATGTGACCAAGTGTATAGATCCAGAGTGATCTAATAGGCAACAAAAGGTGAAGAATGATGGGAAGAACCCTCCTATTTATAACAAAATATTGGGTCATTCTAGATCTTGGTGCATGGGTTAACCAGATCTAGATCCACTTTTTATGGAATATTTTATTATATTTGTTGGAGAGAAAAGGTATTTGACTTGGGTCAAATCCCTTAATTTGTCAAAAATAAATAAATAAATGATTTATTTATCTTTTTAAGGAAGCGGTTAGAAGATAATCAAATAAATAATGATTTATTTAATTATTTAAGGAAGTGGTTGAAAGATAATTAAATAAATAATGATTTATTTAATTATTTGTGGATGATTTGGTCATATTTAACAAGGAATATTATGTAAATAAGATTTAAATAATTATTCCTAGAAAATAATAAGATAAATAAAGGTTTATCTAATTAATTTCTTTGTTTTTGGGTTAAACATGACTGGGAATAATAATTAAATTATGGTTTAATTAATTATTCCATGAGGAAAATCAAACAAATATAGGTTTATTTAATATTTCCTTTTGGGGTTTCCTGTTTTAACATAGTGAAAGCAGTTTTACTTAGGGTAAAACTGGTCTTACATGGTGTACTTGGGTCCATCTAATGATAAAAGGTTAGATGACCAAAAAATGGTGTAACAACCAGGGCCCCAAAATATTAATTATGTTGCCACAACTCCGGTATTCATGCCACCTTTTTAGCCCCAAAGCCCAGGTCATTGCCCATAACTTCATGAAACTTAAGGAGAGGTTAATTAACATTAGAAAAAGGTATGGAAGAAATAAAATCACCAAGGAATCATTTGGAATCTCCCCACCATGATGAGAATTTCTTCAAACATGTTACAAACATTGCATCTACAGGTATAAACAATAGATTTTAACATGGCGGTCTCTTACAAATATGAGAATAGCTAAGAATAATTTCTCCCCTACATCATAAGCTACAATATAGTGTATTTGGCCATAGATACATTGTGCACTAATTTATCGGTAAAACATAGATAAAGCCATACATCATCATTAATCAAATGCATGCTTATAACCAACATAATAACAACATAAATACAATGGATATAACAACAAATAAATCCATACATAAACCAATACATTTGCATACTTAATACCAAATGAATGATCTCTTCATTACTGAATGTAAAAACCAACCGGAGATGGGACTTCCATGTTCCACCCAACCATAGATTGGTTGAGCCAAGTCTCACTTCAACCAATCACCCTCATCCCATAATCCAAGCATGAATGTGGGACATTATCAAACACATCAATCAACACCAAACCAAGGCTCCAGAGACCAAACCATCTCAACCCCAAAACCAGTGATTCCACCTCATGGTCAGACATCACTAACCATCAAAGATTGATCACTATCCAAGTTGTTCTAGGGCTCCAGAGTGTTTGTTCCAACCATGGCATCCATAACTAGTAACTCAACCCCAACTGTTACATGTCTTCCAGAGTGTTTTTCCATCAAGGGATTCCAAAAATAACAACTAAAGCCACTTAGGGATTCTAGAGCGTTTTTCCAATTCAGGCTTCCAGGTCATTTGTCCAACCAATGCTTCCAGGAACTAATAAATCAACCCACAACTAAAGGAATCATGAGAACCAACCAGAAAACAATCAATGGAAATAAACCCACAACACCATGGTTGTCTAGGAAATGGAAAGGCTAGGAAAATCCACATGCATACCCATGCATGCCAAAACTAGTGAGGAAACATACATGCAACTCGATACCTACAATCAAATCCCGCTGTATCTGTTGATCTCGATGTCCACCTGCGCTTTCTTTCTCTTCCTTTTCCTTCTTGCTCCAAATCACCAAGTATCCACACTCTCCAAGAGTGCTCCAAGAAAACTACAAGCATCCAAGAGTATGAGAGAGAGAGAGAGAATAATGAGAGAGCTCAAAAAATGCACTGAAAAAAGGTACCAACTGATCCTCATAAGCCTTTTGTAGAAGAGGCCTCTATTTTCTTCATTTTCCATTATTTTCCTTCAATTTCCTCTTCACATGCAACCTATGACCTTTCATCTCCCTTTTCTCCTAATTTCGATTATTTTCATAAATAAATGTGCCAAAAATACTTTTTGCCTCTTTAATGCCTTAGCCATAGCCTTTTCCAATTTTCGTTAGCCATAATAAACCATGCGAACACCCACACTAGGATTTTTTTCCCAACATTCAGCTTGGAATATGTGTCCCATCAACCGTGGTTATTATTTTAACTATATTACATGGAATTTTCACCAAGGTTGTTATAGGGGCTAAGGAATAAATGATGAAGGGCTTAAACCTAGGTGGATAAGGTATTATTAAATAAACACAATTCAAAAGTGCACATGTTTTACACCAAGACCATAAAGTGACCTTAAAGAGTACCACTTGTCAAAAATTGGGACATGCACATAAAAGTGACAGTGTTAGTGCCATTTAGGACACACATTACATCATTCTAACAGATGGGAGGTGGTTGGAATCCAAGGAAAGGAAGTAGGGGAGACCCTATGACATGATGGAACTTGGTAAAATCATAGGGGATTTACAGAAAAAAAGGGTTGGATTTCACTGGTGTGAGGTCAGAGAGGTATCTTGTAACCACTGATGATATTTGGAACTCCTAGGAAACCATATGGCTCTTAAAAATCCATGGTTGGTCAAATTGGACACCCTAGAAGGGTAGTGGAACAACCCAATGGATTGCGGGTGCAAAGAAGAGGGTGCACTACCTAGGTTGTGGGGATGATAGGGGATGTAACACTGTTACCGATGAAATAGGTAACCTGACCTCAAAACGGGAACTCTAGCCCAAAAAGACTAAAAAAACATGAAAAAACACCCCAAAAACAAAAAAAGTGTATTCCAGAATGCACTTGGTTTTTTTTGAAGGTCAAATTTCAACATTTTATAAAATTATGCTAAAAACAAAATTGTTTCTTGAAAAAAGGATGGAAAAAACACCCTCAAAACAAAACCAGTTGATACTGGAATAACGATAAAAAAAATTATGTCATATTTTTGACATTTTTTAATTTCTAAAATTAAACATTAAAAAAAACCTTAAATTTAAGAAAAAAATAAATTAAAAAAATAAAAACATTTTAAAGCTTAAAATTTAAAAATATATAGGAATAAAAAAATAAAAATAAAACAAAATAAAAATTTTAATTCAAATATTAAAAAAAACCTAAAATTTAAGAAAACAATAAAAATAAAAATTAAAGATTAAAATTTCAAAATATATAGAAATAAAAAAAAAATATTAAATTAAAAAAAAAAAAAAAACAAGTTAAAAAAGAAAGAAATTAAAAAAAAAATATTGAAATTAAATTTAAAAAAGAAAAAGAAAATATTTATTAAAAAAAATAAATTAAAAAAATAAATAAATTAAAGAAATATATTAAATTTTAATAAATTTAAAACTTTAAAATAAAAATTAAAAAAAAAATAAACAATATTGAAATTAAAAGTAAAAAAATGAAAAACTAATTAAAAATAAAAAATGAAAAATAAAATAGAATAAAAATATTAAATTAAAAAAAATATATATTAAAAAAACAAATCCATTTTTAAAAATAAATTAAATTTAAATTATAAAAAATAATATATATATATATATATATATATATATATATATATATATATATATATATATATATATATATATGAACTTCAATTAAAAATATATATTAGATTTTATTAAATTTAAAAAAAAAATTAATATTAAAATAACAAATTAAACTAAAAAAAATATTAAATTTTAATAAATGAATGAATAAACAAACAAATTTTGAAATTAAAAAAAAAAAAAACATTGTTAAAATAAAAAGTTAAAAAACTTTAAAAATCAATTAAAATTGAAAAGTTGAAAAAAATAAATTAAATAAAATATATAAAATAAAAAATAAAATAAAAAACAAATTAATTAAAATTGAAAAGTTGAAAAAAATAAATTAATTAAAATATATATTTTTTAAATTAAAATAAAAAAAATTAATTTGAAAATATCAAGTTTAACTTTAAAAAAAAATCTGATTTTAAATACGCAATTTTAATTGAAATAAAAAAAAATATAAAAAATATATGTAATTAAAAAAATAATAAAAAAAAAATTAAAGAAAAATATTAAATTCAAATAAATTAAATATATATATATATATATATATATATATATATATATATATATATATATATATATATAGATATAATATATTAAATTTAAAAAAATTAAATGAAAAAACTAAACATAAAATTTAATAATAAAAAAAATATATGAAAAAAAAAAATCAATTAAATAAAAAAAAATACAAAATTTAATAAAAATTATTAACAAAATTTAGAAAAAAAAAATTAAAAACAGGAAAAATGAATAAAATTAAAAAAAAAACAAAAAAAAATTAAAACAAATTAAATTTCAAATAAAAAAATTAAATTAAAAAAAAAAAAAATTGAATTTAAAAAAAAAAAATTAAAAATTAAAATATATGAAAAATTAAAAAAATTAATATATATATATTTTTTGATCATGGTGGTGCCGCCAATCGGCCTCCCGCCCAGGTGGCGGCGGAGGCCGGCCGCTGGGCGGGAGGCCAATTCCGGGAATCGCCCTCCCGCGACGGGAGGCCGATTCCGGGAATCGCCCTCCCGGTGTGGGACGCTGATTCTGGGAATCGCCCTCCCGCGGCGGGTGGGCGATTCTTAGAATCGGCCTCCCGCGGTGGGAGGTCGATTCCCGGAATCGTCCTCCCGCAGCGGGAGGGTGATTCTCGGAATCGTCCTCCCGCTGTGTGGGAGGTCGATTCCCGGAATCGTCCTCCCGCGGCGGGAGGGTGATTCCCGGAATCGTCCTCCCGCTGTGGGAGGGCGATTCTCGTAATCGGCCTCCCGCCCAGGTGGCAGCGGAGGCCGGCCGCTGGGTGAGCGGGGAGGCTGCATGCGGCAATCGCCATGCTCGATCACACTCAGCCACAACTGAAGCGAAGCGATTGGCGGCGCCACCATGATCAAAAAATTCTCTCTCTCTCTCTCTCTCTATATATATATATATATATATATATATATATATATATATATATATATATTTTTATTTTTTATTTTTTATTTTTTTTAAACTTTCAAAAAATTTAAAAATTATTTTTTTTTTAATTCAAATTTTTTTATTTTAATTTAGTTTGTTTTAATTTTTTTTGTTTTTATTTTAGAACAATATTTGATCAATTATTTAAGAATTTAAAATTTATTTATTAAATTTACTAAATTTTAATTTAATTTTTTTTTAATCTTTGAGTTTATTTAGTTTTTCATTTTTAAAATTTATAAATTGTTTCATTTTAAAAAAATAGTAATTTATGTTTCCAGTCCGCTTAATTGTTACACGTGGTTTTTCATTTTTTTTGTTTTTTAATAATATATATATATATTTTTAAATTTGTATTTTTTTTCTTATTATTATTATTTTAATTTAAATTTTTAAATTTAATTTTTTCTTTTTTGTATTATATTTTTTTTTTATCTAAATTTTAATTTCGTAATTTTTTTTTTTTTAAATTTTCTATTATATATATATATATATATATTTAATTATATGGTTTTTTTTAATAACTTAGAAAAAATGTTTTTGATGTTTTTTTATTTTTTATTTTCTCGTTAATTTTTGTTTTTTTTCTTTAAATTATTTGTTTTTTTTTTCAAATTTTGTCATTTCTTTTGATATAAATTTCAAATATTTTTGTTTTTTTATTTATTTTTGTTTAAATTTTTTATTTTTACGAGTTAATTTTGTTTTTTTTTTACATTTTTTTTGGTTTTTTTTGTTGTTTTTATATCTATATTTTTTATCTAAGTTTTGTGTTTCATTACCAACATGAAAATCACCACTCTAAAAACGAAAGGTTGATGTTGCATCAATACGTTTCAAAATTAGCATGAAAATCACCGCTCTAAAAAAAAAAAGTTGATGCTGCATCAATACGTTTCAAAATTAGCATGAAAATCACTAACATTTTAAAACAAATATTCATACTTCATAAATAAAAATATTAGAGTGTAAAAAATGTGCACAAAAAAAAGAGGGTGATTTTGCATCACCACTTTTCAAAATCGGGTGCTTTTTATGCTACCAAAAAAAAGTAGGTAACAGTGCGGTTACCTATTTCATCGGTAACACTGTTATGTGAGATTGTAGGTAGGAGGTTGTTGGGTTTGGTCCCTTGGCCTGGTAATGATGGTACTAGTTATGTACTTGGATTTATGTAAGTCGTTGCCCCCTTTGGAGTTGAAGCCCCAACCTGAGAGTGACTACTTGCTGAGAGATTATGACAAATGTGGTTTATGTTGTTGTGGAACATCTGAGGTATGTATCTGATTGGGGATTCGTTAAAAATACAATTGTTTGTTTTAATGTTTATATGATCTATGTTGTAATTAATTATTTATTTTCATGTGTTGCACATGAATAACAATTTAATGGTTTCATCCATGAAATTATATTCTTATACATGAGAGCATTGTTAAGTAGAACACATTATGCATACATTATTGATGTTATAGGAAACAAATTGAAGGAAAATTTCCAAAAATATCATATTGCAGTGGTAATGTTACACCCGATAATTAATAGAGGGCGTTACACTAGCCCTCATTTGTGGTACTAAATATTAACATGCAATTTCCATGAAGGCCAAAAAAAAAAAAAAAAGTAGAAATTCAATTTAGATATTTCATCCAACAATTAATAAACCTCCTAATATATATTTCCATAAATGCACATAAATACACAATTTATCAATAGTTGGAATACATCTCAAAGAAAAGTGTATGGTGATACACAAATTTGGAATATCACTCACCTATGAAGGAGATGAAAAAAAGGGCGCTTAGGAGCTTATCTCATATCAAGGTTACTAATTTGAAAGGAAACCTCAACACAACTAGTTATAAGGATCATCTAGTTGTTGATAAAGCTATATAGTAGAGGAAATGGCATCATCACAAGCATACAACCCTTGTGAACTACTAGGTGCCAAAGGAAAATAACACTCCTACTTATAAGTATGATAATAAATCTGCACATAGAAGTTAGAATAAATGGTTATTAGGGTGGTCGAAAATATTATCATGCATTCATTTGATGATGCAATTCATGTGTATCCTATAATTAAGGTCAAATATCAAGTTTTGATACCAAGTTGCTTGAATATATATCCTATGTTAATATTCTATGATTTATGGGCATTAAATAACATTCTCCAACTCATAGTCCTAGGTGTTGGGCCTTGAAATTGTCATTCACTTCCATTACATTTTCACTTACATTTCCATATTATCACCTTCACTCCACCTCCATTTCATTACATTTGCCTTAACCATTACCACTATTGGGTTACATTTATGTTTTTCTAAACTTTATTAATTCCTAGTATTTTAAAGTGAATTTGTGGTTAAAAATTAGAAAATAATATGCACATACTTACCTAACAAGTGGAATGAGTTTGTTTCCATGTGTAGGTAAAAATGAAGATTCCAAAGGACCCTTATGTGGCCTCCTAAGGCCAAATTCGAATTTGGATGGAGAAGATCATGGGATCATAAGGATATGTGTCTCATTTCCTATTTGTATTGTAACTTTAAGAAGAAATGTGCCCTATCACTTCCTATTTGGATTGAAACTCTAGAGATATAGGGAGAGATTCACGGGCTCTCATTAATGAGATAACTTCTCATTTTTTTGTATAAATAGGGGAAGCTTTCTCCTATCAAATCATGTGTAAAATTAGAGTTATGCTCAAGCATTGAATACTGAATTAGATTGTAGCACCTTACTCATTAATGTTCCTTCATTTTGACTTGGTTTTACTTAAATATGGAGTATCTCAATTTACCATCTCTTATACTTTTAGATCAGCTACCTAAAATGTGAGATTTACTTTCTTTTATAGATTAAAGTTCATTTGCAGTCATTTAGAATGACTGCAAATGAACTTTAATAGATTAAAGTTCATTGAGATTTACTTGCTTTTATAGATTAAAGTTCATTTACAGTCATTTAGAATGACTATGTAATCTTTGTTTTTCTAAAAACATTTCAAGAGGATAGATTTATCTATTTTCCAATTGGATTAAGTTTGAGGCAATAGAGCTCACAATTATCTAGTTTCCTTTCATGTTCTGTTATTTACTTTCTTAGATCAAACTATCAATTCATTGTATAATTGAATGTTCTTAAAATATCAGGTTAAGAAGGTGACTTGTCATACTTCCAAATTGGGTGATTGAATTTTCAACATATAGAATTATTGAGCTTTAATTTTATATGCTTTTAAATGATTTTTTTAGATCCTCATTCCATTTTATAATTGGGTGTTCTTAAATATTATTTCAAGAAGGTGACTTTATCATATTTCTAAACTGAATGCTCGAATACCCAATTTATGCAATTATTGAGTTTTCCCTTTGCATGCTTTAATTGCTTTCCTAGATTTAAATACTAAAGTATAATTGATTGCTTATACATAATCTCAAGAGGGTGATTCTATCATACCTCCATATTGGATGCTAGAGTGATTGAACGTACCTTAGTTTTTTTCCTTTACATGTTTTTAAATGCTTTCTTAGATTAAAATTTCAATTCTTGCAAGTGTGATTGCGCGCACTATATTTTCTTTTGAATTTTCTTTCTTTCTTTTCATTACTTGATTTCATAGGTTAGTTGAATTTCATTTTCATTATTTGATTTCATAGATTAGATGAATTGGTTTTCGTTATTTTGTAGTTAGATTGATTTAAACTGAAAGATAATTTCTAGCACATATAGTGCACGCTTGCTTCACAAGCTTATGAAACCCTCGGGTTGACAAATTAAATGACAGGCAATTATTTTGCCCCAACATTTTGGCGCGGTTGCTGGGGAAGTGTGCATAGGAATTAGCTTTCAGTCTAGAGTGTATTTTATTTTTGTTTTTACTAACCATTTATGGACAAAGGATCTAGAATGCAGCCCAAATACTACATTGAGGAATGGTATCAAAAAGCGATTGCGCCACAACATTCATCAATTCTTCAAGAGATCTTTGTGGAAAATCAAAAGATCAAGGCGATTTTTCATATCCTTACAAACAATCAAGTACATTTTTCAAGTTTGGATATGAATATTTCAAAGATTCTAATCCGTAAATGGCTTCATTCGAAGCATGAATATACTTGAAAATTAAAAAATGTATAGTTTTTTTTAGATAGATAGGAAAAATAAAAATAAAACCAAACTTAGCTATAATTTTAGAATTTTTTTATTTTGTTGATTAATTCATTTTGAATAAATTTCAGTGACGCAATAAGAATCACTTCGTTTCTTTTTATCACCATCAAAAATAAAATTTGTGTGTGAAAATATGAATTTATTTGACGACACTGACTCGTATGCTCTCTTCCCACGCCTCGTTGCAACCTGGAAGATCAAAAAGTCAGATTAATCAATTTTAAAAATTAAAATTCAAGAATTCATTAAAACTTTTGCTGGAAATTGATCTACAATTCTATTGAAAATCGTCGTTTGAGTCATTATCCTTTTATCGGTTTTGCAAATTTAATGTTTTGCATCCTCTCAATCTTTTTCTGATTTATTGAATTGCATGTGCACAATTTTTCTTAAAAAAAAAAAAAAAAAAAAAAATTGCCCATGGAAAGGAGGCCCACACATATGCGTAAGGCCAGCCTCTGGCTTGGCCTTACGCATATGTGCAGACCTTCAATCCACACAAATACACATGCAATGCAATAAAAAAAAGTAACGTTCTGTTTTCCATATTTGATCTTCCTCAAGCAGCAGTTATTAGAAATCGCTTTTAAAAGTGCAGAGACAGACAATGAAGGTGTATCAGATAAAGAAAATCTTGATGAAGAGAATATTGCAAATTGTTGATGAAGAGAATATTGCAGATTCAATTGCAGAGATAGACAATGAAAGTGTATCACATGAAAAAAATGTTGATGAAGAGAAGATTGCAGGCTGCTGATGAAGAGAATATTGCAGATTCCATTACAGGTAATTGGAATGAGGGAGATCGATCTGAACTTCTTTGTGAGAGACAAACCATTACACATCAAAATCTGCAAATAAAAAAATCAAACCAAAACAATTTTATTTTGTTGCAGAAGTAATTGCCAGAAAATGAAATTACCAGAAATGCATAACTGTTAAAAACACCCGATTTTAAAACGCATTTTTTGAGAAAACCAAGATGAATTAGGAAAAAATAAAACATGAGTTTTTTCAGGAATGAGGTAGATTAGGTGACTTACGAGGAATTTGCTGAAATTCACAGCCATTTGGGAGAAATTCAGGGTTTTTCAGAGCTCCGTTTTGCAGATTGCGTGAGGAAAAAACGATTTGTTTTGAATTGTTTAAACATGGCAAGTTGAAAGCAGAAGAATCCAAATTAATAACAAAATCTGCTCCACATAGCATGTGGTTTAAGAGTCCATATGATTTAATGAATTTTATTTTAGACACATATGTGTCTTATGATTAAAAAATAAATAATAATAATACAAAATCAGTTGAGAGAGTTGTGGCAAATTTCACATGCTCAATTCCACTTGGCATTTTTTTAAACATAATAGATCATCCATCAATTGCAACATTATATATATATATATATTAGGTTTAATTGGGATCATGAAATCTCCAAAAACATAATCCTATTAAATATATATATTTTTAATAAAAAAAATTAAAAAAAAAAATTGCAACACAGATGACGATTCATTTTGACAGATTTAATAATGACTTGCAGAACAATTGGAATATTATTTAGATGATTTCTCAATATTTAGCATTAAAAAATATTATTGTTGTGTTTTTTTCTATGAAGCTTTAACTTGCAGGACACAACAAATCTTTGTGATGCTAATCATATTACTAAGCACATTGCATGAAGTCATTCAACAACAGGGAGTTGATTTGTTTTTCATGGTTATTTCTTAAAAACGGATTGTTATCGATATCATGACTTGGACTGAATATAACACTTTTGATTTTCCTTAATTTGTTTTATTTTGGCATTCAAATTTTGCGTAAGAATCAGAGAGGAATTGGCCATTTCTTTTTTAACACACTTATATTCTTTATGCCAAGTTTTTTTTGCAGGTTTGGGATGATTGAATGATCATTGAAGGAAACCAATTGCGCACACAATTGGTCTTCAAAGGACCGATTTCATGAGAAACATAAGAACAAGTTCATGTCTATGTCCATCAAGACCATTACTTTCCTCCCTTTTGAATTATAAATCCAACCAAGCAATTCAAAACAAGCCACATTTATTTTCCCAGAAAGAGTCAGTTGTTCATTCACATACACTTTCCATTAATTTTTGTCTACTCCTAACCCACAAATAAAATCAAGAAGCTCACTTACATGCTTATTTCCCATTGTCATTTTCCATTTTCCTTCTTCTATCCTTTTATTTCGTAAATAAACCTTGCTTCAATGCAAATTATTGAGTCCATAGGCCTTTGAGTCTAAAATCTTTACAATAACACCTTGAGGCTTGCATGCCTTAATGGCAAGTCTTCTTGCTGATGAACAATGGGAATACATTAATGTACCTTTTTCATCAGATCTTCTAGGTACTCGACAACAACAAAATTATTCATACCTAGCAAGATGTGTTTGGGCATCTTGAATCTCATTGTCATCAATGGTGAGAGTTCTCATGTTAAATAGTGGCATCCATTAATGGCCACCATCAGAACATATATTCACATAACATGAATTATTCCAACGAGTTTTGAAGACATGAAGACTATCATTTTCAACATTTTGAAGCAAATGAAGAATATATGCAACCACAATATATCAACACCATTCTGCAACTGCAGAATCAGAGGACAACTGCAGAATCAACACCATTTTGCAGCAAATTCAACAGTTTTCATAGAAGCAATAAAAATTCATCTTGACTCTTTTATACATAACTTGTACATCCACATGAAGAAGATTATGATCAGAATTTTGCAGCCACCATTTTGCAACAATTTCAACAGTTTTAGTAGAAGCAATAAAAAGTCATATTGACTCTTTTATACATAACTTGTACAACCACATGAAGAAGATTATGATCAGAGTTTTTCAGCCACCACACATGTAACTCATCCATTTCCAAAGGGTAAGTTAAGGTTTGTCATTTTCTAAATTTTTACCATAGAATTCTTTGAAAAGCTAGAATGATAATTTTTAGAAAAAACGTTTCTTTTGCTCATTTCACAAATTGCCAATACCATCAGTTTGGGGGGGGGGGGGAATACATTCATATTCACATTTTTCCACATTCATACCACATTTCAAAGTCCACATACTTTCAAAATATATTAAATATTACATTATTATTATGAGCATACAATGGCTTTTCAAAAGTACTCAAAAAGATAATTGGATACAAACACAATCATGGTTGTCACACAAGAACCAACCATGATGCAGTCCAATAGAAATATTCTTTGCAACAATAATCAAATTATCATTATGCAAATTTCAAAGATCAAAATTGAATGCAACAACAAAATATGGTTGAAACACAAGAACCAACCATGTTGCAATTCAACTAAAATACTTTACAGAGTATGAAGTTATCAAATGATATCATACAAAGTTAAGCCAAAGATCAAAGGATAAAAAATAATTAATGTGATAGATTGCATGAGGACATGCAATAGATTTAGTTGGGGGGTATGTTGGACCTTGAAATTGTCATTCACTTCCATTACATTTTCATTTACATTTCTAGATTATCACCTTCACTCCACCTCCATTTCATTACATTTACCTTGACCATTACCACTATTAGGTTACATTTATGTTTTTCCAAACTTTATTAATTCTTAGTATTTTAAAGTGAATTTGTGGTTAAAAATTAGAAAATAATATGCACATAGTTATACCTAACAAATGGAATGAGTTTGTTGTCATGTGTAGGTCAAAATGAAGCTTCCAAAAGACCCTTATGTGGCCTCCTAAGGCCAAATTCTAATTTGGATGGAGAAGATCATGGGATCATAAGGATATGTGTCTCATTTCCTATTTGTATTGTAAATTTAAGAAGACATGTGCCTTATCACTTCCTATTTGGATTGAAACTCTAAAGATATAGGGAGAGATTCATGGACTCTCATTAATGAGATAACTTCTCATCTTTTTGTATAAATAGGGGAAGATTTATCCTATCAAGTCATGTGTAAAATTACAGTTATGCTCAAGCTTTGAATACAAAATTAGATTGTGACACCTTACTCATGAATGTTCCTTCATTTTGACTTGGTTTTACTTACATATGGAGCATCTCGATTTACCATCTCTCATACTTTTAGATCAGCTACCTAAAATGTGTGAGATTTACTTGCTTTTATAGATTAAAGTTCATTTTCTTTCTTAGTATTAGTTTTAGAATGACTGTGTAATATTTGTTTTTCTAAGAATATTTCAAGAGGATAGATTTATCTATTTTCCAGTTGGATTAAGTTTGAGGCAATAGAGCTCACAATTATTTAGTTTCCTTTCATGTTTTGTTATTTAATTTCTTAGATCAAACTATCAATTCATTGTATTATTGAATGTTCTTAAAATATCAGGCTAAGAAGGTGACTTGTCATACTTCCAAATTGGGTGATTGAATGTTCAACATATACAATCATTGAGCTTTAATTTTACATGCTTTTAAATTATTTTTTTAGATCCTCATTCAATTGTATAATTGGGTGTTCTTAAAGATCATTTCAAGAAGGTGATTTTATCATATTTATAATTTGAATGCTCGAATACCTAATTTATGCAATTATTGAGTTTTCCCTTTGCATGCTTTAAATGATTTCCTAGATTTAAATACTAAAATATAATTGGTTGCTTATACATCATCTCAAAAGGGTGATTCTATCATACCTCCATATTGGATGCTGGAGTGATTGAACGTACCTTAGTTTTTTTCCTTTACATGTTTTGAAATGATTTCTTAAATTAAAATTTCAATTCCTGCAAGTGTGATTGTGTGCACTATATTTTCTTTTGAATTTTCTTTCTTTCTTTTCGTTACTTGATTTCATAGGTTAGTTGAATTTCATTTTCATTATTTTATTTCATATATTAGATGAATTGGTTTTCGTTATTTTGTAGTTATATTGATCTAAACTGAAAGATCATTTCTAGCACATATAATGCACGCATGCTTCACAAGCTTACGAAACCCCCAGGTTGACAAATTAAATGACAGGAAATTATTTTGCCCCAACACTAGGTCTATGGTTATTATGAAATGAACACGAATGAATTCTATTTTCATTATATAAGGAATTTGATGTTGGTGTTTCATCGAATAGTTCATAGGCAACCTTTTCCTTAAAGTTGTTATGTTCTAGAAACATTGTTAAGGTCACAATAATTGAAAAGGGGACATATTTATATGGAATTTCAACATATTTGTGGAAGGGAAAAGTCCCCCAATAATATAGGGTTGAAATATTAACAAAGTGAAAAGACAAATAACACAAAATTCAAATCCAAAGTCAAAAGGAAACACTCATTTTTGTAACTACATATTTGGTTATGGATGCATACCTAGGATTTTAATAGTTCGAGAAGTTCATGTTGAGCCAAAACTTTTCTCCACAACTTAAATTATAAAAATGCACTAAAAAAGAGACAAGAACATGTAAAATACAAGTGATTAAAAACCCTAACTACCTTAACTAATTAAAACCAAAAATTACTCACTACCAGTTCATTAAGACCAAATTCCATGAAATGAGTTAAAAAAAAAAGAATTGAGAGCATGAAAGAAGTTATTTCTTTATATTAATAAAAGAAACAATACAAAGAGTAGATATGATTTGGTTCTTACTATTGGAACTATCCTAGAACCGCCACATGGGCCCCTGAACTACGACACTTTAGTTATACTCCTCCCCATCCTTTTCTCAAAACATGAAAATGAAAGAGAAGGGGAATATTCCTTGTTGTAAGAAGGAAAGGAAAATGATTAGGATAAAGGGGTTTCTTGTAGGGGGGGTTTCCCTAAAATCTTGGTAAATACTTTCTTTCATAGTATAGATTCATTAGAATAAGGGTTATGTTCTTGTTCGATGGTTCAGGTGGTTACTTTATGGGTTATATAAGGTAAAAATTTGGTCAAACCCATAAACCCCACCTGGAAACATGCGATTTTTTAAATATTTATACTTTTCTAGTGCATTTTTAAGGTATACTCGAGTTTTTGATGGTGAAAGCATGTATACACATATATTTCTTGAAGGAAACATGCATATGTACGCATTATGTTAGATCAAGAGTAGTGTATATGGACAAACAAAGTATTTTTTTTTTTTAATATTTCTTAAGAGATATGGATTTTTCTTACAAGTTAATTATGGAAAAATACCAATACATGCATCTAGGGATAGGAGTGAAAAAAAAAGATATAATAATATTTCATTCCAAAATCCTCTCACACACCCTTTTACATTCAAGAAATATTGATACTGATATTTGCAACAAAGAATATTGTGCAAATGAAGCAAACTAATGCGCAAAATAAGTTTGTCTTAAAGGGATTCTGCACTAGGTTCAATGGATCAATAGATGTAAAGGTAGGTTTTCTAGGAAAAGCTCAAATATGCTACCCCCAGATAACAAGTTAGAAGAATTAAAATGGTTGAGAAGAAAGGATATCACTGCCTTGTTTAAGGTGAGGGTGATTCGATACTTTGATAAGGGAAATCACCATTTAGGGACCAAAGAAAGGGAACTTTAGTTGATGTGTTCAAACATAATATAACCCTTTCCTTGATTATTGAGAAAACCAAAAAATATACTTCACATTCCCTTGCCATAGTGGACAGTAAAACATGTTATGAATTCCATAAACTATTAGGAAACATTTCAAATATGGATTTCCACTAGGAATTGAGATAAAATATAATTGAGAAATAATATATTTTTTTTCCAAAATAAGAAAGCTATATGACCCATATTGAAGAAGTTATAGATCCAAAAGTGAACAAATAACAACAATCTCATCCTCAAGGGTGCACTTCCAAAACTATTCACAAACTCCTTCAAGAAAATGAACCAAATATTGTAATATACAATTCTTCAACAACAATTTTACATGAATAATGGCTTTCCTAAATAGCCCCAAAGAAATTCCTAACAAATAGGTTTCCATGAGTGGTATAGGGTGCCTAGCTTCTTCTATAAGTTGGACCCACCATTCAACTTTTACAATGCTTAAAATGAGATGTTCCCCCTTCTTTCTTGTCCTAAGGTTATATTAATAATATTTAATTTTCATGGGGCCAAAATGAAAGGAGTTCCCTCTCTTTTGCTTGGATAAAATAATTAGATTAAGATCATTTCCTATGGGGCCCAAGAGGTGTGCCCCATCCATTTCTTCTAATCTTGAATCATATTTGATTGCTTGTATGTGCTCAGACCTAGGAAAAGTACACCCCTCACCCTTAGATGGAATTCATTATATTACAAACATTTGTGGGTCCCTGGTGAGTAACCTCCTCTTTCCTCTTTCATGGAAAATGCGTAAGTGCATCCACCTTTTAGAAAATGACATTAGTCCCCTTTATTAACAATTGACAAGAACACTTTTAGTGAGAATATGGGCACTAGGTCAATAAATCATAATGTACCTAACATCAAGGCCCCATTTTACAATGGGGTATACAATTACATGTGATATGGCCCAAATGTGAAAATCGGGTAGGATGCAACCACTGGAAATGAAAGCACTTTTTTTATCCATGCACCTCACCAAGGAGTAATTGTGTACAACCGAGGAATGACGCCCATTCTCTGAAGATGACATATATACAACAGATACTGAATATGATTTGAAACGACCTCATGTACCTTCCCTTGTAGCTACCATAAGACTAACCTAATGTCTTGTGCCCATGCAATGTATATGAAAAGAGTATGAAAGAGAAGAAAAAATATTAATGCACATAATAACGATGGAATATCTTTCTCTAAGTAATATAATATATATATAAATAATTAAATATTAGTGAAAATATTTAACATTATATAGTGTCCTTACTTCAAAATATATTTAACATTATTAACCGTCTTGACACATTAACTTAAATAAATAAATAAATAATAATAATAATAATAAAATTCTAAAATAAATCAATTAAATATTTATATATATTTTTAAAATCTAATAAATTAAAACTACTTTCCATAAATAATAAAATCATTATTGTACAAAACAAATATTTGATATCAACAAATATTCATGAATACTAATTATATTAACAATTTTTACTTATATGGAAGAGCAAAGCAAACATTAAAATAAATGCAATGTAATGTATCTATCAACTTATTAAATTTTATATGTAAATTTATTCAATTATAGTAATACATAAATAGCATATTCAAAACTATGTAATTATATTTAATTTACTTATGAATATATACATAAATATATTTGCTTTTATACTCAAACTCATAAAATTATATGTATAGCTTATGATGTTATATTCACATCTACTTCTTATATGGGTGTAAAAGACATTACGTGCAAATTCAATGTCACATAATTATTATTTATGAAGTAACGTTCCCACCTGTTTAGTGGATGGTATACTTCAAAGGTTTTATATGTATCATTATGGGAAAAATTGAGTAGTTTTCAATATTAGTTGATTTTATCATTTAAAACTAATTGGTTTTCTACATTATTGATATATTTATTTTATAATATAATTTTAATTTAATTATTAATTATTAATTAGTAAAGGGTTGAAAAGTTTATTAATTTTTTAAATAGACATATGTTTATTTTTTACATTAATTTTTTTATAATATTAATAAAATTATAATTTAATTAATTTTTATGAATTTTTAATCTTCACAATGTGAAGTGTATTATGAGATAACTATTTTGATGTTTGTCATGGATTCTGATTTACCAATCATTTAATTTACTATGATCAATGTAATATAGTTTAAACTTATCATTTAATAAGAAATTGAATTAATATAATAATTTTTTTAACTAAGAAATGTGTATATATGTTTAATTTATAAAAATATAAATATCTTACTTTCTCTCTGTTATGTTATGATAAATTTATTTTCCCTTAAATTTAAGTATTATTACATTGAAAAATTGTATTATTTTATTTGTATTAGTAGTATTTAATGTATAGCTAGTTTAGATCCATCTTAACTATGGATTTATCAAGCACTAAGAGGGATAAAATCCCTTTTTACTCTAAAAGGGGTTTGCATCTAAAGATATTTGATCCCTCTCCATGCTTTGTGGATCCAGAATTAAGATGGATCCAGACAAGTTTAATTATTAATCACAATTAATTATAATTATAATTTTTGATCGAATCAAAATGGTAAATAGGAATCGAGTAGCCTTTAAGTGCCACTTTTTGGAAAGTTTTCGGGTTTATTTTCTGATCTATTTTTTCTAGAATCTAGTAGGTATTCATTGAAATCACAAGTTTGATAGGTGAACTCTTTACAATCGAAGTGCCCTTGGGGATTTTTAGGGTGTTGAATCCATATATGTAGTCAAAAAACTAGTTTCAACAAATCAAATCAAGATTTGGCCACATTTTTTTTCAATGGGTTCCAACTAGGAATCCATCAGAAACTCCAAAAAGTTGGACTTAAAGACTACTCCAATAGGAATTACACCATCTCTACCATCAGCTTAAACAACACAAATCAAGATTTGGCCACAAATTGTTTCATTGGATTCCGGCTAGAAATCCATGAGAAAATCCAAAAATTCGCACTTAAAGACTACTCCGATAGGAATTACACCATCTCTACTATATTATGCTAGAGAGCACTTCTCAGTGCAATTATCATAGACATATAAATTACCCTGGATCCATCTTAAAACTGTATCTACCAAGCGTCGAGAGGGATCAAATCTCTCATCATTCTAAAAGGGGTCCCTCTAGGTGCTTGGTAGATCTAGAGTTTAGATGGATTTAGGTTGGTTTAATTATTGATTATTAATTAAAAATATAATTATTGATTTTTTCAAATGTAATTCAATCGAATCAAAATGTTTAACAGGACATTACATTACATTACAACATCTCTATGATATTGGGTTGGAGAGCACCTCGCTGGAAAAATCCAATAGACATTCTTTGAAAAAAAAAATTTGATAGACATCAAAACAATTACCTTGTGACACATCTCACATTGCCAAAATTAAATAAAAATCATAAAAATTAACTAAATCATAACTTCGTTTTAAAATATTATTATTATTATTATTATTAATTATAAAAGGAATTAATGTATGAGTTAAACATATTTTAACCATAGAGATTCTTAATCTCTAAATAGTATTTGCTATAATAACATGACTTATTAATGCGACATGCCCAAAAAAACCATAACTCTTGTTTATATATCATGTGTTTATATGACATTTTTTAATTAATCAAATTTATTAAAAAGGCAAAAATAACACAACTTCCTTTTACATAAATCTCAATCTCAGAATGGATACTACTAATTTTTTTTAAATATTCTATGTAAACTAAATCCATACCATCCACCTAATAATTAAATTAAAATGTTAAAATTTATATTCTAAAATAAAATTTTTTATTAATATAAAAATATAAATATATAATTTTTTTTTTTTTTTTTTTATAATTAATATTATAAATTAGCTATATATATATATATAAACAGAGATTAAATATATGGCATGCTTATATTTTTTAATGCCTTAAGTTTTCTTCAAATTCATTATTTGAGTGGGGTTTTCACTCTTCTTATTCATGGTATTACTCATCTACATGATTAGAGATTAAGATTGAACAATTAGAGATTAAGAATAAAAGAAATCTGAATAATATTTTTTAATAATATGAAAAGGTAAAAAGTAGAAAAGTAATTTTTTTAATATAAAGATAATAAGTAAAATTAGCATAAAATATTTTACAATTTTCTATGAAAATTAAATTCTTATCATCCATATAATAAATTATTGATAATCGAATTAAAATTTTGGAATATATCCAAAAAAAACATAATTATTATATAAAAAAACTAAATCAAATTTAAAAATTCATATAACTTCGTCACTTATAAATATTTTAAATTAAAATTATGTTTAAACATATAATCATAAAAAAATATCTTTGTCTTGAATGGTGAACAAAACAAAACTTAAATAGATAATTTTATCAAATTCTAAGAATATTAATCTTTAAGATGTTGTTATAATCTTACTAAGATAATTTATTTTCACAATAAGTATCACTCTGATAAGGTTTGAACCTAAAAACTTAATGGGGATTAAAATCCATAGAAGAAGCATCTAAAAATGCTTATCTTATTTTTTATCATCATTCTATTATTTTTTTAAGATATATCTTATGACTCAATCTCTTATATCACAAAGTGATATTCAATATGATACATTATGTTTGGACCCTTTATTGCACTTAATTACCATTACAATAATTATTTTTAATTGTTATCAAAACATTTATTAATAAAAACATTTTAGGATAAATTATTGAAGGTATATATGTATAATGTAAAACATTGCTTGAGTAGTAGAAATAAAAAAATCATTTAAATTATTTTTTAATTTTAGATTTGCATAATTTGTTCGATATGTATAGATGTTATAGTCTAACTCATATGAAATTTTAATAACATGTAGAACAAATTGTTGTCTTTTATATTGAAAACATCATAGAGAGAACATATATGAACCAAATACATGTCCCATGGATATGCCCCATTCGTGCATATTTTTAACGTGTATTTATCGATAACAATTTACAGCGTTTGCTAGAATAACATACATAACATTTTAAAGCTATGTAAGACACATTAACATAATAATTGAAATGTTATGCATAAGTATAATAGTTTTCTAATTTTAATAGATGTTTTCCAACTCATTCATGATGCACCAGACACGTTTATGAAATAAAATAAATTTAAATTATATTCAAACACAATAAGATGTCGTGCCCATCAAAGGGCTTACTAGAAAATTGAGGCATTTAATAAGAAAACATGGATTAGAATTTTTAACTTTCCCATATCCTACCATATGCATTTTTTGTTGTAGTAATTATCAATAAATACACTTCTATAGCACTCTAATTGAATAGGTAAAACCCCAAAATCAATTACTTCAAATCTTTTATTGATTGCATATCTCTCCTTTTACAATTCCAACACCATATGACTAAAGGGTATCTCAAAGGAAAGCACAATAATAATAAATATAGGCATAGTTTAATATGCTGATGGTTTGGCCCTATTCAACTAGTTTTTTTTGACATACTAGAGGGAACCAGTGAGAAAAAAAGTATAGAGTCATAGGTTTCCCGTCCAATTTTACAACTTTTACAGTTTTCACTTATAAATTACATTGAATTCAATTCATCAATTAATTTTTGATCAAAATGAATAATATCAATGAATTTATGTATAAAACTATAACAATCATATCTTATGTTCATGAAAATTTGATTTTTTTCATTACATATCTAAAATCTTAATCTCATTTACAATAGTTGTATTATGTTAGATGACATATTTGTATAATGGGTATCTAAAAGCAAGACCAGAGATTTAGTGAAAGAGTAATGGGATGAAATTTGAATAGTCATTGAGTAACAATATTTCATTAACATCCACCAAATAAAAATTAATGTTGCTTCCATGTACACATACCTCCATTCACCAACATTCAATATAAATTAGATGGTGGGATGGGGCATATGCAAGTCCAGGGTAATGGAAATGAGATGGGGAATATGTAGATGAAAGACAATGGCAGTGAGATAAGGCTTATACATGGCCATCTAAATTGCAGAGTCTTAAATAATCTATAGTCAAGGGATATTGATCACTTTCTTGATGTGCTTGGTAGTGACAATAGGACCTCACATGGAATGGAAGAGTTACAAACATGATTTTCTAGTGCACTTAGAAGATTTAGAAAAAAACAAAAAATGATAACATGGAATAGTTGCGAGGTGCTATGTTTATCCTTTTAAAATGATTAAATGTTACAATTTTTTTAATTAGAAAAAAACAAATGCATGGTGATTCTAGGTGTTTTTTTAAGTGTAATGCATATTTATCAAAATATATTTTTTATTTTCTTATCACTCGCTTATATTTTAATACAAATTTCACTCACTTATTTTTTAATAAAATTTTCAAAGTGTAATAGAATTAAAAAACCAATGAATACTCATTAAAATGTTTACATCCCTAATATGTATTAATATTTTTTAAGTGTCATTTGAAGATGTTGATCAGCGGTTGTCATTGATGTCAACCCAAGCAGCACCAGGGGCTAACCCAATATTGAATGGGAAGTTTGACCTACCAAATTAATATATTCTGGGTCAATAATAATTTTGATGGTTTCTACTTGTTGAGATGTTTCCGTTGATATATGTTACGCCATGTAATTCTTCACGGTTTGAGAGATATTCATGTTTGAAGTTTGTACCCCAGTTAGTGGGCTAAAACCCCATGGGGTTGGGGCATGGGTCATTGAAAAGTCATAATTAATATTTTTTAAGCTCCTAAAATCCATCCCATGTTCACTTTTTGAAGCCCCTCTCAACTTAAGCATTCATATATATTGTGATCTTCATTTCCTCCTTAGGTAAGGGATTCAACCATCTGAAACAGGTCATCGTGGAATTTTCGCTCTAAATTTTTTTCTACGAAGGCTCAGAAGCTGAAATTTTTATGAGGTGAAGCCAAAATCTTGAGGAAGCTGCAGTCAAAATTTCAGATCAATTTGTGCAATATTTTTGGAGATATGATCTGTGGAAGTAAGGGTTTGTGTGGGCTCCTGAAATTCATCTCAAAGAATTGACCTTGGTAAAATCATCATAACTCTCTCTCTGAGTATCGGATTTGAATTCTGTAAAAAGTGATAGATAGTGCACAGTCCTTAGTTTTCTCTCTATCAATTTCAGAGGAAAATAAAGAAATAGTGACACGTGGCATGCTGTACAAGTGTGCTCTACTGAAACAGTCCATAATTAGGAAAGTGTGAGAAATCGGGTATAACTCTCTCTTGAAGAATCCAAATTGGGTCAGACCTGTGGCATTGGAAAGAAGAATCAGAGGAATACTACAGGACCGAAAATCAGATATTGAAGATCTTAAATAACAGAGATACACCAGATTCAATATTGATCTCCTAGAAGGAAAAAAAAAGCTAGATCATGTGTTGTCAAGGGTTGCAAAGGACCATACTTTCTACGGCAGAAAATCAAAGCAAGATGCAGCAGAGGGTAGCATGAAAAGAGCAGCATCCAAGGTGCATAACAATAGCAAGAAGTTCATCATATGAAGTCTTCAAGTGGGCAGAACTGCATACAATCATTGTACCTAGTCATTGTAAATACATTATTGTACAAATTGTATTAGTATCTCTCTGCAAAGGGTTGAAGAGGCAGCGTTGGGAGGTCTAGGATCATCATTAGGTGTTTTTTTCAAAGTTGGGGTTATGGTCTAGTATATCTTCTTCTTCTACATCATTCTATATCATTGTAAAGTGGACCATTTTCCCTGGTACAAGAGTCCATTCATTTTTTATTCTTCTATAGGGTGGTAGGGTGGTGGTAGGGTGAGTTGTAGCTCATTGGGTGTTGGGGCATCCATTCAGTTGACTACTGAAGAATCTCGGGCGTTGGAGCGTCCATCCAGTGGGAGCTGGAGAAGAATTCTTTTCTATATTCTAGGAAGTTGGAGCTTTATTTTCAATTGGAGTTGAAAAGAATTATTAGAAAAGCATTAGGTGGTTTTTGTCTCGGAGTGGGTTTCCACCTTAAAAAATGTGTGCATTTGTGTTCCTCTTGTTTGTTGCTATCATTGTACAAACACTGATAATAATTGAAGATTAACTAATGCTCTAATTGAAAGAAATACTGATTCACCCCCCCCTCAGTATTTCCAACAATTGGTTTCAGAGCTTGGTTCCTTCAATAGCAGTTTAACATCTGGAAAGAGGTCATGGAGCATACCAAGAATGGTGTACCTCTATTCAATGAAAATAATTATGCACTTTGGAAAGGAAGAATGGAGGTCTATCTCTTGGCGCAAGGTTACGAAGTATGGGACACTGTTCAAAATGGATTTACATCAACCGCAGATGAACAAGGTAAGAAGAATTTGGTAAATGATGCAAAAGCAAAGAATGTTATTATCAGTGGACTTATTGAATCTGCTTATCATATGGTGTTGGGTTGTAAAATTGCCAAAAATATATGGGACAAGCTTGAGAATATATATGCAGGTGACTCAAATGTCAAAGAAGCAAAGCTTCAAATCTATAGAGCAAAATTTGAGCAACTCGGAATGAAAGAAGATTGCAACATTGCTGCATACTTTCAATACGTTGATGAAATAACCAATACTCTGGAAGGATTGGGAGAGCCAGTTGACGAGAAGACTATTATACGGAAGATTCTTAGAATGTTACCAGGGAGATTCAACCCAAAGGTATCGGTCTTAGAATACAGTACAAATCTGGACAAACTCAGCAAAGAGGAATTACATGGAGTTCTCATAGCATATGAAATGAGACTTGATGAGGAAGAGGGTACTTCGCATCTAGAAACTGCGTTCGTTGCATCTAAGAAAACCAACAAGGATAAACAACCTTCAATTGAAAATACATGCACCTGCAAGTGTGAAGAAAAGGGAGATGATGAAGAAGGTCTTTCAGATGAAGAATATGCTTACTTCATGAGAAAACTACAAATTGGTAAGGGACAATTCAAAGGTAAACTTCCATTGATATGTTTCAGCTGTAATGAGGTTGGGCATTTTACAGCAAAATGTCCAAACAAAAGTAATGGCAACTCAAAAAGAAAGAAAGGCTTTAAGAAATTCAACAAGCAAGGATCCAAAAGGAACTTTCTCTCTAAATAAGATAGCTCATCATCCGATGAGGACAATGATAGTGAAGAAGAAGCCAATGAGAGAGTATTGTTTATGGCCAAGCACAATGAACCCAAGCACAATAAGCAAGAGGTATCAAACAACGAAGAAGAAGGATGGACCATAGACAAATTTTATGAGGAAGCAATCAAGTTTATAAAAGATCTCAAGGCGGAGAAGATCCATTCCAAAACTCTTGAAGAACAAGTTAAAGTTCTCAAAATTGAAGTTGAAGAACACAAATGCATTGAAGAGTCACTTCAAAAGAAGTTGGAAGAAAGCAACCAAGAAAGGGAAGAATTAGAAGCCGAAGTAGTCTCGCTGCGTGAGGAAGTGAAGAAAGGAAAAACTATCCAAAACTATGCCAACAGCTCAAGGGCATTGGAAGAACTCATCAACAATAAATGATCTTACAATGACAAAACTGGCATCGGTTACAAAAAAGAAGAAGCGGGACCTTCTACAACAAAATAAAATGAACCTATGAGATCTGACATGCATGTAAACTTCATTGGACAAGATTCGCAAGAACAGCCTTGGTAGACAATTCCTCGACGAAAATTTCCATCCAGGTACCAACATATTTTTTATGGCTACTGTTATTCATGTGGAAAATTTGGTCATAAAGCTGTAGAATGTCGCACGTACCCTAGGAACGAATACAATTCCAAGAGATCTGTCAAATATGAACCTCCCAGGGCTCAACGAAACATCAATAGATTTGAACATTTAAGAAATAATATTGAATGTTACAAATGTCGAAACTTTGGACACATAGCCAAAGACTGCAGACTTGAAAATCCTCTAGAAGAATCTTCAAAGCCATAGAACGAACGAACATGGAAGAAGAAGAAGAATGATAATTTTTCTCTCACTTTCAAGGCTCAAAGAACAAAGATGTGTGGTATGTTGATAGTGGTTTCTCAACGCATATGACTAGAGATAGAAATAAATTTGTATCTCTGAAAGAGAAGAAGGATGGAACCGTGTCCTTTGGAAATGATGGATCTTCAAATGTTATAGGATTAGGTACTGTCACTCTCGGAAGCAAATATTCTCTAGCCAATAATGTTCTACTAGTTGAAAACATGAATCACAATCTGCTCAGTGTTGGACAAATGTGTGATCAAGGACACACAATACTATTCAACTCCACGAAATGTGAAATCAGGAAAGGCGTGTATGGTGAAATTGTGGCTATAGCAAGTCGAGCTCCAAACAACATATATGTTCTGGATGAAGCAACTAAAGCATGTCTAATAGCTAAAGAGGATGATACAATAATTGGTAGCAATGATGATCGACTAAGTAAGAATTTTGCTACAAAGGTGCAAAGTGATTTCGAGATGTCTTTACTTGGTTGAAAATTGAGCATAGACAACTCATCTAAGGATGTGGATCAAAGGTTGTACAGATCTATGATTAGTAGTCTTCTATATGTAACAGCCTCCCGACCAGATGTTATGCAAGCAGTTGGACAAGTAGCAAGATTCCAAGCAGCACCGAAAGAATCACATATTAACTATTCGCTATCATTGGAATATCTTCGCCAGAAGCTTGGGATTCTCCCAAGTTCTCATTAGATTTTCCTTTTTCAGAATATAAAGGGGGAGTGGAAGTGTGTACAGGTCTGCAGGACGGTTGTGTGTCAGCGCGAGTGGAAGTGTGTACAGGTCTACAGGATGGTTATGTTTCAAGGGGAGTTACCCTTTTCCATTGATGTCAAAGGGGGAGAGAATGTTGTATGAAGAGGTGTCATGATCGCAGGGGGAGTACTTATGTTGCCATCAATGCCAAAGGGGGAGATTGTTGATTAGCGGTTGTCATTGATGTCAACCCAAGCAGCACCAGGGGCTAAACCAATATTGAATGGGAAGTTTGACCTACCAAATTAATATATTTTGGGTCAATAATACTTTTGATGGTTTCTACTTGTCGAGATGTTTCCATTGATATATGGCACGCCATGTAATTCTTCACGGTTTGAGATAGCCCTCCTCCCAATGAAAATATGACAAGTGTCTCATTCTTAAGAGCTCAGTTAAGTGCGGCTTAGTGCACACTAAGCATGCTTATCCATTAATTAAACATGTAGTTAATTTGGCGGGAATTTTGACGGATTCCACAAATTTAGCGCCACTTCCAGATTTGGTGGAGCTAATTGGAAGTTTTTCAGATTTAGAGGCAGAATCTAGGGTAAAATTTAATGAGGCCTATCTTGGTCAATTTTTTACCAATTGTTTCTCAAGGATAGTCATTCTTAGCAGATTGGCATGCTCTGATACCAACTTGGAAGGTCATGCCAAGATCAACTGAAGGCCAATTTCAGTGATTGAATAGTCAATTTTTGATGTATTTGATGCTTTGAACACAGTGGTACAATTTATAGAGGCGTTGGAGCACATATGAAGGTGTTTTTGTCACTTTGGAGATTAAACAAGCCCATGGCCACCAGGGATGGAGGTTAAGCCAAGAGGAGCTGGTAACCAAATTCAGAGGTTTAATAGTCATTTTTGGGGTATTTGAGTGTTCTAAAGCCAACGGTATAGTAAAAAAATCCATTGAAGCAATAATGGTGCTTGTAATCATACATTTTACTAATAATCCCAAGAGGGCCTAGCTAGTTAAAGCAAGTCCATGGAGATGTAGCCTAAGAGGGGTGAACTCCATCATCATCCATTGTGTTATGTGATTGTTGTGAGTTATGTTTCTGAATTTCATTTGTTGTATATGAGTTTTTAATTTTTAATTAACTCATAGTTTGATCATAAAAATGCACATGAAACTTGACAATAAACCCCTTCACAAATGGTTAACATGAGACAATCCTTAAATACATTTTTAATACTGATGAGGGATCTTGCATAACATTAACGTGTTTTCCCATATTCATATCAAACAAGGCATTGCACTGCTCTATGACTATGAGAAATATAATTATATAAAGAGAGGGAGATTTGTGAAAGAAGCCCAGGGAAAAGTTAAATATCGAGAGTAAAGGGGCCTAGGAAAAATGCAAGGAGACTAGAGGAAGGTAAAAACATGGAAGAAGGGAATGAGGGGTGGAGTAGCATTCAATAAGGAAAATTTAGGTTGATAATAATATAAGGGGACACTCAGTTCAGAGAGAATAGGGAGTAAGTGAAAAACTTAAGTGAATATAGAGAGGACATAGAACTAAAGGGAGCTAACAAAAACAAGTTGAGGAGAAACAAAATGAGAGGGATAACCATATAAATATTTAGATTTTATGGGTTATAGAGACTATAACAAGAACTTATAGAGAGAATAACTCTATGATTGGGGAGGAGGAGAAAAAACAATGAAACATCAATGAGCTCATAAAAAAACATGTACTCAGAATTGGAACTTACCGTAATGTTTTGAGATTGTAGATGCATGGCACATAACTAGTTATGGCTTGAACTTGCACCATAATAAATTCATTTGGATGGAAATATCAATGGATATCTTTTCAATTTATCAAAGTGGGCATTTTTCACGAAGAATTCACCTATGTTGTTGATTACAATGTGCTTCCATTAGGAGGCAGTGGCCTCCCAAACCCATTGCTTTCCAAATATAAAAACCTCTATTTTCCCATTAATGTCATGGGGAAATGACTAAATTGACAGGGGTAATCATTAAATCACCTATTCTACGAAAAATTTAGATTATGTTTTTCCACGTCAATAAGGCTCAAAGAGGCAGGCCCCTGCCTATCCCATCTTCAAGGAGACTCCCCACCATAGTGATGATGAGGATGAATAATGTATGCATAGTTGTTCAGTATTTTTTTTTTTTCATCTGTGCCCACAGGGCTTTACTGTCATGTCCTTCTCTTATGCTCCTAAATGTATCAGCACTACTACGCAAAAAGTAGTTCTTGCTCACAAGTTTTTTCTGGGTTAGCCCCCTCCCCCGCGGTAGCTCAAGAACAGTGTAACAAAGGTAGGGATTGGTTAAGCACAACTTACCAACTCTGCCTGTAAACTATGTACTTTGATGTTTTCAAAATTAATAGATTATCACAACTTACCAAAAAAAATAAGGCTCAAAGAGAACACATCACTTAGTAGTAACGAATGTGTGTGGGGATGATAACGATCATTCGTTCCAACCACTTGAGATAAACCCAATTCACAACCTTAATCTAATTAAAATTCACATTGAAATAATCATATTCCATGATCATAATTCCAAATCCATATTATCCATATATTACTCATTTTTTTCTATGTTCCCTTTCCCCCACTTTAAATGTATGTTAGTTATAACTCACAAAATTACATTCTCACCTATTTCTTAGATAGATGTACTTGAAAACACCCTTTATGGGATAAAATTGGGAGATTTTTATATTTGTTAAAGCCTTGATTTTTATTTATGTGATTTTTACTTCATAGAAACCATGTTGTAGTACAAAGTTCTTTTATTGTTATATATGTAAGAAAGTTATGATTCCATTTTCTTTCTTTCTAAGATGATTTCATGGATTTTTAGTATATCACTCTATAACACTGAAAATACAAAATTGTTATACATATATAAGTATTAGAATATAATTTTTGAATACCTATTGCTTTGCATGTAAGAGTGATATAATTAAAATAAATGATTTAGAATTATAAATTCATTTTACCACCTATCAATTTATGTATTTTTATTGGTAAAGAATTTCTTATTTATGCGACTAAGTTGAAAATTTAATTCTTATTAATGGGAGTATACGAATTCCATCAACTTTGATTTTATGATTGTGGATGCCTTAGGAAAGGTAGATTTTAGTGTTTTATTTTTTCAATTCTTTTTCAATGTCCAATGTTTTAATTTCAATTTTTTTTTTCCCATGAGAAATATCTTTATATTGGATATGAGGAATATACATATTTCAGTCTTTGAGGGACTATTTAGACAATAAGACTCCAAGTCATTACAAGAAATACTCATTATAAGCTCAACATGTCACATGCTAGAATTGAATTTTGGTGGAGAAAACAACATGTCTCCCAACAAGCCATGCCAAATTGAATTTACTTTTACTTCAACTTAATCATTAGTTGTTATTAATTTTTTTTTTTTAATAGTAAATTAAAAAGCTTAAATTTTCAATTAAAAACTTATCTTGCTATTGTTTTTTTAAATAGTAATTTGAAAATCTTAAAATTTCAATTAAAAACTTATCTTATGATTTTAAAGAGGTCTTTATCAATCCTAGACTATTCTTTAATACGTAATCAAAATAAAATTTAACTAATTTTAATTACACATTTTCTACCAATATCTAAATTTAAATATTTTATGAAAAAATTGGTTAATCATGATAAGGTTAGATTAAAAAGGTAAATACCCTTAAAAGTAAGATCCCTTATGGATGTATTTCCAAATATTGTATCCTTATTAAATCATAATTTTTTCGTTTCTCATTAGACATTAGCCTATAAATTACTAATACTAATGTAAGTTATTAATACTAACTTAAAAATTATAATAATAATTATTTAAATTTAAACTAACACTATGTTCAAATATTTTCTTTTTTTTTGTGATTTTCGTAGGACCTCTCTATTTTATATTATATAAAGAGAAAGTTGCTATACAAAAATAAACAGTTTTGGTAGCCTCAACCTGCTCGAAGGAAACCAGGTGTGTTGGCCACCGCAAAAAATTATAAGCTGACCAGTAGCAGTATTATTTTTTCCTCCAATTAACAGCTAATACACCCTGACTATGTCCATAGAAACTACAGATAAAACAAATACTTGATTTAATATCGACAAAAACCATACAAAAAGAAACTTGTAAAGAAATTAACCATCCGAAGATTCAACAGGTGCAGGGTCTTAAGCAGTAGACCCTGGCAGCTCAACTTGCTGCAAAGTAAGTAATTGCTACTCCATTCGTGCCATTCGCGCATTAGCTTGAACTTGTATCTTAGCCATTTCCCGCATTTCCTATTTAATTTGATGAAGCTCAAACAATATGGAAGAGTTGAGTTGGGTTTCCTGTTTACTGAGCAATGCTTTTGCCAAAGCACACTTAATTTTCCAATATGTTTTGACAGATTGTTGGAATAATGAAACTCTGCCCCTGGTGTTACCTGGGTCCGACAGGAAATCTAGTTCTACTTGTTGGCTCTGCATGTAATCCTCTTCATCAGTATTTTCCCTTTCCCATCCCTGATTAACCTTCTGAATCTCCTGTGGAGTACCAGTCTCATAGCTTTTTACTAAACTTTCAAGCATCTGTTGATGAGTCTTCTGCCCTCTTTTACTTGTTTCAGCAACCGGAGTGGAAGGAATTTTCCTGCCCTTTCCCTTAGTCATTGTTAGCTAAAGACACCTGTTAGTTTCTTTGACTGATAAATACCCTGCGTAGCAGATAGTAACGAAGAGGGAAATCTTAGAACAAAGATTAAAACCCAGATGGCTAACCAAAATGTGGAGCTCCCAGCCTGCTGACGTGGAACCAAACCAGCGCAAGACCATAGAAACACTATAGAAATTGAGCTATCGAAATAACTGAGGGAGTGGAACATTTGCAAAAGGGAGCCAGGACAGGATAATCAAAACCGTAAAAGTGCTAAAGGGATAATAAAGACCTGAGCATGTTGAAATCTAGCGAATAGTTGTATCCACAAGGAAACCCAGCCGACTTCACAAAAAACATAATGTCCACCCAGGTCAGGACTTGGTTTACAAAGAGACTGATAGAAAACATGTATGGTGGAAAATACGAAGAAAAAAAGCAGCAGTACAAGTCAAAAAATGAAATTCAGTGCTAGTACTGAACCTTCGAATAAACCCATGAGGAACAAGCCCGGTATTATCCATGCAGAGATACTGATTTTCATCACGAAAAGGCAACCGAGGACAGGCGAACAATTCAGACCCAAACAGAAAGGAACAACGACAAATAATGGAGGAAAGATAGCTATTGAAACCCGTGAAAGAAAAGGAAAACCCAGGACTACGAAAACATGGTTGAATATGAAAATGGATCCCTTCAATCATGAAATGCAGAGAAGATAAACCCAAAAAGAGAGCTTGAATCGGTGACAATTCTGCATAGCAACTTAGAACCTCTGAAGACATTGGTGAAAGATGCAGAGAACTGAGTAAAGAAACCATAATGAGAGGAGCCATAACATACCTAGTCGCCCAACGTTGTTCGTCCCGCTCCTGTCGCTTCCTCGACACCTCGCAAAGCTGTTCGTTGGCTTGCAGAGGAATAAAATATTGATGTAGGTGAAAACAACTAATACCCTCCTGATCCTGCTGTTGTGATACGGGTTGTCCTACCCACCACTTAATGCAATACAGTGAAACCATAATTGTTAAGCATGTGAGGCGGCCCACAAATCTTACCATAAATGAAACATGGTAGGTGGCTGACACGGCACCCCTGTGGTGGCCTATGGTGTCACGCTGTCGTGATCCCACCCCGATCAGGGATCATCACTTCCACTGAGATCGTTGTCTGTAATAAGTTGAAGAGAATGCAGTTCGATATTCCAGATTCGATCAGCTGGCCGAGCATCCAAACATCTCTCATTATGTTTGCAACCCCAATTGGCTAAGTAATCAGACGCCTCATTACCTTTTCTGCGAATGTGTGTCAGAAGCAAATACTGGATTTCTATCATCAGGATACTTATTTCCTGAATTAGATTTTCCGTTCTCCAACTTTTATTGACCTTATCCCAAGTTGAACCTTCTTGCAATTTACATAGGACTACTGTAACCATGGCCGAATCACCCTCTACAATGAGTCTCTGATAGTTTTCTCTTTTGGAAATTAGCAATCCTTGTTTTACCGCCATTAATTCTGCCTCATTATTGGTGGCATAACCCAAATCTAAAGCATAGACTCGACATACTGCCCCTTGAGAGTTGCGAAAGATCCCTCCAGCCCCTGCTTGACCCGGATTACCTTTTGAAGCACCATCATAATTAAGTTTTATGAAACCAAGCTGAGGAGCCTTCCACCGATCTCCTACAATAGGAGTTGGAGTTTTGAACTGCCAAAGATTTTGGTGTAACATCTGAGGTTGTAAATTTAAACTGGCGAGTATTTGGGCCTCAATACCTATCACTTGCCAATCTTCCTCTGTCCATTTTTCCACTAAGATTGTTTCTCGAATATTTTCTATCAGAGACTGCCATATTTGGCTCAAAGATTTCTCCTCCTCTCGAAAGAGCCGATGATTCCTTTCTTTCCATATGTTCCATAAAAGAAACCCAATGGATAATCTCCAAGCTCGATTCAACACTTCACACTTAAATCCTCCTTTTTGCCAATTTTTAATGGTTTCAGTGATATTCGTATTATCTCTATCTGTTTGTCGGAATAAATTATAAAGACTCGTCCAAAATGTTTCTATAATGGGGCAAGTATTTAGAAGATGTTCGATTGTCTCATTTGCTGTGCGACACAGATAACATCGGGAGGGTCCATACATTCCTCGCTTCTGTAGATTTTCCCATGTCAAAATCTTACGATAACTTCATAACCACAGAAATTATTCTACCTTTGGCCAATGTTTTACAGCCCATATTTTCTTCTAGAGTAGTCTTTCATTATTCATATCATTGTGGAAGTGAATATGATATCCTTCCTTGATAGTGAAAATCCCTTTTGTTTGATAACCCCAACGTAGAATATCACTACCCGTTGTAGAGAAGAGTTTCGTTGATTTGAGCTCTTTTGCTAAATTTTCCCATTGGCGTGTATCCGGAGCCTGTGACCAATGTCTTTTATCCTTCTAAATCCTCCATTGACTCTGTTGATGTTGACACCAATATGAATTAATTAATCTATAGTTTGGTGTATTGGTAAAAATAAAGATTTCTCCTAAGTCAAGTCGACTGAATAGTTTTTCTCTCTGCTGCCATGAGTCTTCCCAAAACAGTGTTGTGCTACCTTCTCTCACTTCCCAGAAACTATGAGATCGAATGAGATGCCTGGCGGCCAGATTCCAAATTGAAGAGCCTTTTGGTACTATTTCCACTTTCAAGTTTCCCACAATGGAATGTGGCATATCATATTTTGTTTCCTAGATACGCTTCCAAAGATCATGGCCTCATTGTAACCAATGCCACCATAGTTTTACCCCCACGACATTATTTAAAATAGATGGATCACGTAGTCCCAAGCCTCCTGCAGATTTGGGTTTAATAAGTTTTTCCCAAGTAAGTAGAGCCCATTTTCTATTAGCATGGGCTCCTTGCCATAAAAACTTCTTAAAGAGATTGACTAACTGATTGAAAATATTCTTAGGACAAGCCCTTCCTAATAATTGATACAGAGGAAGAGATTGGAGCACCGATTTTAACAAAATAATTCTGCCAGGAGCATTCAGCACACGAAATGCCCAGTTATGAATTCGTTTCTCAACTTTTATAATGAGGTCCTTCCAATCAGTGATTCTTACTGGAGCGGTATTTAAGGTCATTCCCAAACACTTCAGAGGAAAATAACCAATATTGAACCCAAGAGTTCTTGCTAAAAAGTTTTGATTTTCAATATTAGAATTGAAGAAATAAACATTAGATTTATCAGGATTAACGAGCGTACCTGAAGCTTCCATAAAAATCTCTAGATTCTTTAAAATAGCTTTAGTCTCTCTCAACGAAGCTTCAAAAAATAATAGAATATCATCAACAAACTGTTGATGCGTCAAGGGAAGATCTGCTCCCTAGAGGTGTAGACCTTGAAGCTTCCCTTCTGCACAATGAGCCTTGATGAGCCTCCCTAATCCTTCCGCTGTGATAATAAATAAAAACAGAGATAAAGGATCTCCTTGATGAAGGCCTCGGGTGATATTAAATGGTTGAGATGGTACTCCACTGAGTAAAATCGAGAAATTTGGATAATAAATATAAGATCATAGCCATTGAATCCATCGGTCATCAAAGCCAAACTCTCTGAGGACTGTGAGCAAATAATTCCAATTAATACGATCATATGCTTTAGAAAGGTCTAGTTTGATTAGCATGCCTTTCATTTTGAGAACCTTCAAAGAGTGAATCGCCTCCTGAGCCGTCACAATTTCGTCTAAGATTTGTCTGCCCTTGACAAAACCTGTTTGTTCAAGAGAAATGAGCCTTGGCAGAAGAGGCTTAAGTCTATTAACCATAATTGTTGAGAGGATATTATAAATAACATTGCATAGAGCAATTGGCTGAAAGCCCACAGGGGCATCGGAATTTTCCTGTTTAAGAATGAGAGTTACAAAGGTTGCATTCAAAGCCATATAGACATTCCGATGCCGCCTTGATTCCTCAACTATTTCTAGAATATCTTGACCCATGAAAGTCCAAGTGGCTTTAAAAAACTCTGCAGTAAAGTTGTCAGGCCCATGAGCTTTATTCTGGGGCATATGGAACACTACTTCTTCCACTTCTTGTAAGCTAATTTCGCGTAGAAAAGCTAAGTTCTGTTCCCTGGTTACCACAGCCGGGATGTGAGAAGTGATTTCATCATGGCAAATTGCCTATTTTGAACAGGCTCTATTAACAGATTTTTAAAATGGTCGACCAATTCCTTTTCCATGGCCTCATGTTGAAGCAATCAAGTACCATTTTGATCCTTCAAAGAAAAAATCCGATTATGTTGCCTTCGTTGTACCATTGTTTTATGCAAAAATTTAGTATTTTCATCACCCTCCTTTAGCCATTGCACCCGTGATTTCTGCTTCCATAAAATCTCTTCCTGTTTCCTACGTTCTTCTTGCAAACTTAAAGTGTGGCCTTCCTCAATTGCTAGCGCTTCTGTTTTGCCAAGAAGGATCATTCGTTGTTGAATATCTTTCATTTGTTCTTGTAAACGAATCTGATCCTGTTGAATATTACCGAATTCTTCTCGATTCCACCGTTTTATTTATGCTTTTAGTTTCTTTAATTTGAGCTGAAAAGAGTGCATCTTATTCCTGGCTACAGGCTGATTAGACTTCCACCATTTTTTAGCATTTTCCAAAAATCTAGGATCCCTAAGACAAAATAATTCAAATCGAAAAGGTCTGTTTTTCGGAGTATATTTGACATCAATATCTATTCAAATAGGCCAATGGTCTGATCCAAGCATAGGTAAAATTGCTGCCTCATAATAGACATCTAGGTTGACCAAGGCTTTTGAAGCAAGAAAGCGGTCAATCGTGATGCTACCTGATGTCGTTCTCCACATCTATTGTTCCAATTAAATTTCCCATTGACCATAGGAATATCTACTAAACGTAAATCAGTGAGAAAATCTCTAAAAAGTTCCATCTCTGGGTCATCTCTTCTTATTCCCCCTTTCTTTTCTATCAAATTCAAAATCATGTTGAAATTGCCTCCTAGAAGCCAATATTTCTCTTGATGCATAGTATGTAGAGTTCGTATACTTTGAAGAAACTCCTCTCTTTCTCCTGCAATGGGAGGACCATAAACAGTCGAGATTAATATCTTTTCTACAGACCCAATTTGTTGAAAATTACCAGTCAGAATTCTAGGAAGACCGATCCATCCATCTACCACAATTTCTGCCAAATTCCATAAGATAGCTAGTCCCCCTGCCGTACCTATGGAATTGATTGCCATAACATCGAAATGAAGTTTGAAAGATTGAATAATCTGATGGAGCTTCTGACCAGTAACTTTTTTTTCTTGAAGTAACATGACTTGGGGTTTTTCCACTTTCAACCGTTCTCTCAAATATTGTTGCTTGCCTTTGCTCTTAAGGCCTCATATATTCCAGGAGATTACTTTCATTTCAGAACTTTTGGAAGTTGTTGGAATACCGTTGTTAATGGTATTATCTTTCCTGTATTAATCAACATTTCGCCTACAAGTTGAATTGATTCCTGTAAAGTTCTTATTCCATGCTTTTTTGATGGCTTAGGTTGTGGATTAACAACTTTCCCACCTGCTTGTTCCATGGCTTGAACTTCTTTATGTGCTTGGGCTGTCAAATAGTGTTCAAATGTTTCTTTATATAATTTCTTTTGATCCTCCGGAATGAACCGGTCATCCAGATTCCTCCAATCATACAGAAGACATTTCAACACTTTTTCCTTGGCACTTAGTTCGTCTTTGTTGTGTTCCACATCCATAGGTGTTAGGTCCAACATGTTACTGTCGTCAGTCTCACCACTTTCCTGGGCTGCTTTTCGTTTCGTTGCCTGGGTTTTCTGTATCGCCGTCTCATGAGCCGGCTCTGTGCCTTCATCCACAAGTTCCACTAGCGACAAGTCCTCATCCGCCACCATCGACGGTTCACCTTCCTCCTGCAAAATGTCGTAACTGTTAACTACAGATTTATGAAATGGAGGGTTTTGCAAAGTACCCCTAGTCTAATTAATTAATTTAAAAATATATATATATAATTTTGATTTTCAATTTAAAAATCTATCAACTTTCTATTTAAAATTTTTCTTATCTTTATAATTAACCAAAAATTCACCCAATTTTAATCTATCATCTTTTTATTTAATTTTTTTTTTCTCTTCAAAATTAACCAAAATTCCCCAATTTTAATTTTATGCATAACCTTTTATGGACATGGACATGAATGTATATTAAAAAAATTTACACACATTTGATTGTTTTCGTCCTTAATATACGAAATTATGTATGCTTATTATAAAGTACTTTCAATACCACATTTTCTTTTGCTAAGATATGTTTCAATTAATTTAGAATAATGGTAAAGCTAAGATAGATCATTGTAATCATATAATTTGTAATATTGTATAAATAACAAGATAATTTATAATGTACAACGTTAAATGAGAGAAAATGTTGTAATAAAATATCTGTATTTTATAATTGATTAAAGAAAAAAAGGCAGGGTGAGATAGAGATGAGAATTGGTGTAAAAAGTGACACGTTTGTAAAATTAAGTGTGACTTTATATGTTTGTAAGTAAATATGTCAGTGGTAGTTTCTAGTCTTTGTCATGGTTATTGAGATGTTTTTGTTATGGTTAGATGATGTTACCAGTAATAAATGAAGTTACTTGTAATAAAAAAAATCAGAGTAATAATTTTAATTTAGAAATGGAATGAAAATGAATAATTATGAAATGATAATCATGACTTTAAAATTATAGAATTTTAAATTTAAAAATGAAATGAAAATTCATTATAATTTTAAAAATATAGGATTTTAAATTTAGAAATAAAATGAAAATAATAACTACAGTTATCACTGTGATGACTAGATTTTAAAAAATGACTAGATTTTAAAAGATATAGAATATCTGGTTGTTTTTAATCATTAAAAACTCAATAATAATTAATTCTTTTAGATTTTAAAAATATCGACTAGATTTTAAAAAATATAGAATTTCTGCTTGTTTTTAATCATTTAAAACTCAATAATAATTAATTCTTTTAAATAAAATAGAAGTAATTAATTCTTTTAAATAAAATAGGTATGCAAGATGTAAACTTACAATACTGGTTTTAATCTTTAGATAAACACTATTTATGAGTCGAGGAGAAGTAATAGCTGTTATAATGTTTGCATTTGTATAATATAATTGACGGAGTGGATCTCATCTAAGTGATGGGAGCCCAAAATTTACTTTTCACCATTGATATTATCATAAAAAAATTTTATCAATAATATTTTTAATTTTAATTAATAAGAATTATATATATATATATACATAGATATATATATGATTTGAAATTTTTTATAATTTTATTATTTAATTTGATTTTTTTTTAATATAATTTAAAATAATTTTTTATTAGTTAAAAGTTTTTATTTTCCATAAATAAAGAAATGTATTAATATTCTAAGGTTTTTAAGTATTTAGGTATTGGTTAAGAGTGAAATTTTTTACTTTCACAAATTATAATGGATTATTTTAAGAGATCATTTTTTTTTAATAATTATGGGAAAAAAATTATCAATACTCAATTCTCAATTCATTAGTGGATATCTATTATTGGTTTCTATCCCAAATGCAGGATAACTCATCATTGTTAGTCAAGGAAAATCACACACCTAGAATTATCTCTTGGTGATCTATAAGATAGTAGACTATCACTCTTGTAAGATGCCTCTCCATATTGGGCCGTTAACTTATTTCCATATATATAAAGAAAACAAATTCTTAGCCAAAAAATAATAATTTTAAGACACGCTGTAGGCTCAACAAAATATCAAATTCTTTACAAATAAAATATTATTAAAAATTTAATATTTTACTAATAACAACTAAATTAATAACTTAATTATTATTTTTAATTTTTTTTGTACCTTTATTTAATATATTAATACTAATTATTATATATTAAACATTATTTTCATTGACCATGGATACCACTTCCAATATTTTAAACCTTAACCATCTTTAAAATTATCTAATTATTTCAAAACATTTGAGTAAGTTTAGGTTTTTTCCATTGTATTTGTATGTTGATGTTATGCTATAGTTATAGTTACTATTTCTTTGTTTGAAACATTCCTATGGTTTATTCATCGTAGGAATAGTTTTTTATTTCACTGTTTTTGGGTTGTCACGAATGCTGGCAACCATAAAGTAATATTTAAAATTTTTATTTAATTGTTAAAACTTTCTAATAAGTTGTTTTTTTTATCAATTACTTTTTATTTTTTATTTTAAAAAGGAGTATGGTCTTTATTTAATATGTCAATACTAATTATCGTGTATTAAACATTATTTTTACTAACTATGCATACCACTTCTAATATTTTAAACCTTTATCATCTTTAAAACTATCTAATTATTTCAAAACATTTGAGTAAGTTTAGGTTATTTCTCATTATATTTGTATTTGGATGTTATGCTATGGTTATAGTTACTATTTTTTTGTTTGAAACATTCCTATTGTTTATTCATGGTAGCTGGTCACGAATGCTTTCAATTATATTGTAATATTTAAAAAAATTATTTAATAGTTAAAACTTTCTAAGAAGTTGTCTTTTTCAAAGTAGGGAGTTTATTAAGTGTTATTATTTATTTTTCAATGTAGGGATTTTATGTAAGTGTTATTATTTAAATTTAAATTTAATTAAGGAAATATGTTAATATATGTTTTATATTATAATATTAATTTCATGCAGATATAACATTAAATTGTTAAAAATAAAAGTAAAAAGAAAGTTATATCTTACTTCTAAATAAATTGACCTTTTTATTAGAGCCTCAATAATTATTAACAGGGATATTAGGTCACTATAGATACTATCATGTTTGAAACCGTCTCGGTTCTAGAGAAGGAATGAAAACTATTTTGAATTGACTAATACTTTGTCTTTCTTGGACAACCAAAAAACTTAATGGCCCAAGACTTAGAGGATTTGGTAGAAGTGAATGTCTACTCCTTTAGGAATATCAATGGGTTAATTTTGGTGGTGTTTTTTTCCTTGAATCAAAACAATGAGCCAACCTACAGTTATGGATAGTAGCTAGTGATGGTTGTCTTCACTACATTTGGACAACCAAGTTGTTATAGGTTTTTACACCTTCAAAAAACTTTAATTATACACACTAACACACACATTAAAGAGATTGTGTATGTATATCTATATTATGTGACAACATACTTTCATAGGCATAATTTTCACATAGTGAAATAATGCAACCATGTAAATAAATATATGTCCTAGGAAGACTCATCCAGGAATTGGGAGTGCCTAATGGGCTTAGTTTTTCTTCTTTGAGGGGGGTGCGTTATAGGTCCCATTGTATCCATGCATATGATTTTTAGCAAAATAAACACATTATTTTCAAAATTAACTCTCAAGTACTTGTTTTTTATTCATGCTCCTTATACTACTCTATGATGCTAAGTAAGGGTTGATGAAAATATTCAATGGTGGGTTTCTTGGAGCCTAGAAAGAACATCTGAAAAACTCCTTGGATTCCATCAATGTATTGACCCATATTGTATCCATAATTGGAATAAAGAGAAGAGACAACTCTATGTCAAACTATATTCCATGTTATCCCACTTAATTAAGTCATTTGCTGAGGGGACAAGGTTATTCATAAAGTGTGATGGCTCTTGGTAATTCCTTACCAAACCATGGAAATTCGTTTGGGGTATATAATAATGGAGCCTAAATAATACTTAAAATAGATTCCAAATTGATGTATGAAGTTTCTTTTACTATTAGGAGACAATCAAAGTCATTGTCTTAATGTGGGGGGAGGAATGTTGTGCTTTCACTATATTAAATAGCTCCTCCATTCTAGAATCAGAGGGATACTTCTCATGACCTATATAAAAAGTGTACACTAAATACATAATACTCAACCTAAATGAAAGGAAATGTTGCACCATGAAGTTGTTAAACACTTTTCTATTACCATAAGAAATTCCTTCTCTTTCTTCCTTAAGTTTCATCTTGATCTTTTAGCAACTCTCTCTTTATTAAAGATATAATACAAAAATGTTGCACCCAAATTATACCATAAATGTATTTTTTTTCGTGCACTAAGAGATAATTTTTAAAATGCCTCTTATTTTACATGAAATAATAATAAATAAGGGGATGAATCGAGGTTTTGATTTCATTTCACAACCCTTCATCATGATTTTTTTCATTGGTGGCTCAATCCACCCCCCATGCAATTGAGTTGGGAATGAAATCCCATCAATGGAAGGATAAGAATCCCATCTAACCTATTTTTTGTGATTGTGTATGGGACATCAAGGGGTATTTGAAGGATTATTTTTATCTCCTTTACATGATTAGTTTCCACTCATCCTTATTTTCATAATGAGGGAATTTAAAAAATGTGCTTTGAATATTTTATGAATTCTAACATGATTGGTTATTTGGTTTGCCACTTTATTATCAATTATTCTAACACACTAAAAAGTGTAGTGACTTAAAAACATTTTAACTCATGATTTCTCTATTTTATCTATCTCTTTTTCATAATAATGAGTAAGGGTTTTTATTAAAATATGTTGCAATAAAGTCATATAGATTAAAATGTTACGGAATGGAGGGAAATTAAACAAGCCACACTCTCTCGTCTTCCAATATTGCTAGCTAATAATACTTAAAAGCATGAAAATTGTTTGAAAAACACCTGGGAAAGAAGCCACAAGAACATTATGAAATAAAATAACCTAACAAAAGCACAAATAAATAATACATTTACATAAAACCAAGAAATATTAGTTATGCCCAAAATGGGCATCCTCCTCATGTTATTGTTGGGTTGATGTATCTTTAGATTCTATAACCGCTACCATAGACATCATTGTGTGATTAAGAAAAGAACCATCTTCATGATCTGAGTGAGAAACAACATGCTCAATTTAATTTCCAAGGGGGTTAATGGAATTTTAGTAAGGTGTCCATGTGGCTCAGTTGAGAGGTGCAACAAATTTTGAGGTTAAGAATTTCCATAATGTTATCCAACATTTATTTTATGTATGTAATGGTAGAGGAAAATTAACTCTATCTATCCTACAATGTTACTAGTGTTTCCATTTACCCCCCTTCCCATTCATGAAGGTTGAGTATCATGTCTCTTATATTAATTGTAGATTGGTCTCTAATTTTGTTATTTTCCTTTAATTTCTTCTCAAATCCCGTCTTCCAATGATTCCAATGAAGCAAATATAGGTTATATTCCCACTTAGAGTCCCTACAAACTCCTTCTCACATTTTTAACCCCTTTCCTAAGTTCATTAGATCACTAAGGTTACAGCATCTATTCCTACAATAATAGTGTGCCATGGGGATGTTCACTCCGTGATGAGGTATTCCTAAAATGGAAATGCATAGAGTAATTTGCAAAGGAATATTTTTTTTCTTCAAATGATAATATTGACCCTTCCATTCTAGTATTAATCTCCCCAAAACTCCAATTTTTTCCTTACATAGGATCCTATCTAAACATCATACTATTAAATATGTCATTTGTATAAAGAATGAATGAGGTAGGGTACTAGTAATTTGATATCCTTCACCCTTGAATGTACATAATATGAAGAATAGTGTTTGTCATTCCTTTGTGATTTATTTCCATAAGGGGGGCAGGCATGGAGGTATAATTACCCCCTACCCCTTACCCTCTTATCCTAACACCTTTGCCCCAACCTTTTTGGATAGTAAACCAACACCAAATATCATTCTTATATTTGATTACAAATTTTGATCCATGTTTAGTTTGTGGAGGATATCGAAAAATGATACTAAGGCATAATATTTTTTAGGTTTTAACCTTATATATTTAACTCCTAAAAATGCATTCTTAATGAAACATAAAAATAAGAAATGGAAAATGCACACATTAACCCAATTATTTTATCTAGGAAATCCAAACTAGAAAAAAAGAAGAAGAAGAAGAAGAAGAAGAAGATTTTCAATATATATTATTTTGTACAACATTACACTAAAATATATATCCCATGACACCCATAAACTACCATTTCATTTACCATATTGGATTAGAATATAATCATATTTCCTTAACTGAAACTACAATATTATTATAATACCATGGGAAAAACCACCATGCACCACTAAAGCACTAAAGGAGAAAATTGTGTGCTAAAAAATGCCAAAAACAGATGCAAAATACTGTTGTGTAAAGAATATAACACATACCCAACATTCTCCCAATTGTTGTTTTATTTTCACATAGGGGATCGTAGGAGTACATGGTAAAAAATCCAAGGCAATGATGCCCATTGTTTCTCTATACCAAGAGAACTTCTCATTGCTCACAAATAGTGTAAATGAATATGCAACATTATTCAAAGTGGCCACCTTCACTAGAAACACCATGTTATCCTTAATCATATCTCTCATAGATTGATACTAAACAACAATATGCTTTGTCTCTGAATGATAAGATTGGTTCTTTTCCAATAATATTGCACTCTAACTATCACAATCTATCCTTACCACTTGTTTTACCAACCCAAAACCTAAACACAATATCTATAACCATACTACTTACTTTCATGCATAAGTGGTTGCCATGTATTTAGATTCTGTAGTTAAGAGTGGCACTACAAATTGTCTCTTGTTCATCCAATTGATTTCTCCTCCAAATAGGTTAAACACATACCCACTTGTAGATATTCTACAATCCATATCTCCAACCCAGTCTATATCAAAAAATCCATGTATGTCAAATTCTCTGTCTAATCATGATCATCCTTGGTAGCATAAGTTGTTGTCAATAGTGCCACGCAAATACCTGAAAACACTCTTTACCATTGTGAAATTATCCTTCGTTGGTTTTGACATATATTGACTTTACACTTCCATTTCATGTGCAATTTTTTCTCTAGTATAGACCATTGCATACATCACACTTCCAATGGCACTGGCATATGCAACATGAGCAATGTCCTCTTCCTCTTCCTATGTCTTGGGACACCATTTTGTAGATAATTTGCACCTACAGGAATAGGGACATAAACTATTTTACATTCTTGCATATTAAACCTTTGCAAAATTTCCTCGACATATTTAATATGATTTAACCAAAATTTACTCTCTGTTTGGTATCTTTTAATTTCCTTGCCCAAAATAAAATTTGCAGCACCAAGATCCTTCATGTAAAATTTATACAACTTATTTTTCACTTCCTCGATGATTTCCCTATCATTCCCAATCATAAACATATCATCCACAAACAATACCAAATAAATAACATGATCACCAACTAATTTGGAATACACATAGTGATCCATTTTTCTCCTTGTGAAGCCAAGTCCTTATATATACGTATCAAATTTTTTATACCACATCCTTGGTGATTTCTTCAACCCATATAGGGGATTTTTCTACCTGCATACCAACTATTTCATTGTTTTCACAACAAGTCCTTTTGGTTTCTTCATGTAGATTTCTTCTTCCAAACCCCTATGTAGTAATTTTGTCTTCACGTCCACTTGCTCTACTTAAAAATCAAAATAAACATAAACAGTTAAAATAAATCTAATAAAGTTAACTTGGAAACAAGAGAAAAAAATATCATCAAAGTCAATTACCTCTTCCCGAGAATAACCTTTTACTACTAACCAAGCTTTGTATTTCTCCACTCTACCTTCTAGATTCAGTTTCTTCTTAAATACCCATTTTTTTCCAATGGGAATTCTTCTCGCTGGTAACTCCACAAGATCCCAAGCCTCATTCTTGTCCAAGGCTACCATTTCTTCAACCATGGCCTTTTCCCATAGCTTTCCATCCTATAAATCCATTGTGTCCCTAACAGTTCTAAGATTATCGATAATAATAAACAAATAAAAATTTGAATAGAAATAAAGTGGAAGATACCTTTTTGGACACCCTCTTTCTTGAACCAATATCCTCATTGTCATAGTTTGTGGTTCTTCTTCTTCTTATTCCTATTCTTATGTAGAGTCAGATTCATCATCCTTCAATTCAAAATATATCTTCTTTGGTTCTCTCTCATAGTAGGACTTCCTGTTTGACAAAATATTTTATTTCTATGAATACCACATATCTAATATACACAAACTTCTTGGTTTTTGGGTTCCAACACTTATAAATTTTTTTATCCAAGCAGCTGCAGAAACACTCAATGATCAAATAGGGCTTAGGAAAAGCTCAAAAATTAAAATTAGTGGATTGTCATGAAACCATAATCATATCGAAGAGCTCGTCAAAATATTTCCAACAGTGCAAACAACACCTCAGTCTGACATGGTATGTGAAAGTTATGGTCAGTCAAAATTTTGGTCAAACTAAGTCCATGGGCTAAATTTGGCAAGAGCAGAAACTAAATTTGGAGGACAACTAAATTTGGGGGACCGACTAAATTCGGAAGAAGTTGATGAATTTGGCGGCCAGTAATGAGGCCACAAATTTTCACTTACCAACAACGAATTTCGGCAGCCGAAACAGGTCAATTTGTTGCCTCCTTAAATTGTTCAGTAACCCCAAAATCCAGCGGAAAAATTCAAACAAGCTTATATTAAAAAAGATCAAGAAAAAATACATAAATAAATCGGGTGGAGGGTCACGACCCCCCAATGACCACTCGTTATATATATATAATGGGGGCGGGTTTCCATTGGCGCACTCGCCACTCGACATTTTAAATAACGACGACACAAATACAATGGTGTCGGTGGGGATCTAACCCATCTGACCAGTTCGGGTGGCCCCACTGACACATATCACACCGTCCAACAACTCCCAACAACTTCCAAACAAACCAACTAAAAAATATGCCATTTTAACATTGATGGGTGTGCTGCGGGTTGGAACTCGGGCCACCCTCCAAACAATTTTCATAATTAACCAATGTGCTAGCACAAGCATATTGGGTAATTCTACCCAAAAAATTACTTTAAAACCAAAAATCATTCTTTCACCCAGAGAATAATGGAGAGCGTCTGGCGAAACCCTGATAAATCACAAAGAATGAGGTGTGGAATCCTGACGCAAGGGAATCATGGGGAATCTTTTAGATTCCTTTAGGAGCTGATTTTTTACAGAGGCAGAAAAATAGAAAATTTATACTTATTTTTCTTAGTTTTCCACAAAGAATATGATGGTGTAATCATTTTACTCATCTGAGCAACAAATATTCAGTCAACTTGCAGGGATGAATCTTTTGGGAATCATGAGGAATCTAAAAGATTCCCATGGGGCCAAATTTTCACAGTTTCAGAACCAGATTGAGTTTATACTCATTTTACTCAGTTTTTTTCATGGAGCACAGTGTTGAAGTTAGATTGGTCATTTGAGAAACATAATTCTAGTGAACCAGTGAGAATGAATATTAAGGGGGATCTTTGAGATTCCCGAGGGTCCAGATTTTGACTAAGATAGAATGGGGTCGAGTTTATAGTCATTTGACACAATTTCTCACCAGGAATTCAAAGGTGTAGTCCATTTCTTTAGCATAGGTGTGCATTTTCAGGCCACCTCGAAAGTGGATGTATAAGGTGCCTTTTGTACATGCATGTAATTTTATTTTTGGCTCACGATTAATGAAAGTTGCCTCCCCACTTTAAGCAGATCCCGGAAATGTAGCTCTCACTGGGTGAACTCCATTACCAATTTGTTGTCTTTTCTTCTCATGGTTTCAATTTATTTCCTCTCCTTTCATGTGATATGATTTCATGGGTACATCCTCTTTTATATGCAATTTTGTATGCATCTTTGGGTAGGGTTGTGTGAGGGCGCACGCCCTAGGAAATGTGTTCGTGTAGGTCGGTTTGGGTCGTGTGTAGGCACCTAAGGAAACACGTTCGGGCCGAGTCGGGCCAGGTCGTGTGAGGGTGCCCAGGGAAACACGTTCGGGTGGGTTGGGTCGGGTCGGGTCGTGTGAGGGCACCCAGGGAAACGCATTCGGGAGAGTCGAGTCAGGTCGTATGAGGGCGCCAAGGAAAACACGTTCGGGCAATTTGGGTTGGGTCGTGTGAGGGCGCCCAAGGAAACGTGTTTGGGCAGGTTGGGTCGGGTTGGGTCATTTGAGGGCGCCCAAGGAAACGGGTTCGGGTGGGTCGGGTCAGTTTAGGTCGGGTCGTGAGAGGGCGCCCAAGGAAACGCATTCGCGCGGGTCAGGTCGGGTCATGTGACGGCACCCAAGGAAACACGTTTGGGTCAGGTGGGATCAGGTCATGTGAGGCCACCTAGGGAAACACGTTCATGCGGGTCGTGTCTAGTTGGGTCCTATGAGGGCGCCCAGGGAAACGCGTTCGGGCAGCTCGGGTTGGGTCGGGTCGTGTGAGGGTGGCCATATCAAAAATTCTAAGTTGTGACCGGCGCTCATGTTCCTTGTGCACATTTGTGCGATCCTTTTATGACTGTCCCATCATAGCAGATCCTTGATCAGATCACATAAAAATGCCATTAGATTCTTAAATCATTTTCCCAGTTCTTTCACTCCCTTCGTTTGACAGAAAATTCCTTCTCTAGATGAGATTGAATGAATAAATTCCTCATAGGGATTTAATCCAAAAACAAAGGATGATTTAACGAGTTCACAAACTTCAATCGAATATTTCTTCTGTGGATTGAAAGAAAGAGAACCATTGAATGGAAGATGTGAAAACAAATTTTATAATCAATCTCTAGGAAAGTATTATTCCCTTAAAACATTTAAATCCCTAAAAATCCATGTTGTTGAACCACTTTCTTAACAGATCTTACATTTGCAATATCAAAAATAATAATAATAAATAAATAAATAAAAGAAACAAAATTAAAAATTAAAAATTAAAAAAAAAATTGAAGAAGAAATATCCTTGGTAACAATTTTCTGCACTCCAAGTAGATGCTTCTCTAATTACGAAATGATGGAATTCTCGTATCTTCCTACCCTCATATGCTTCATAAGCCTAGAAATTTTAGTAAGTTCATTTCCTAGCTCTTTTGTAAATATGTTTCTCTGAGAAACACAGCGAGCAAGAACCAAATATCCAAAACTGCACTAAAACCAACTAAGGATAAAAATTCAACCAGAAGATTCAACTTAGAATGTTTCCCTCCAATTGATTGTTGTTAAACCAGAGATCTCTCAAATGAAAAAGGTGTCCCAACTGAGTTGGGATATGACCATGTAGGGGATTTTCTCCAAGATAAAGTGATCAAATTCATTCCTACCGACGATGATCTCACCTCAATATATTTTGATGGGAAGACTGCCACACTTTACCTTCCAAAAATAAATTGGACAACAACACAGAGGTGATACTAAGAATTTTGGTGTCTTTCAGAACTTTGGTGACGCTAGGTGCAATAGATTTCACATTATATACTTATTCCATGAACGAGTTGATCAACATAGAATAAATTGTGAGATTTTTGAGACAATGGAATTATTTTCAACCACTTCCAAAGAGACGGAGAGGTTTATAATTGTGAAATCTTAGTTTCTTTAAGTGAGGGAGCTTTCTCTAGTCGGGAAAGACCAATACCCAGACCAAAAGTGGTTAGTGGTTACCTTCTTGAGTATATTTCCACCCTAGTAGATATCAAGGAGTGCTAACATATTGGCGTCGTTGCTGGGGACCGAACGGTCACATTTTCCCCAGGTATGAATGACAAAGATCAAATCTAATTTTTGATGGTGAACAATAGTTGGACATCCGAATGCTGAATCATTGACATGGCCACTCCGATTTCAAAGGATCCAACAGATTGAAATTTCATATTGGTGACTCCACTATTAAAAGCTCACTAATTTTGGTTGATTGTGTTCAATATGGGTTCAATAACAAATGCCAAGTATGCACCTATGGACATATCTTGTATTCCTAGTTTTCTGAAACCCATGCCTATTATTGATTCATCAAATTACCTCCCAATATTTAGAGATGGAAAGGGAGAAGATGTTGCTCTACATCTGGTTAAATTTCATATCCATGCACGCAAGTTGAAGGTTCGATTTCATAAAGGAAAATAATGGAAAAACAAGAGAGGTTGTTCTTTAAGACGAGCCAAAGTACAAAAACCTTTTCTAGTTTTCGCAGAGGTGTACCAGATCGGGCATTATGAATGCATCTTTAAAGCTCATTTTTTCGTAGTTTGTAAATTTCTTATTTTGAGCCATGGTTTTGCAAAGAAATTTGTGAGAATATGGGAAGTATTTGGAGAAACAAAGAGAGGTATTTCTTCCCAAAACTATCATATAAAATAACCTCCTTCAGTTTTGAAACATATGTTACAGTTTTGGAGATATACCCAAAACAAAGTGTGTTGCGCAAGTGTTGTGCAGCCCTTGCCTACTGAGTCTCACTCATGTTTTGGAGCTTCCAGCTGTCAGATAACCCATTTAACCCCCTAAACCCTAAATATCTAAACCCTTATCCCCTAACCCATTTAACCCCCTAAAACCCTAACCCATTTAACCCCTTAAACCCTAACCCCTAAAATCCTTAACTGCTAAATCCCCTAACCCCCTAAACGTCTAAACCCCTAACCTATTTAACGCCCTAAACCCTAAACCTCTAACCCCTTAACCCCTAACCCCTTAAACCTTAATTCTCAACCCCTAACCCATTTAACCTCCTAATCCCTAATCCCTACCCTTAACCACTAACTCATTATTCACCTAACCCCTAACTGCACCTAAATCCCCTAGCCCCTAATCCCCCAATCCCTAATCCCTTAACTACTAACTCATTATTCGACCCCTAACCCCTAAATGCACCTAAATCCTCCAACCCCTAACCCCCCAATCCCTGAACCCTTAACCACTAACTCATTATTCCCCTAACCCCAATCCCTAATCCCTTAACCACTAACTCATTATTCCCCTAACCCTTAGATGCGCTTAAATCCCCTAACCCTTTAACCACTAACTCATTATTCTCCTAACCCCTAACCCCTAATCCCCTAATCCATAATCACTTAACCACTAACTCATTATTCCCCTAACCCTTATAATAGTCCTTAAAACTCATTGGTATTAGTCATTCCAAACGAGAGTAGGTCTAGTTGGGACCTACGATCGGGTTAATTCCCCCTTGTTGGCAAGGTGGAATTTTTTCCCTGTCAACAACCCTATAGTCCTTAATCCCTCTAACATATACTTAAACTATTTTTTTTGTAAATGTGACCCTTGACTATGCCATGAACACCCTCCAAAAAATTCTTAAATGATGGAAATTCCTATTCATGCGTGAAGCTAGTGGAATGTGACCAGTCATCCAAGATACATCCAAATATTTGATTGGTGCCTTGGGGAATGTGAAAGAACAGGGCAAGGGGACACAAGGGTAGCATGGATGGGTATAATTCAGAGGTGAAAGAATGGTTTACTATGATCTATAATCCTAGCATTATAGAATGAGAAGGGTTCTTGGGACCTAATTTCATAGCGAATAGGGGACTTAAAGGAAAGGTAGCGAGAGAAATCAATAGGGGAACCCCCGATAGTGGTGATAAGGGGATTAGGAGTCCAATCATCACAAACCATAAGCCCTTAACCCATAACCATTAAATTCCGTATCGCCTTAACCCCCAATCCATAATCCCTTAACCCCTACACTCATAACTCATAACCCATAAACCCCTTGACTCATTAATCTTAAGAATCTAACCACTAACCTATAATCCATTAACCTAGTAAGCCATAACTCCTTATCCTCTTAACCCATGACCCTTAACCCCTAATCCTTCACACTTAAACACCTTAACTTCTAACCCCTTAAACACCTAAATCCCCTAAATATTAAGTCCTTAATCGCTAAATCCTCCGACCCTAAGGCCCATGGACCTTAACCCTTGACCCTTGAATCCCTTAACCACTAAGTATCCCTGAAAATAATACCCCAAACCAACACCTTGACCTCCTAGGAGAATCCTTCACCTCTAATTGATCATATTGGAAACTTTTGATTGTTAGAGAACTAGGTATTGGTTATGAGGGTATGTGTTTTTGGGTAATTCCATTATTACCATGTATACCAAACATAGAAAAATTAGATAATTTTTCGAAGCCTCGATTTGAATCGCTCACAATATCCACACTTCATGTTGAGATGGAGCTTGTAGTGATCTCTCACATAAGGAGTTGGAAATGAATAGATCACTCACAAAGACGAGGCCTCTCTAGCCCTAATCCTAGTCACCATAGATCAATTTGTATTCATTTATGGAAAATCATGAAAATGGATTTGTAGATAAAATCAAGGAGAAGCAATCTGTTGATCTAATGTGAATGTTTGATGAAAATATTTATATTGATGATTTATCCAAGTATGATCATTATGATGATGATTATGTTGTTGAAATTGAGGCCGACTCTTCAAAGCAATCATTGACATTTTTTTGGGAGGGAGAAGTTCAATTACAACTACTCAAATATAGCACTCAGCCTATACATATCAATCATGACAGCGGTGAAGAGAATGTAGAAAATTTCAAAGTAAGTGAAATCTCTTTGCCTTTGATTTTCGCTTAATTTCAATGTCCGAGAGAAAACTTTCACAAGATTATAAATCAACAGTCTTTCAGTTTTGATATTGATTGTGAAGAACGCAATGAACTTATTGATCAGAACTCCTTACCCTTGTGTTTCTCCTCATATTTTAAAATAAGAGAAAACTATAAGCAAGGAGATAAGAGAGTTGTCAACAGTATAAATGGGAATCCTTCTCATCAATTGGTTGAGGAGGTCACTTGTGATATGCAAGCTTCTTTTGCTCCAGAATCCCAACCACTAAGTTACATTGAGTTTCACATGACGTATGAAATCTTAGAGCCTGAAACATATTGTGAATTGATGCAGGATGATTCTTTACCATTAAGTTTTGACTCATTTCAATTTTTGAAGAGAAATTTTGATAATATCTCTGAAATAAAGAATCATAAGCCTATATAAAACCATCTAATCTCATTGGAACCAATGTATGATAAGTTGCAATAGTATTCTCAAGTTCTCCATGATCTAATAGTTGATGTTTTGTATTATATCTGTAATAAAAGTCCTTCTCCATTAGTTGGTTGTGAGCTTCGAAGCAGAGATGATAAAACTTTGATCCGGCAGTCAGCTTCATTGTCTTGTTCAACAGGAGTCTCATTACAAAGCTCATACAAAAATTTGCAGTCATATCAGGAGAGTAATGAAGAAGATTCTTGTTTTTTTGTTGATCATCAAGATAAATTAGTCATTCATGAGTTTCAGGATCCTTTTGTCAACTTGTTGCAGTCATCAAGGGGGGTGATTTCTCTTGTATTTATGGATCAGAAGCACATGTTCAGTGGACTCTTAGAAATTGTGGAACATGAAGAGTTTATACAAGATCATGTAGTTTCATCAGAAATGATCCTCAACAAGTTACAAAATATTTCTCATATTTGCATTGATCCAGTAGGAAATTATATAAATGATATATCTGTCCTAATTTCTCATTCTTTGTTTGGCTGTCAATTTGAAGATAGGTTGGCACCTATGTGGACCACACATGATTCCCATGTGGAATCCGTCCATCCCCTTGTGGAAGGTTCTCATCATCACATATTTTCCATAAGTCCATAGTCAGGCATGTGTGGCATTGCCACATCACTAACCTCCCCATTCCCCATCGGTCTTGTCCCTCTGTCATTTCCACATTATAATAATATTGGTCTATGGGGCCCTATATAAAATCTATCACACAACGATATGCATCTACAATATGTACCCCTCAATTGATCAATGGACTTCATATAGTAGGAGATCGACGATTGAGATTGAATGAGGACCCCCTTCCTCTTTGGGGGGTGTTCCATAGTCATGGTTTTGCTTGTGGTTCAATGTCCAAGATTGAACGTTTGACCTTTTACCGGGCCAAATAGATGGTATAAGGCGAGTGTACCCCCACGAGGTATAGAGAGGAAGGAAGGTCTCTTAGTTAATGTTCAACCCCTCCTAGAACCGTGCCACATCCACTCTCTCCTTGGGACAAGACAACCATGTAGTAGGCCATGTGGCAGATATCTTGTAGTTACATGCAGTTTGACCTTCGACCAAGTCAAATAGATGGTTTGAGGCAGGCGTACCCCCACACAGTACGGAGAGGAAGGGCGGTCTCTTGGTTAACATTCATCCCCTCATGGACCCATGCCATATCCACTCTCTCTTCTTTCATACGCCTCAAACTGTACAAGGTCTGAAAAATCCTCCCTTGACATTCTTCCCAACATGCCATGTCTTGTTATGCAGCTTTGACTCTGATCAATGTCTTAACCCTGCCAATGTTTTCAATGAGACCAACCAATATAATGTCCAAGCTTCGATACCAACTGCAGCTCTGTCGTTGTATTCAGGTCGAGTTGGGTCGAGTCGGGTCATGTGAGGGTGCCCAAGGAAACACGTTCGCATGGGTCGGGTCAGGTAGTGTCGTGTGAGGGCGCCCAAGGAAACGCATTCGGGTGGTTCGGGTCGGGTTATGTCATGTGAGGGTGCCCAAGGAAACGCGTTCAGGTGGGTCGGGTCGGATCGGGTCGTGTGAGGGCTCCCAAGGAAATGAGTTCGGGCAGGTCGAGCCGGGTCGGGTCGTGCGAGGGCGCCCAATGAAACACGTTCGAGTTGGTCATAGGGTCGGTTTGTGTGAGGGTGGTCGTATAAAAAATTCTAAGCTGTGACCATCCGTGTGCCTTGTCCACATTCATGAGACTTGTTTATCGTTTGTTCCCTTGTGCTTTCATTCGGGCAGGTCGGGTCGTGCCGTGTGAGGGTGCCCAAGGAAACATGTTCAGGGTGGGTCGGGTCGGGTTGGGTCGTGTGAGGGCACCCAAGGAAGCACATTCGTGTTGGGTTTGGTCGAGTCAAGTCATGTCGTGTGAGGGCACCCAAGGAAACACGTTTGGGTCGGGTTGTGTGAGGGAGGTCGTATAAAAAATGCTAAGTTATGATCGCCAATGTGCCTTATGCATGTTCATGTGACCCATTTGTTGCTTTCTACCTTTTTCCTTCGTTCAGGCAAGTCAGGTTGGGTCGGGTCGTGTGAGGGTGCCCAAGGAAACACATTTAGGTGGTGTCAGGTCGGGTCGTGTCGTGTGAGGGTGCCCAAGGAAACGCGTTAGGGTCGGGTCGGGTTGGGTCATGTGAGGGCGGTCGTATAAAAAATGCTAAGTTGTGACCGCCTGTGTGCCTTGTGCATGTTCGTGTGACCCATTTTCTGTTAGCTCCCTTGTGCCTTCGTTTGGGCGGGTCGAGTCGTGCCGTGTGAGAACGCCTAAGGAAACGCATTCAGGTCAGGTCGGGTCTAGTCGTATGAGGGTGGCCATATCAAAAATGCTAAGTTGTGACCTCCCATGTGCCTTGTGCACATTCGTGCGACCTATTTTCCATTTGGCGCTCATTTGTGCCTTCATTCAGGCAGGTCGGGTCGTGTCGTGTGAGGGCGCCCAAGGAAATGCGTTTGGGTCGGGTCAGGTTGGGTCGTGTGAGGGAGGCCATATCAAAAATGCTAAGTTGTGACCACCCGTGTCCCTTAATTATGTGCACGCTCATGCAACCTGTTTTCCATTTTCTCCCTTGTGCCTTAGTTTGGGCGGGTCGAGTCATGTCGTGTGAGGGCATCCAAGGAAACGCGTTCAAGTCGGGTTCGGGTAGGGTCGGGTCGTGTCTATTGAAAGTTGTGAATTTTACATATTAAATAATTTATATACACCTTAATATCTTGTTTATGTATATTCAATTTTCAATTTAATACTTTATATAATTTTTTTTTTTAATATTATTATTTACATTTAATTTTTAATTTTTTTTTTAAATATTATTATTTGCATTTAATTTTTAGTTTTAATTCGAATTCCCACCTAAAAAAAATTCACCCTTCACCCAACCTCCCTATTCCTACCTACAAAAAATACACCCTTCGAATCACTGTTCCGAACACTGTCACTGTTATGCACGCAGACTTGAGTTGTACCCGACTTGACCTTGCCGAACTTCCCAACGCTCTGCGGAACCCGACTTGCCCTGAATGTTGAACACTAAATGGTGAACAGTGAACATTGAACACTAAAGTCTTAAGCCTTTTTTTCCCGTCTAGTGGTCTCTTTCTGCTTTGGTTTAAAATATTCAGTTGGTGAATTTTGATTGCTTCCTTGATCCGCAACAATTGGTTGATTTGTTGATAAGTCATGGTTGTAGGCTTCCAACCGATCCTACAAGTTGGTATCTAATTCATCATCCTCATCGCTTTCCACTTCCATTTTCTTTTTCGCAGCCCCTTTATTGCCACCTCCACGCTTAGGTTTTGTAATTTCATTCTGTGTATTAGTTGTAGTAACATAGGTAGTCGATGTCTGATTGTTGGTGGTTGATTAAGAATCTGTTTTTTCAGCAGTTACAATTTTTTTGGTATTTTTTCTCTGGTTTTTTCCTACTTTTCTGAAGATTCTGGCAGCATCATTTCCCATGACGTTGCTCAACTCATATTCATCATCCTTGGCCTTCTCCAGTTCTTGAGCATCCAACTCCTTTTTAAAGGCATCTAGGTCTTTGTACCATAGAGATTTGGGTGTTGCCTTTTTAAGATCCTCAACATCTTCCTCAAGCTTATCTCTCTCAGCACATCATTGCTAGACTTTTTCTAAAGTCAATGTTCCTATTTCCATGGATAGAATATACTCATAATCTACAACACGAACACCCTTTATTATCTCAATGTTATCTTTAGGAGATTCTTCGCCATCTGCTATTGCCCTAGCAATAGCAGCCTCAACAGGTTTTCCCTTCTTGGGGAATGGAGTGAAACATTTTCTCTTCAATTCAAGTAGCAACTCTGCACGTTTCATGTTGTTCACTATGATTTATCCATTTACAACTCCCAGGATGAATCTGACTTTATTGTCCAATTTCAGCAAATCAAGATGAAGGTTGTCCAATTGGAATTTCTTTCTCTTTTCATATAATTCAAGAAAGATATGATAGAAGTCCACCAGAACTTTCTTAGGGGTCTCATATTTACGAATGATTCCCTTTGAGTAAAAAATATGCATGTTGCTTGTACTAACTGTAGTAGTCAGTTTGAATTTCCTTAAAAGGCCCTCTTGAAGTGAAATATTCATATTCTCTTCAGACAATGACACCTCAAAATGGACCCTGGTATCAGTGTTGTACTCCTTGTAGTCCCTTATGAATGGCTCTTTAATATTATCATTCCCAGTCATCAATGCTTCCAGAAATTACTTGTAATTATTAATGTTGTCTCATTAATTTCCTCTGTCATGCCACTAATCGTAACACTGTTACCGATGAAATAGGTAACTGCACTATTACCTACTTTTTTTTGGTAGCATAAAAAGTACCCGATTTTGAAAAGTGGTGATGCAGAATCACCCCCTTTTTTTTGTGCACATTTTTGACACTCTAATATTTTTATTTATGAAGTATGAATATTTGTTTTAAAATGTTAGTGATTTTCATGCTAATTTTGAAACGTATTGATGCAGCATCAACTTTTTTTTTTTAAGAGCGGTGATTTTCATGCTAATTTTGAAACGTATTGATGCAGCATCAACCTTTTTTTTTTAGAGTGGTGATTTTCATGTTGGTAATAAAACACAAAACTTAGATATATATATATATATAAACAATAAAAAAACCAATAAAAATGTAAAAATAAACAAAATTAACTCGTAAAAATAAAAAATTTAAACAAAAACAAAAACAAAAATATTCGAAAATTATATCAAAAGAAATGACAAAATTTGAAAAAAAAACACATAATTTAAAGAAAAAAAAACAAAAATTAACCAAAAAAATTAAAAAAAAAACATCAAAAACATTTTTTTCTAAGTTATTAAAAAAAAACCATATAATTAAAAAAAAAAAAAATTAAAATAGAAAATTTAAAAATAATTAAAATTACAAAATTAAAATTTAAATAAAAAAAATTAAAATACAAAAAATAATAATAATAATAAGAAAAAAATACAAATTTTAAAATTAACAAAAAAAAAACAAATTAAAAAATAAAAAAAATAAAAAAAAATTGAAAAAGAAAATTAAAATAAAAAATTAAATATATATATATATATATATATATATATATATATATATATCATTAAAAAACAAAAAAAATGAAAAAAACCACGTGCAAATAATTAAAAAACAAATATTCATAAATTTACTGTTTTTCTTTTAAATGAAACAATTTATAAATTTTAAAAATGAAAAACTAAATAAACTAAAAGATTAAAAATAAATAAATAAATAAATTAAAATTTAATAAATTTAATAAATAAATTTTAAATTTTAAAAAATAACTAATCTAAAATATTAAATTAAAAAAATAAATACAAATAAAAAAATAAAAAATAAAAATAAAATAAAACAAATTAAATTTAAAATAAAGAATTTGAATTTAAAAAAAAATAATTTTAATTTTTTGAAAGAAGAAGAAGAAGAAGAAGAATAATGTTTTTGATCGTGGTGGCGCCGCCAATCGGCCTCCCGTCGCGGGAGGCCGATTCTTGGCGGGAGGGTGATTCCCGGAATCGGCCTCCGCCGCCACCTGGGTGAGAGGCCGATTGGTGGCGCCACCACGATCAATTTTTGTTTTTGTTTTTATTTTTATTTTTAATTTTAATTTAATATATATATATATATATATATATATATATATATATATATATATATATATATATATATATATATATATATATATATATATATATATATATATATATATATATATATATTTGATTTTTATTTTTATTTTTATTTTTTAAATTAAAAAAAAAATGATTATTATTATTATTATTTTTTTATATTTGAAATTTAATTTGTTTTGTTTTTTTTTTTTAATTTTATTCATTTTTTTTGTTTTAATTTTTTTTTTTCCTAAATTTTTTTAATAATTTTTATTAAATTTTGTATTTTTTTTTTAATTTAATTGATTTTTTTTTTTCATATTTTTTTATTATTATTAAATTTTGTGTTTAGTTTTTTCATTTAATTTTTTAAAATTTAATAAATTTTGTATTTATTTATTTAAATTTAATATTTATTATTATTATTATTATTTTAATTACATAAAAAATTTATATATTTTTTTTATTTCAATTAAAATTGTGTATTTAAAATTAGATTTTTTTTTTTATTTATTTTTTTTTTTTTTAAATAATTAAACTTAATATTTTCAAATTAATTTGTTTTTTATTTTACTTTTTATTTAATATATTTTATTTTATTTATTTTTTTCAATTTTTCATTTTTAATTGATTTTTAAAGTTTTTTAACTTTTTATTTTAACAATGTTTGTTTTTTTTATTTTTTTTTAATTTTTTTTTTAATTTAAAATTTATTTTTTATTATAAAATTTATTTGCTTATTCATTTATTTATTAATTTTTTTTTTTTTTTTAAATTTAATTTGTTATTTAATAAAATCGAATTATTTGTTTTTTTAATATATATATTTTTTTAATTTAATATTTTTATTGTATTTTATTTTTCATTTTTTATTTTTAATTAATTTTTCATTTTTTTACTTTTAATTTAAATCGTGTTGTTTTTTTTTTTTTTTTTTTAAGTTTTATATTTATTAAAATTTAATATATTTCTTTAAATTTATTTATTTATTTTTTTCTTTTTTTAATAAACTTTTTCTTTTTCTTTTTTAAATTTAATTTCTATATTTTATTTTTTATAATTTCTTTCTTTTTTAAACTCTTTTTTTTTTCTATATATTTTGAAATTTTAATCTTTAAATTTTTTATTTATTTATTTATTTATTTTTATTTTTTCTTAAATTTTAGGTTCTTTTTAATGTTTGAATTAAAATTTTTATTTTGTTTTTATTTTTATTTTTTTATTCCTATAAATTTTTATTTTGTTTTTATTTTTATTTTTTTATTCCTATATATTTTTAAATTTTAAGCTTTAAAATGTAGTTATTTTTAAAATTTTTTTTTTTCTTAAATTTTAGGTTTTTTTTTAATGTTTGAATTTTAAAAATTAAAAAATGTTATTTCTTTTTTTTTAAATGTCAAAAATATGACACAATTTTTTTTTTTTGTTATTCTAGCATCAACTGGTTTTGTTTTGAGGGTGTTTTTTCAATCCTTTTTTCAAGAAACAATTTTGTTTTTAGCATAATTTTATAAGATGTTGAAATTTGACCTTAAAAAAAAACCAAGTGCGTTCTGGAATACACTTTTTTTGTTTTTTGGGTGTTTTTTCAGGTTTTTTGAGTCTTTTTGGGCTAGAGTTCCCGTTTTGAGGTCAGGTTACCTATTCATCGATAACAGTGTTTCGTGTAAGACACACAATTATCCTTTACAGTTGTTTGTTCAAGTGTACCCTTAAAACCCTTGTACCAAGGTGCCAAGCCAATGATGTAATGTCCAGTGCTCCAGGATGTTGAAATGTCCCTTAATCCTAGGCCAATCAATATATCATAATAAAGTGATAAAAAATATCCATATAGTAGTATAGGCTTAGATCATGTGGGACGACCTCGTGGTATGGTACAAATAAGTAAGGTTATGGTCACTCTAAATAAGGTTGTTCTCCTGCCCAGTAAGCCTCCACATGCCTGGCCTATCATGAATAGCAAGAAATGGAACCTAGACCTTATCTGCCAGTCCGTTAGCCTATCATGTGCGAGTAATCTACCCTATCATTAAGTAAGTAAGTAATGCGCCATTGATCGGAGTTGGTTTCATCATCATAATGGAAATTGATCGGGGTTGTTTTCATATGTTCTATATTTTTGGAATAAATCTTGAAATATGTGTTGAAATATAGTTTATATGAGTATAATGTTTCCCTAATCTACATTTTCTCATATTAATCTTTTATAAAAAGTACATTTCAGTGTTACTCTAGTGTATACTACAATTTCCATATTCATCATACAAGTTAAGGATAGAGTAATAGCATACAATATTCTACCTAATAAATAATCTTGTATTTCAATAGCTAATGTGGTCATAGGTGTAATGTAAGCTCAATGTTGAGACATACTTTTTCCTGTTCTAGCTCGATATCATTGAATATGCTCTTTCCAGCTTTTATTAGTGAATAGAGTTGGATTATCTTGAGTAATGTATTCACCCTTATATCTCTTATATGATTCCCATGTATTAATTACAATGATAACAATTATATGGAACTAAAATCAAATTGGTATAAGAGACCATATTGTACCTATTCTACCCATGTTAATCTTAGCAACTATCACTATATCACCTTAGTTAAGCTAGTAGTAAGCTCTATTGAATCTATAAGCTTATTTATTTCACTATGTTATTAGTACTAATGAATCAATTCCATTGAATCAGTGACCAAGCTTTCTTGATGTAACTACACTTAAAGGAATAACACATATTCGTATAAACATGATATCCTTAATACAGGTCTTAGATTATAGAGACTGGGAACTCCATATTCAAGCTAATCTCCTTGTTATGACGTAATGATCTATGTTTCCCTATCCATTTCATACCTTATTAACACTGATCGAAATCATAGTAATAAGTACATAGCCTTACAAACTGTATGCCAACATGTGTATCTAAACTTTAAGTAGAAACACAGTTTGATTGCTAATGTTTATATAATAGTTGATCTTGTATGATTGGTTAAGCTTAGCATTGATTTGAGTGAACCATTACACAAGCCATAGTGAAATCTCTCTACCTGTATCATGACCATATGAAGTTGACCTCTATAGAAGTCTATGTTTCCCTATTCAACATTATCTAAGTTGTATCTTAACCATATTCAAGTTATTACACAGATCAGTCTAAGCTTAGTAATTGAAATCAGACTCTTATGTGATTCATATCCTAATAGTATTGATAAATAAATGGAATTAGAACATATTTTATATCCCAGGGTAATAAATGAGCTAACACACTTAGTTGGTACTAGTGATATTGCATGTGTTATGTGTAATTGAGTAAGCATAACTAATCTGAATACCTACAACAACTTGGTTATCATTCTACATGCTCTATCTAAACTAAGCCATACTATTTTTTGGAATCAAGTTTCATCATGTTCATGTTACATAGTGCTATAGCCATTACTATTTATATATAACAGGTGCATCAATTTGATAGAACAAAGTAGGTGCAACTAATACAAGTACTATGTGTATCACTTTAACCTATGAGTATTACTCTCCTTATTATGATTACTAAGAAGCTTATGGTTATATTAGTAATATACACCCTTTTATAACTACAACTAAGATTACTGTAATTTTTATACATATCCAAGCATTATCCATAATATAGATGGTATTCAAGCTCTAAGCTTAAGCGATAGGTGAAATACGAGCAATATCATATGTAAGATTTACGTATATCATGGGCATACTATGTTACTTGATCACCTGGAATCATTCTAATGAATACATGGTTCTTAATCTATGTATATTGTCTTTACATGGATACTGTATCTCCCTAATATTTGATATAATGAAGATGTGTTATTAGTTCATATTCAACATCGGGCTTGAACTCTACTTTTTGTAATCAGGTTCCGTTTACTAATACTCATGAACTGGTGATAGGTGATGACATAACCAACATGATAACTATGTAACATGATCTACTTATCAAGGCTTGATTATGATTGATATTAGATTAGTAATCATAATTACAAGAATAACGTGATTACTTAACCTGTTATAAGCATTGAACATGATATCTTAGAGTACTTGCTATGTATTGTGAATATAAGCATATCCCTATTGTACTAGTTAAGCTGGGTTGGTAACTCCTATGAATATGATAGAAGCTCATACATACAAGCAGTAATAGTGATACTAGTTACTATTGTGTTGTTAGTATTCTCCCTAATAAGTTGAGCTTCCATTGCTTGTTGAATATGTAGTATTAGCAGTCTTTACACTTTGTATTAGCACTATGTAGTTGGAGTAATCGGTTCCAACTGCTTAATTTTTCTAGTTATGTTGATATAACCACCATTGTATCATATCGATCTTATCACATTCCCTTGGGTTGAAGTTAGGTACAAAGGAACTCAAACTAGTTCCAATTCCTTCACTTCCATTTCATTAGGGGAATTTTGAGGTATAAAATGGGCCTCCTAAGAAAAATGTACAACCAAAATAAACTTTATAAGAACCAATAGGATTCAAGATGATGATGTCAACCATGGGGGATGATTCGTCATTTTTGGAGTAAAAATGTAAAAAAGAATAAAAATTAATAAAATAATAAAACTACCTTTTCAACTCGTACTTTCAAATTATCTCCCTAAGTTTTTACTCAAATTTCGAGCGGGAGTACTCTTTGGATGAAAATTTTAATTCCTCATCAAAGGAGTACCCATGTCGCATACTTTCGATGGACCCTTCTACATGAAAAATGATAAATACATGAAAAAACGTGATTGCAATCATGTTTTTCATGTATTTCTCATTTTTTGTGTAGCAAGGTCGATCAAAAGTATGAAAAATGGGTATTCCTTAGATGAGGAATTCAATTTTGCATCCAACGAGTGTTTCCGCTCGAAATTTGAGTAAACCCATTAGGAGATAAGTTGAAAATATGAGTTGAAAAATAGTTTTTTTCTTTTTTGCCTCTAACATTTGATGATGTAATAAAATATTATCTTATTATTTCCACTATTATTTTATAATTTCCTTACGAGGCCTATTTTAGACCTCAAAATTCCCTTAATGATTCCCTTGGGTTGTAGTTAGGTACAAAGGAACTCCAACTAGTTCCAATTCCTTCACTTCCATTTACAAGGACCATTGGAATAATTGGCACATACCATGTTGGCTCAATTTTTTGGCCATGTTCATTCAAGTAGTCCAATAGTACATCATCATCTTTTGGGAACAAGAAGTGTGTTATTGGTGATAGGCATGTGAAAACATATCGAGCGCTTGGATGATCTTTTCCACCCTGGGCTTTGGTACCAAATTGCCCAAGTGGAGCAAGGAGGTTAATATTGTTACTTCCAACAAAATCTTGTGCCATTCCAATAATTGTGCTAGTAAGAATCTTCTCATTGTGATGGTAAGCAGAATGCTCTGAGATATAACCCGAGAATTGAGCAACCTTTTCTTGCGTAACAAAATTTCTCTTGAAAGAGAGAAACAATATTTTCCTTTTCCCTGGTTTCAAACCATCAACCATGGATGGGATGGATATTTGCAAATAAGCCATGGAAATTAGGATCAGTTCCTTGTTTACAAAGTCTATCTACTTGATAAGCATGTCAGTCTAGTCCAAACATGTTCCCAGCTCAAAATTTCTTAGCCAGTTCCCTCCGACCTCTATTTTCTTCTTGTTGAAGGCCAATTCAATTGCATCTCCGTCTTCCTCATTTATCCACATGAAGTTTTTTTTATGTTTGTCCAAATTTTTAAAATATTCTTTCCCCTCTTTAGAAGTACTTATACCAAGACCTTTATGGTACTTTATGGTCCATCCTGATGCTGATCCACCCAGATATTCTCTCCATGATTCATACTTAGGCATGGTATAGGAAGACAATGCCCGTCCATTTTTATGGGTTTCCTTGAAAATAGGAGTAATGAATTCAAAAAGAAATGAAGGAATCTTGAGTAGAGATGGCCAGAAAGAGTGTATGAAGTTGATCATCAATCCTTTTATGTATGAACCATCATGATTCTGATCTGTCATAATCATAAGATGTCCATATCTCTTAGATTTGACACAATCATATTCCTTTCCATGCTGCAGACCAAGGATTTTCTTGATATGTTGAATCTCAACATTTTCCACTATCTGTGTATGGATGGCTTCCCTTAGATTCATCAACTTGCCTCTGAGGGGAAACACACCCTAATGATTTCGACCAACAAAATCCAACCCTGCCATCGCAAGGGCCTTGGCTGAATCTCCCTCAGTTAAAATCAGAGTGCATTTCTCAAAATTCTTGCTTCCTGCATCATTTTCATCATCAAGCTTGGTAATACCAGTTAAACTGTGTCTCTTGGTTCCATCAGTTTTCTTAAGATCCTTGCTCTGTTTGAATTCTACCCATGATAACATGTTCTCAAAAACTCCACATTTAGCAACTTTCTTCAAAAAATCTTGAGAGAGTTCACACTATGAACCAAAGATGTTCTTACGTGTTGTCAGTGTCTCCTTGGTTTTGGATTCAAAAGCAGGATTGTCAATCAAATAATTGACAAAGATCCATAAATGATTCTTGATCGTGTGTGCTTTCATTGCAATTTTCTTTTTCTTCTTATTTACAATTTTCATCACATGGGTTGTTATCTCATTTGCTACTAAATCAACGTGGGAACCACCTTTAATGGTAGTTATTCCATTAACAAAGATGACTTGTTGCCTACTTTCCTACATGTACATTACAATTCACAATCCAAGTTTGGTGTGTTATAGCTACAAAGGGATAAATTACAATAGGCTTCACATATTTTGTTTAGGAATGCTAGCATAAGGCCTCCAAGATACCAACATTACCTTCTTTCTATGAGAAAGACAAGTTGGAATGGTGTTGTGACTATTGGGGTAAATCTACAAGATGGAATGGCGATGTGACTATTACAGGTAAATCTGAATTGAATTATAGAGTCCCACTCTTTCAAAATAAATTTTATCTGCATCTATCTTAGTTTTCATGTTATAACCAAAGAGGTCTTGTAGCAGCAAATTGACATTGGATGGATTGTTGTTGAATTCAAGCCCACCTGTGCTATTGATGCAACTCTTTTTATCATAATACCATATGCATGTGCCAAATGTTTGGCAATAGTAGTGCCCAATTTCACAGGAACAATCTTCCCTAAATGTGTCTTCTTCATGTAAACATATTGTTGTGCAATTTTAAATATATTCACCATTTTAATTGTTCAGAGTAGACATGATATTCTTAATGGCATTGGAGGGATTTTAGTTGGAGATTTATACATAATCAATCATCATAGGTTTCTTCAAGTGAAGGATATATTCTGCTTGCAATGTTAGAATTTATAGAATATCACAGAAAGGCATCATTTCTTGTTGTTGAGAGATATTTGTTTATTACGAGTGAAACAGTCAACATTCTATTCATTGAGTTCTTGCTGGCATGTTGGCTCTTCTGCTAATGATGAAACATTGTATGCACACTTTGGTTCCTGTCACCACTCAAGCTGTGCGTTAAAGTGATGGAAGCTCCGAACCACATTCCACAATCTGAGTGTAAACTGGATAGGTCAGCCTTTATCATCTCTGCAACCTACCTTGTCTCTTTAGGTGGGCTCTTTCTCAGGCTTCGAGAGAGTCTCCCCTGTAGATTATTAGGCCTTAAGAAATATGGAGCAAGGTGATATCATAAGTAACCCCTGTGACGAAAATGGTTTTCAAAAGAAAAAGGGATATATTGGATGATAACATACGAACGAATGCTATCTATGGGACAATGTCTAGCCTTTTTGTATTTCCAGGAATCCATTCTAAGTTGGGATTGGCTGTCTCGTAAGATGTGTCTCTAGATTTGATTATGTCCATATATTTTAGCTTGGAAATGAATTCTTTCCTGTTGAAATTGACAGCTCTAAAAAAGTGGAGAGTTTTCTTTTATTTGTAACGAAGTTGCTTGCAAGTGAAAGTCAAAATAGCTCACTATAGCAACATTACACTACCATTTTGTTTGTTGCTAATGTAAGAACAAAAATTTCAGAGACATATTTGGCTATTTGGATCAAGGTCTAATATTTGACAGGGATACTGGAATAAGTTTTTTGCATCTGCTGAAGTTGATCAGAATTCATAGTTTAGGGTTTATGTTGCTGACATTGATGTGCAACGTCAGAAGATTGACGACCACTTTGAAATGTCGGAATTGCGACACTACCAAAAAAATGTCAGAATTAGTGTCACTCTACCGACAGTTAACTGAAGTTTTGGAATTGTGACACAATTAGAAACGACATTTTTCCCCACCTCAAAGTGTCACTCTTGGGACGTCTATGTGTCGCAAGAGCGACAATTTGGCCATCGGAAATTGGGAAAAATGTGCTAGTGGAACCAAATAATGCATGGCTCCAATAGATTGAAGAGGTCAACAAAAGAATCCAAGCGGAGAATGTTGAAATAAAGAGACTCATGTAAGAAGCAGAGGAGGAGAAACAAAGGTTGCAACATCAATTACAAGCCAAGGAGGAGGCCTTGGAAAAATTATAGCATAACAAGCCTGAGGTAAAAAGTGATTCTTCAATTTCATTTTCTTTTTATGATGATCATTTCCCTGCTTTTGAGAAACATACTACAGGAATTAGATAAAAATTGTTAAAGAACATGGGGAAATTTTAAGTATGGAATTTTATCTTAAAGTTTGGAAACCTTGGCGAATCTTACAAGTCCCTAATATGCAAATTGTAAAAAATTTGTAGATATTCTTGGACAAATATTTAGATTTCCATTTATTTTATATTAGTCGGTATAATATTTTTGGCAATTTTTAAGGTAAAATAATGGTTTACTATAAAATTTGGGTGAATCATTTTAGAAAAAAATGGAAATTTACGAATCTTTTTTTTGCAAAAATCATGGAAAATTAGCCCACTTGTGAATATTAGCCCCTAAAATTTTCCATGGAAAGGTCCTCAACATTAATGGCTAAGGAATTGTGAATCCCATCAAAGTAGAGGAATTGCCTCGTTATGTAGGACTTGGATATGTCAGAAAAGAGGTTGGGGAATGCTCTAAGACATCCAATGATCAACCAATCACAGATGATGAAAAAAATTCATCACCTTCCAGTGATAGTGAGGATTCCATGTGCACTTATCAGAGGTGCACTAGGAATAAGTGTTCCAATATGATCTGAAAATTTTGGAGGAGAAATAATGATTGTAGTTACTACAACGAGGATGGGCACCACGGAGCCACATGTCAGATAACCCATGCGTAGAAAGAACCTATGAAGAAACTAGCTGGTGAAAATGTTCAAAAGGTGAATTTGCCACCAGGAGATGACCCATTCACTTTTTTGAGAAAGAGATGGTTTTAATAGATATAGTCACCTTGTCATGGCCACATTTTGTAAATCATGTGTTGCGATATAATTGTAAAAGTGATGCTATGCTTTCCATCAATTCTTAAACCAACGATGATGTTTTGGAATTTTTATTGATAGTTGGGGTATTGGTTTCTATTATAATGTAAACTTGACCAAAGAGAGTGTGATATAAACTTATGGCAAGTATGGGGTTCTTTGAGTCATGTTTTGTCTTGTATGTAATTTGAAATAAATGTACCACTGGTTTGCGTTGAATGTAGACGTTGAAAGTGTGGCTTGATAAGGACACATGTAGTGTACAGGATGTGTTCGTGATTTTGGAGGACCAAAAGCTCCTCAGTGGGGAGGAATGATCCAAGCAGCTCCATAAACACTCAGTGATCAAAGAGGGCTAAGGAAAAGCTCAAAAATAAAAGCTATTAGATTTCCATGAAACCAATCTATTATCGAAGATATCGTCACAAGCTTTCAAACGATGCAAACAACACCTCAATCCGACCTCATATGTGAAGATTATGGTCAGTCAAAGTTTTGGTCAAACTATGCCCATTGGCTATGTTACACCATTTTTTGGTCATCTAACCTTTTATCATTAGATGGACCCAAGTACACCATGTAAGACCAGTTTTACCCCAAGTAAAACTGCTTTCACTATGTTAATTAAGGAAACCCCAAAAGGAATAATTAATTAAACCATAATTTAATTATTATTCCCAGTCATGTTTAACCCAAAAACAAAGAAATTAATGAGATACAAAAACAAAGAAATTAATGAATACACCCATAGTTATCTTATTATTTTCTAGGAATAATTATTTAAATAATATTCCTTGTTAAATATGACCAAATCAACCACTATTAATTAAATAAATCATTATTTATTTGATTATATCTCAACCACTTCCTTAAAAGGATAAATAAATCATTTATTTATTTATTCTTCACTAATCAAGGGATTTTGACCCAAGTCAAAGTCCCTTTCCCTCCGAAAAATAATAATAAAATATTCCATAGAGGTGGATCTAGATTTGGTTAACATTATTTTAATCATGCACCAAGATCTAGAATGACCCAATATTTTGTTATAAATAGGAGGGTTTTCCCCTTCATTCTTCACCTTTTGTTGCATATTAGATCACTCTGGATCTATACACTTGGTCTTATTTCTGCCATTTTGCTCCCATTGAGCTCTACCTTCTACATTGGGTTTTTCTACATCTACAAGAGAGAGAAAGCTTAGATCTGAAGTGCTGAGGACTACAAAGAACCCATCCCATTGAGGAGATCTGGATACACCTTCTTGTTTCCTCCCAGGTGCCCTATAATATAAAAATTCATTC